>JAVRKA010000075.1:1800000-2226847 GCA_034508555.1 Venustoraphidia nigricollis
GTGAAAATATGGCGAAATTTCACACAGTAGTGTTTGTCGTATTTATCCGAACCCCGCAGAGCAGTACAGTGGCCCTTCGATTGTTCAAGCAGTAATTCTGAACTACGGCAATACTCTCGAATCTTCAGTATTAGTCATTGCTAGTCAAATAAAAGTAATGGAACAAATTATGTTTTGTTTTTTTTTTTTATAATCCAACGCAATTACAGCCAGAACACAAATTTTAAAAAATCTCACGTGAGATTTGGGGAGGGGGGAGGGAGTTGAGGAAAATCTTGCGAAATCTCACCAAGGGGGGCGGGGGGTCAAAAAATCCTAAAAAATGCCTCACGTAATTTATGGACGCCCCCTTTTCTATAAAAGAATTGTGGGAACAATCTATGCCACGTGGAAGAAGACCTATTATATATCCATGAAAATGAATAGCAAATTTCATAATATTTATTACTAGTCGTTACCCGCGTCACCTCACGGTTTCTCAGAAATTTTATTTCATTTATTATAATATTTCAAATGTCAGTATTTATGAAGTTGGAAGGGTCCTGTCGCCCAATTGGCTGGAATTTTTTCTGTTATTTTTCATATTTGGTATTTTTGTTTTCTCTTCTCTTTTTGTCTGTACCTACTTATAATTTATAATCATTAATTAATCATTCTTGTAACTGTCAGTATAAAATAAATACATAAATAATTAAAAAAAGACCATTTTACGTATAGTCAGTTTACCTATTCAAAGAAAAATAGTTAGACGATGAAAGCCACGAGTCTTACAGAATACAAACTTTGTTTTTTATTCTTTCTTGTTTGCTCTGTCATCAATGTAAGACTGTGGTAGCATTATTACATAGGTAGCTACAAGTAAAACAAAAACTATGATAACAAAAACTTAGTAGTGGAATGAAGATGTCTCCTTTTAAAGTGGAACGGGATTAAATCGTGATTTTATATAGGAACTATACGATATGCATAGTCACTGCAGGTAGAGCTTCGACCAGATTTATATTTTAAAAGCATTCTTAAGAGTTAGATTTTGGTGCTTGTAAGTTATTTTTTCTTTTTTTAATCGATAAAAACTTTGGGTATAAAAATCGTGGAAAAAAATAGATGTCCCATCTTGATTTCTTTTTATTTCCTCCTTTATACACAATATACTTATACTAGGTATATCGCAAGTTTCAAAGATAAAAAATTGCCTAGTAAGGAATATAAACAAAATGAGTATACCTACATATAGCGCGACAAAGATAGACTGCAATCATGGCTATCTAAATTAGGCCATCATTGTTTTTACATGAAAAGGGGGCAAAGCAATCACATATTCTTAATGCTTTTCACTATAGTGTTATTCTCTATGCTATCAATCGTGTGATTAGCATTTTAGTTTTCCGTGGCGCACCCTGTGAGCTATGTACAAGTGAGTGGAGCTAAGCTGTTTCCGAATACCACGCTCGTCGTAACAAAATAAGGAAACTTGTGCATAGTAGTTTATTATTGTAGTTTGTCGCGTCCGTGTCTGGTACATTTCCATCTGATTCATACCAATATTTAACAAATATAAATTTATTTTCAATGTTCTCCATTAGGTAATCGATATTTGACGATCTTTTTTTAAAATATACTGTAAAAACACCAAATTTGATGTTTGACGAAATCGCAGACTCTGTCATATCACATTTAATTTAAATTTGCGAGAATGTAAAAAGTAACATTTGATTTAAAAAATTAAAAAAACCTACCTTACAAATACCGACAGGGTTTAAGTTAATCACTAACAAATCAATGCATAAATAATTAATCTTTTTAGGGTTCCGTACCTCAAAAGGAAAAAAACGGTACCCGTATAAGATCGCTCGTGTGTCTGTCCGGCACCTTGTCACAGCCAATTTGCTCCGAACTACTGGACCGATTGAATTGAAATTTGGTACACATAACTTGGACAGACGTAAATAAATGAAGTTTGAACATAGGGGTTATTTTTGGGGAAAAAATTAGGAAATTAAAAAAAATTATCAATGTGTACCGTGTGATAATAAAAGAGCTTGTCGTAAGGGTCTCAAATATATATATTTTTATGATTTTAAAATAAACAGATTTTAAGTTATTTGAGAAAATAGATGAAAATTTACCATTTATCTCCTACTTTATCTCCTACTGGACCGATTAAGTTGAAATTTGGTACACATGTGTATGTCGGTGACCCAATTTTCGGGGAAAAACTAGGAAATTAAAAAAAAAGTCTTGCAAACTGTACCGTGTAACATATCAAATGAAAGGGCTTGTAGTAAGGGTCTCAAGTATATTTTTTTATAATTTTAAAATACATAGTTTTAAAGTTATTTAAGAAAATAAATGAACAACTGATCGTTCCGCCCCCGTATCGCCGAAACTACTGAGCCTAAAATTTTGAAAAAATAGGGAATGTCGGGTCTCACCCATAGTTTACAGGAAAACCTAAAAGAAAACCTGAAGTCTTAAAGTACTCACGTAAAATGGAATAGTACGAAACCCTCTTCTTGCGAGTTCAACTCGCACTTGACCGTTTTTTTTTTCTTCATATTATTTCGTATAAATAAAATTGAGGCTACTTTCAAATAGAATCGTCAGTTAACGTCTCACGGCGAATTGCACTTAGTCCATATACGTATATTTCACAAAATGCAATTTGCAGGCTCAATGATGATACAAGCCAACGTGTACGGGCAGTTGAGACTAGAGGAGACGATACAAAGTATCAGCTATTGCAGTCTATTTATATGTTCAATAATATTTAATAAAATTTAACTTAAAATTTGCACAGACATCTACAGTACTCTAAAAAAATGTTAAAATCGGACTAAAAATTAAAAAAAAAAATGAAGCCTAAAACTACTCAAAATTTTTACGACGAACTTTTTTTTTGGACTTGAGTGTTTTTGTTATACAGGTGATTTTTAAGTTCAGGCATTTTTTTTAACAGCATGTGGAAATTAAATAGCCAAACAAATATTTCAAATAACTGTTTTATCAAAACTCAAAAATAAGGGGGCAATGGCCTTTCAAAAGTTTATGGAAATTTTGAGGTCGACTCTAGCGTTTAAAGAGAGTACGGTCGTGCCCTTGCAATATGATAGCGCCCCTATAGAAATTGTCCGAAGTTGTCTCCGTTTTAGTGGCTACATGCTCGTAGTAGCGATAAAGGCTTTCCGCCAAATATTTGAGATGCATTTGCGATTTGCGCGAAGAGCAGTTCTTCTTGCGTATTAACTGGGTTTTTGAAGACAAGACGTTTCATTCACTCTTACAAGAAAAATACAAAGGGTAGTAGCCATAAGGGCCAAGATCGCCGGATCTAAATCGTTTGATTTTTTCTCATGGAGTTGAATGAAAAGTGTTTTCTTCAAAAACTCGGTTAACACACGCGAAGAACTGATAGCGCGAATCGAAAATGCAACTCAAATAATTCGCGGAAGACTCTTATCGCTACCACGAGCAGTTTTGTGTCCACGAAAACGGGGACAACTTAGAACAATTTCTGCAGACATGTTATCAGATTGGAAGGGCAGGGCCGTACTCTCATTAAACGCCTGAAATCCAGGATCAATCTCAAAATTTACCTACACTTTGAGACGCTGTCTCTCTTATTTTTGAGTTTTGATGAAAAAGTTACTTGAAATATCTGTTTGCCTATTTGTTTTCTACACGCTGTTAAAAAAATGCCTCAACTTAAAAGTCATTCTGTATAATAAACCTTTTATCTAGCTTACACAACAAACCATATTCAATGGAGATGAAATAACGGAACAATAATTTCAGCGTTGATAATAATCGATTAGAACAGAATAAACATTGAAGCGTTTAAAATCGCATAAGTTTGCAAACACGTTTTCAACAGACGTTTTAGTTTGAAAATACGTATAAATAGTGCAACAAGAACAAGCCATGTAACGCAATGTGCAATAAGAGAAACCAAGCGCAGTATTTGAGTTAAGTGCACAAACCAAGATGGCGCATTGTATGAGACAGAACGTGTATCTTATCTGCAGAGAGAATAGACTGTTAAGTAAGTGCATAGAATCTCGTCTACACATTTGAAATATGACGCTAATAACAACATATCTAACCAAATGTTCGGCTTCGTTGCACGATACTCTGACCTCAATTAAATGTAATAATAATTAATGTCTTCCCAATGGTCAAGATGTTTGTATTCTCGTTTTTTTTTTGCGCTGCCATATCTCTATGATTACGCATATTTTTCTATTAGCTTTCGATAATTAATTCCTGTGTTTTGCATTATGAGTGTTGAAACCTGATGGTGCGATGATACCGAATATAATAAGTAACCACAAAACATCAAACCACTTATTTGTTCTTGACGTACGTTTTGCTAACCATATTAGCATCATTATGAGATGCTTATAAAATATATCTAAAATGGTTAGCGAAATGTACGTCGAGAAGAAATAAAGTAGTTCGGTGCTTTGTCATTATTTTACATATTCAGAGATTTTCCACGATTTCCCCCAATAATTCCAGATAAATATTGAGATGACGCGTTAGCAGCCAGTTAGTCTAGCACGCCGTAAAATGGGTTGTTCATTAGGACTATACAACTGCAAATCTTGAGATTCACAAGACCAACTTCCCAGTATGATCTTAACAAATTAGATCCGCGAAACTTTTTTCAAAAAATTATAAAATATACTTTTTTTGCTTTCTATTGTTAAAAAAACGGCTGAACCGATTTTGATAAAATTTATATCGATTCATATTTAATAGGCACCCTCACAAACAGTTTTTATTCGAGAAATATCGTGTACTTTTTGCAGTATTTTTGTCTAAACAAAAAAACGACGGTTTTGATAAAACTTCTTTTGGTTCATGTTGACATCAATACGCTTCGATCGGCATTCTAACGAAGTCGATATCAATTTTAATTCGTGAGGTTTCGTGTTTAAACAAAAAGAACGACTGAACTGATGCCTAAAGAGTTTCTTTCAGATCATATTTATGTTAATGTGAGTTAATTGACACCCTAATCGTAATCGATATCATTTGTAATTCTTGAGATTTCGTCTTAAAAAACAAAAACTCGGGTAGCATTGCCCAAACCCTGCCGACAATATAGTGTATTTGCTAATACAGGTAGTGTGGTTTTATTACATGAATCTAAGTTTGTTTTTGGGCAAAATAAAAAATAACCCTTAATACACTGCTTAAAATAATATTTTTTTCTTAGTTAAAATATTGTTATCAATTCAGCATCTGAACCAAATAAAATACAACCTTTAGTAAATAAATCATTATACACACACTAGCGTTTTTATAAAATTTGTAAGTCCAGTCCTGTCGGACCGGTTTTATTAAAATTTTTACAGCATATTTTAATCTTTACTAAAAAGTTAAATTTCAATTTTTAAACGATTCTCAGAATTTTTTCGAAATTTTTTGGCCCGAAAACTTTTTTCAACCGCTAAAAACTACCCGTAAAATAACCCGATTGAACCCATTTTAAATTCCAATATGTGGGCAAAATTTCGTTAAATAACTCTTTCAAGTGTTTAGAAGGTTATGAAACGTCGAGAAATTTTGGTCCGACCCCTAGATCCCGCTATCTGACCGACGCCATTAGTATATGTGACAAATACACTAATGACCACGTACACACATACACTCATAGAGAGAGTGATAGAGAGAGAGAAACATACACAGAATATTTTCAAAAATAGTGTAGTGATGTTGAAACATAAAAATTTGTTAAAATATTTGATGTCGATTTTTGGACTCATTCATCGAATTATTGAAACTCCAAATCCACGAGTTGATATGAATGTAACAAAGGTATATTATAATGAAAAGGAAATAGAATACGATTGTCGGAACTCAAACACAAAACTACCAGATTTGCGCTGGTTGAGCTATTCTTTACAATATTGGAGATTTATAATTGTTATTCAGTATCCACTAGTTTTTCAAATCTCGTATTTGATGACTGCTTATGCAAGGTCATACTCGATAAAAAAAACTTCTTGATGTACTTACACAATTGTCCATCTTATGTGAATTTCCATTATTCTGCGTGGTCAATAGAAATTTGGAATGTCTAACGACTGCTGATTAGGTCGGATCTATTAATATGAGATCTGCCAGTTTTTTTTCATAAATTATATTCAACTAGCCGCTCCCTGCGGCTCCGCCTGCAACTGTAATGAAACATGGTAGAAACAACAGTAGCGAACCTTCAGAAGGACCTAACAGCTAAGTTTCCAGTCCATATAAACTGTATTTTATTATTATATATTTATAAATTAGAAGGTGTTAATTATTGACACCTCTGTAATTCTCCCTTTTCCACTCCTTAGAACACGATTTTAGGATTTCTACTCAACAAAATAAACATGTCTGCCAAATTTCAAGTTTGTTGGTCTAATAATTTCAGAGATATCCTGGTGACCTGTCAGTTACACTCATCTGCTAATTCACCCCCTATAAGTTTTTATTTTCAGACTAAAGTTAGCCTATGCTTTTCTTTAGAATGCAATCGATCTCCTAGTCAAATTTTATCGAAATTTGTTCAGCAGTTTAGGCGTGAAAAGGTAACAGACAGACAGATAGGCAGATAGACCGACAGACAGACATTCAGCTATCCCGTGTGGGGTTGCTGATCCTCCATCGGTCGCCTCCACAGGTGGCGGATAGGGGAACGCTCACTCGATAGGATGGGTACTGGGGAAATAAAATACCTAGGGCGGACCAAAATCAGCATCATACCGTAAACCCACACGTAGTGTGGGAATGGGGGCTGTGGTTTAAATCGGAGCTGCGAGTTTTGGGGGGCTCTATAAATACTCCCGATCTAACTCCCATCCCTTTCCCATCTTCCTTATTTCCTTATCTCCTTTTTTCCATTACCCCTTCCTATAATCCCTATCCAATCCTCTCCTAATCCCACATAAGGGCGCGCGGCAATGGAATGAATGGCAGGAAGGGCTCCCACCTGTCATGAGCGGCCTGAGGTCTCTGCATTAGTGAGTCACACAATATAATATGAATGACGTCTTTTGAAATAAATGTACCCCAGGAGTGTAGACCTGCAGGATCAGAATCCCTCCCCGGAAATGTACCGGGCTGCTCCATGGATTCTGGGGGGAGCAAAAATACGCCAGAACTTGAGCCTAATCCTTTTAGAGGAAGAATGATCGCTCGTTCATCACCAGCGAACGCTGGATCAACTTCAGTAGGAGCTTAAAAAAAGTCCGAAAGTACGTAACAGATATGAGGAAACATTAGAACCATATTTGAAAAGAAAGAGAGAGGATACCACTAAAGAAACAAACACAGATGAATCTTCGCGGAACACAAAAGAAAAATGTGAATGGATGAGAGACGTGTTGAGGGGACTATGCTCACGAGCTAGAGAGTTTAATAATATAGTTAAAAATACGTATAAACCAAAAAAGGAATTGGAAAGAATATCTGCACTATTCAATCAATATGCTGATATCTGTGATGATGAAGGACTTGAGGAATGGATAGTACATGTAACTAGCCTGACAGCAAAGCAAAGTGAAAACTAAACAAATGGAAATGGTACAAAACGTATGATGGACAAGGGGACACAAACTAATAAGGAAAAAAATCCACTTCTTGAAGTATTGGAGGATGATACAGACTTTGATAAATTTTGGGAGGTGCACTCTAGAGAATGGCCTGAATCTGTGTTTTCCTGCACTAATGTAAAGATGGGCAATCCCTTGAAGGAAGCTGATAGACAAGGAATTATAATATGCATGGATGGAAAGGAATGGAAGATATTATTAAAACAAAGACCGCAGTTAAATGACATCCTTGAGGAATAGAAGATAGAGCCAGGACAGACAGTAACTATGATAGAACGCTGCTCGATAAGTCTGCCTAGAGGAGAAGAAGGGGGCCAAATCGATGAGAAGTTTACACACCTGATTAACATAGGAGGAATCGAAAACGGAAGCAAAGAGAAACTGTTAATAAGAAACTCGAAAAGCTAGCTAGTGCAAATGAGCTAGTAAACAAACAACAGATACTCGTTAGGGACATATATGAAATAGCAACTGATAATGAAATTAAAACTGCAATTGAAAGAGTTCTTACAGAACAATATATGAATATACAAATTAACGGTATAAGACCTGCTAGAATAGATGGAACACAGACTGCGTTTATAACTTTACCAACAAAAGCTGCTAGGCAGTTGCTAAATTTAAAGAAGATAAGGGTTGGTTGGTTAACATGCAGAGTATATGAGGTGGTGCGACCTCTACGATGCTACAATTGCAAATGCCATAGACACTACGCTAACAGTTGCAATAAGGAAAAATATATAATGAAACACAAGTGCCTAAAATGTAACCAGAAGGGACATACTGTGATGGATTGTAGAAATGAGCCTTATTGTTATGAATGTAAAGAAGATGGACATCAAGCTGCTACGATAAAAGGCCCCATTTACAAAAGTTTAGTAGAAGAAATATGAACAGGAAGGAGGACGCGCACCAGACGTTTGCAAAATAGAAGAGATACGCAAACGGAAAATAGTGAGCAGAGTGAATAACTTAGAGAACATGGGAATTAAAATCTTACAAACAAATTTAAATAGAAGCAGAATGTGACCTAATAAACAAGACAGTTGAGGAAGACTACGTTGATATCGTTATAATATCAGAGCCTAATGTCAGTGTCGTCAGTAAGCCTCCATGGATCAATGACATTATGAAAAATGTAGCAATGAGAATATATAACCCTAAGGTTAAGGTAAATAGCATCGTATATGGAAATGGACATGTGTGGGTCAATGTTGATAATCTAACCATTATAGGCTGTTATATATCGCCTAATATTGACTTAGAAGAATTTATTGCATATCTGGAAACTTTGAAGATAGTTGTAAGAAAGCATCGCCATACAAAGATCATAATAGGTGGAGATTTCAACGCCAAAAGCCACAGATGGGGATCTCCCTGGGAAGATCGCAGAGGAGAAATCTTGACTGAATAGATGAATGAGGTTGATTTGGAAGTGGCAAATACAGGGAACGAGCCTACATTCGTAAGAGAGGGAAGCAGCTCATTCATAGACGTGACAATGTGTAGTTCTAGTTTAATACAAAATATAACTGATTGGCGTGTTCTTGATAATGAAAACTTAAGCGATCATAGGGACATAGTATTTACGGTTCACGAACAAGACAAGCTATGTATAAATCATAGGAAACGTAAATCTTCACGTGGATGGAAGATTGCTTCTTCCTTGATGGAAAACTTCGACAAAACTTTGCTAAAACACTTAAAGAATACATCGTAAATGGCGAACCAATTACTGCTAAAATATGGGATAAAGCCACTCAAATCTCATGCAATATGACTTTCCCTAAAGTAGGAGACCGTAGAGGGCGTAGGAACCCTATGTATTGGTGGACAGATACAATAGCGGAAGCAAGAAGAGCATGTCTTAGCAAAAGAAGAATTATGATGTGGGAAAATAGGAAGAGCACAGTTACAAGAGAAGAAAAAGAGGCACATAAGATGGAATATCAAAAATCAAGAAAGCTGCTGTAAAGAGAAATACAAATGTCAAAAAATAAAGCATGGAAAGACATATGCAACGACCTAGAAAGGAATATTTGGGGTGATGCATATAAGATTGCTTGTGGAAAAATGAAATCACTACCATAGATTTCATTATCGGATAATGCAAAACTTAAAATAGCAGAAGGTTTGTTCCCACAAAACGAGATTAAGAGATGAAACATTCCACAGATAAGAATAGCGGAAACAGACCTATTTGCAAATGAAGAGATCAAAAGTGCATGTGCTAAAATGAAAATAGGAAAAGCCCCAGAACCGGATAATGTACCCACTGAAATAGTTAAGCGTACAGTAACAGCTCATGTGATAGACTGTAAAAAAATTATGAATAACCTACTTACGGAAGGATGTTTTCCTAAAGAATGGAAACAAGCGACGCTGGTTCTAATTGAAAAAACCAAAGAAAGACAAAAATTCGCCGATGGCATATAGACCCTTATGTTTATTAAATACATTTGGTAAGTTGTTAGAGCGCCTAATATGTAACAGACTGGATGAAGAAATGAAAAAAAAATAGAGGCGTAGCTAAGTTACAATTTGGGTTCAGAAAGGGACGTTCTACAGTCAGTGCTATAGAGAAAGTTGTGTCGATAGCTAAGGAGGCAAAAAACAAAAAAAAAAAATTACTGTGCATTAGTTACACTAGACATCAAAAATGCATTTAATAGTGCCCCATGGGAAGGAATTATTGAGGAACTAAAGAGACGTAAGGTAGCGACATGACATCTAAGAATGATCATGAGCTACTTAACATTATTGAGGTAATGCTAAAAAGTAAAAATAACTGGGAAGCAATCATGAATTTCACATCCACATAATATATAAAAAAACCCGGGCCGCAGTGCCAAAACCCTGCCGACAATATAGTTATTTACTTATACAGGCAGTGTGGCTTTATTATGCGAACTTTAGTTGGTTTCTGAGCAAAATAAAAAATAGATTCCTTAATACACCCCTTAAATAACATTTTATTTTCTTAATTGCAATATTATTATCAATCGAACCTCTATACTAAATTATATACACATTTCAGTAAATAATTCATAATCTGCAAACTAGTTTTTTCATAAAATTTGTAAATGCGGTCCTGCCGGGCCGATTTTATCAAAATTTTAGGTCCACTTTTTAATTACTACCAGAGGGTTAAATTTCAATTTCGAAACGATTCGGAGAATTTTTTCGGTATTTTGGGGCCCAAAAACATTTTTCAACCCCTAAAAACTACCCTTAAAATAGCCCGATTAGGCCCATTTTAAATAGGCTTCTTGCGGTGATGGATTTCAACATGTGGGCCAAATTTCGTTAAAATCAATTAACTCCTTCGAAAGTTATTGCCCGCACACACATACATATATATATATATATATATATATATATATATATATATATATATATATATATATATACGTATATATATATATATATATATATACGTATATATATATATATATATATATATATATATATATATATTATGTATATATATATGTATATATATATGCATATATATATGTATATATACGTATATAAATATATATATATATATATATATATATATATATATATATATATATATATATATATATACATACATATATATTATATAAACATTTTTAAAAATGGTGCCAATGTGTTTAGGAAGTTATGAAACGTCGAGAAATTTTGGTCCGACCCCTAGATCCCGCCATCCGACCGACGCCAATAGTGTATGTTACCATATGGCAAATACACTAAAAAGCAGAAGAATATTAATATATATATGAAAACAACAAAAGAAAAGTAACTTTCAAATGGATACGTCCTGTAGTTTGTTTTTTGATAATCCCGCAGGAACTTAACATTTTTGTGGGATAAAAGGTATCATATGTGTTAATCCAGGTAATAAACTATCTGTGTGCCAAATTTTGCGTGTTTGAGTAATAAACATCCAAACATACAAAATTTCACATTTATAATATTACTAGGATAGAAGGATAAATTAATACTTTATTCCGGTTTTACAAAACACATTTTTTTACTTCATTTAACGTCCCTGTCGCTGAGATTAGTTCTTATTTGCACTAGCTAATATTAAAATAATAGTCTTTATAAAATTCTTGCAATTTTTTGTCACCCATTGGAAGAGTTATAAGCCATTCTGAAAAGCAGTTAAAATTTATGTAAAGATGTTTTATGTAGTGTTTCACAAAATAGACTTGAGGTAACCTGAATGTTTGTTGGGAAATTTAATGATAAAAGTCTCGTTGCAAGTAATATCATATAATTAAGGATTATTTAATGGAAAACCACTCTTTACTTTATAATTAATAATGCATTGTACATTCGGCTATGACTGTTCTATATGAAAGTATGAAATTAACGTATATACCGAATGTCCTCAGATTAAATTTTTAAAAGGGAAAAAATATATTTAATTTAACGAAAATGTCAAAGACAAACAGTTTAGCTTGACCATTCTGTAACTTGAATTATAAAATCTCAAATTTGCAAGAATTGGGTAATTACCAACGATACCTAATTTAACACTTGCCGATTTTTACTTGCGAGTGCGTCTTAACAAAATTATTTGTAAGGAAAAGTTATCAAAAAATGCGTAGTTATTAAAATATCGCATAAAAAACCCGTATAGCGACCTCACAATTGAAAAATTCGCAATGATTTTAAGGAACTGCGACATGGAATTGAATTATGTACTGAAGTGTTAATAAAATATTTTGATGATCGATAATTGCTTAGATAGGGAATAAAAACTTATTTTTTTTTCTTATTTAATGACCACTTGTACTCTAATGTTGTAATTTTAAAAATAGAATGGTGTGTTTTTGACTGAAGTGAAACATTTTGTTCCGTTGAGATTTTTTCGCAAAATTAAAAATAAATGACTTTCATTGGAGAACATGTGGTATATTTATGAAGAGTAATGTTCCATGTTTTATGTCAATCAAAGTTAAATGCTTCGTTCAAATGAACAAATACCTATACCTTTTACTATATGACCTCAAAATTGGTGGGAAAATTTTATTATAATTCTTATTTTATTGAGTGTCGTTCGAATTTTTTATGTCTACCGAGGTTAATGTGATTTTGTAGTGTAAAACGTTTCTAAGCTTACCGCTATAATAAAATATTTCTTAAGAAAAACTCGTGCCAAAAATGCGTATTTGACATTTATTTATGTACAAATCTACTTTGGAAGTTGAATTTTCCACAACGGTATGCATTTTGTATTCATTCCTTGTAATTGAAAGTATAGGATACTATAGATTAATAACTTATGGTTTCATTACGGTCACAAAAATGAAAGTTTTTAGTGTATTTGCCATATGGCAACATACACTATTGGCATCGGTCGGATGGCGGGACCTAGCGGTCGGACCAAAATTTCTCGACGTTTCATAACCTCCTAAACACTTTGGCACCATTTTTAAAAATGTTTATATATATATGTATATATATATATATTTATATATATATATATATATATATATACGTATATATATATATATATATATATATGTGTGCGGGCAATAACTTTCGAAGGAGTTAATTGATTTTAACGAAATTTGGCCCACGTGTTGAAATCCATCACCGCAAGAAGCCTATTTAAAATGGGCCTAATCGGGCTATTTTAAGGGTAGTTTTTAGGGGTTGAAAACTGTTTTTGGGCCCCGAAATACCGAAAAAATTCTCCGAATCATTTTAAAATTGAAATTTAAACCTCTGATAGTGATTAAAAAGTGTCCCCACAATTTTAATAAAATCGGCCCGACAGGACCGGATTTACAAATTTTATGAAAACACTAGTTTGCAGATAGTGACTTATTTATTGAAGGGTGTATTTAATTCGGTGTAGACGTTAGATTGATAATAATATTGCAGTTAAAAAAATGTTATTTTAAGGGGTGTATTAAGGAGTCAAATTTTTTATTTTCCCAAAAACCAACTTAAGTTCGCATAATAATGCCACCCTGCCTGTATAAGCAAATACACTATATTGTCGGCAGGGTTTTGGCACTGCGACCCGGGTTTTTAAATGTAGAAATAAATTAGATTATTAAAATTGGATCAATAATAGGGAAAATTTCACCTTTAATTCACAATAGTTTGTACTTGGCTCTCGACTGAGTGAAGTTTCATAGTCTAATAATGCTTAATGTATACTCAGAGGATGTTAGATGGCGCTATAGAATAAATGATAATTCAGCCGCTGCGATAGTGAAAGATTCGTGTTTAAATCCAGACAGTTTACATAGTAAAATTTTTCTAATATCGCATTATAACGGCAACAATGCGTGTTTCATATTATTATAGCGAACTGATAGCTATTTAGTTCAACATTATAGATTAATTATTCAGTTTTATAGTAAACTGTTCAGCGATCTAATATGTAATTTTCAAAAACGAAGTTTCATGTCACAGGTTTCAACGACGTCTGTGAAGGTTGGTTTCGATGCGGGATGCGGTTGTGGCGGGGGTGACGTGCACAGGGGGGGTCGACGCAAGAAGGAATGAGACGCGAGACGGTGTAGATCGGGGCGCCAGGGTGACGGCGGGGGTGGGGACGTACGTGCAGTGCGGGTGCAGGTGGTGGGCGGTCATCACACACATACACACCGGCACGAGTGTGTAACTATATATATATATACTTCCGACAAAAGCAGTCAAGCCTTGACTCTGTATTGAGCTTTAAGCTGTGAGGCAGGAAGACAGGTTTGGAGATGCAGCAGGCAGCAGCTCTAGCGGGAGTTGGAACGACAGTGTACACTCGATAAACTAAACACGTTTCCACTCTGTGTTTCTGACTGCAATCTGTCTATGAAAGCAATTTCCGTAGAAATGTGTTCCCATTAGGTCTCTCTATCTCGAAATCGATTGATTTTAAGTTTCCATCGATTGCATTTTTGTAATACTGAGACTTACATCTAGTGATGAGCAGAATCGATTTTGGTCTTGCAATAGACCTGGTGAATGCACGGAACTTAACAATCATTATTTAGATGATGTTAATAGTTTAGTTATTAAAAACCACTAATTTTTGATTATTTAGAAAACTAATAAATGCATAAGGGATAAATTATTCAACAGTATGTAGGGCAAGACTGCAATAATCTTGTAGCCAAGACCAAGACCATTGTGGTCTTCATCTTACAATTGCTCATGACTCCTAGCATTGGGATTGGAATTTGTATAAACAGTAACCGGTCAATTGTATTTGAATTTTCGTCTCTAAACATGCCGTGCGGAGAGCTGATCTTGACTATGTTTAGCCTCCGTCTGGCGCGGCTGGCCTCACAGGCACAGCAATCACGTTTTCGTCCACCCTTTTGTTAAAATCTATAATTTTGGTCTTTTCGTTATTACTTAAATTTAAACAATAAAAACTTTTTTCCTCAGTATTTTTGTTAATAGAATTCTTTAAAATATCCTAACAAAGATTTTTACCTTAAAATTAATTAGGATAAATTTAATAGCAACTTTTGAAATTGAGCCTGTTAGATACACAGCGCCCGATCAAAAGAGTTTTTGAGGGGCGCCCGACGGAGGGTTAAAAAATCGCGCATGGACTAGCACGGCAAGGATCAGAAAAGCCTGCTCGTGAAGGTACTCATGTTATTTGATTAGCATACAGTAGAACAGTACCTGCACGTACCGTCAGAGCAAACTACGAAACATTGAAAACATTTTTGAAATTTGGACTCAACATTTTCAGTTTTTTGTTTGATAAGTATCGGGATCAAACCTAACAATAAACACTAAGTATTTAATAATAAATGATTGCTGCGAACAACTTTCCCATATATTTTTTATTATGTAAAAAATTAAACACGCCATGTAGTTCAGCCCCGGAAACATGAATTTAAATGATTGAGTTTTTGACGGATCAGTTTCTCTTAGTTGACTTCACTTATGCAATCTTTATCAACAAAATACAGTCAGCCCTGAGCTCTTGCTTTGCACTTTACAGTATCTTGTGAAAATGTAGCTGCACGTTGTGCAAATAGGAACAAAGCTTATTTTTTGTCGTCATTATTGTAGAGTGAAATATTACATTGTTATAAAATGTTTGGCTCCTAATAGCAGGTATTTATTTGACGTTTGTTTCTAAGAATACTGTGTTTCGTTTTTAAATTACATTTGATAGAAAATAACAGAAAATTTAAAACGGGCTAGTTTGCAAAAACATATTATTGTCTACAAATTTCTATCGGGGCTTCCGTCGCATTAATATCGGATTTGATGGAAACTATCTTAACATAAACGTAGCAGAAAAATGTACCTTTCGGTATCGGTCCGACCATTCTCGAGTTATCCCGCTGTAAACAGATCGACAGACGGATAGACTGAAAAACAAATAGAGGCGTATAAAAAATATTTGAAAATGCCAAAAACACATAATTATTTATTGATTCAATTTTAACGTCGCGGAAGTGTGCAGCAAAAGTAACGTTTTTGACGGGCAGTTTGTATATCTATTCTAGTCTTTTTTGGTCACCTGTCAAAACTCTTTGAGGTTATATTTAACTGTTATATTCGATTCTGAAGGCTCACATATTTCTCGAGAACTTTTATTATTTCCCGCAATTGAATATTTTCAAAAAAATATGTGAATTTATTGGTTTCGGTTCGATTTTCGTAAATCGAGTTTTCATCACATCTCGATGTTTGTTGTAGGAAAATATTCTGATTACTTTTGAATGGATGTCTGAGTGTGTCTGTGTTCGTGTGTGTAATATAAAGGAATTATTGACACTTAGATCTGATTAGATTTTCGAATTAATCGGTCAAGTACTTTCAAGGTTATTCAAAGAATAAAAAAAATTACAATTTTTTCACGATTTCGTCACAAAACTCCTAATCTATACTTATTTTACGGTACTAAGAAATGCTCATTGAAACTTAATTAACATAAATGTAAAAGCCCATTATATACATAACTCTAAAATCACTCTAAAAAAAATTAATAAAAAAAAATTCAACAATTGTTTCTTCTTACGACAGAAAATCCTAACTATATTTTATAATCTTCTTTAATATACTGTAAAACAATAGTATTAATTTATTTGTTCAACACAGCTGGAAGTTTTAGGATTCGTCCACAAGTCAACAGGTTTTCACATTTTTATATTGATGGAAAAAACCTAGTCTTTACAGTCACCATGTAATTTTGTAGAGTTCTATGAGTTTTAGGTCTAATAACAACTGCATGTTAACAATTGTAGATTCGATGAGAGTTTTTACATAATCAGTAATTGAAGTGGAAGAACTGCCACGAGAACTCAATGATCCTCGAAACTCGAGTTACGTCATTGAAACTAGTTATTGTAATTGAGGCGCCGCCTCTGTCGACCGATGTGTTTTTAACGGAGCCCTCTGAACTCACTGGTTCCAATTATACGATTCCTGTTGAACGAAACTGATTTTGTACAGGCAAAGTGCAGAGGAACTCTCTATGATATGTGAAACTATGATTTCATCCATAATGCAGTTGCATTTCTGGTAATGAAACATGTTTTATAGTATTATAAAATGGAAGAGCGACTTTCAGTACCGTGTCCGACGAAAGTTTGCTTGTTGACTAGTATTACAATATGATAAAAATAGACTCATTTTTTTTAATTTTAAAATTTCGTTATTGGTGTAAGTGAAATATTTCAAGTTTATTTTAAACTTTACACTGTAAAAAATGGGTGTAAAATTATATTGAAAGTTAAAGTAAAATTCCCTCAATTTTCTAGGTAATTGTTCATTATTATTTATTTTTACAAGGAGAACTGTATAAAAACTTTGACTTTCGCTGTGGAATTAAACAAATTTGGTGTTTATACATAAAGTAAAGTAAAATTACATACGCTTATGTAGTTTTAATGTATTTTATGTGATTTTACATTAAATTAGTCTAACAAAATATGTAATATTGTGCAATATTCTAGTTTAATACAATCACGTGATAGTGTACGAATTTAGGAATCTGTGAATCCCACGATATAAGGTCATGTGACAAGCGTTTAGCGGTTCACGATACATGTACTATCGGTCAACTTCGATGAGTGCACACGACATACACTTGCTGTCTACTACTGAGTATAAAAATTATATTCAGAAATCTTCTTGTATGTAATTTTACATTTAAATATGGATTATTTTACACAAATATTACATAAACGTATGTAAATTTGTAGGGTATGGGTTAGGGAATTTTACACATATTTTTTGGAAAATTACATTTTCTTGTTTAAAATATTACATATTTGTAAGTAATGTGGACTACACAACTATTTATATCTAAATTTATAGGAAAACGTGTAGCATTCCATATAGTGTGTACGATTACCAGAATAATTGCTGGTATTATATGGACCAGCGATTTCCATGTAATCGACCTTCTCAGTTTTTACAGTGTATATTCAGTTTCTGTATTATGTTTTTACGAATGTTAGTAAAAAGATGTTAAAAAGGACCATTGTACTTATTGTTGTCTATATTATTAAATATTTTCTTTTTTCAAGATGAAAACAATAAACATGTTTATTTTAAAACGAAAAATTAAGTTTGTATATATTATGAAATCGAAGTGCTTAATATATTGATACTAAGATATAAATGAAATAAATTATAGCTTTAAAAACTAAGAAAGAAACACACTTCTATGAGTAGTGTACTAAAAAATTAAAAATGATTATTTTCCTTTTATAGCTGTATAAGTTATCAGAAAACTGGAGTGGACAATGCGCGTAGTATGCGAAAAGTAAAGCAACTAACAAATTGTTAACTTGTATACATATAAAACATTTCGTCTTTAGATTGTTAACTAAATTCAAAAACCATGCTGCGGCCCACATCTTAAAATTTAATTACCAATTATTATTGTTATTAAAAACCAAATGTTTTATAACTGTACAGGTTAACAGAAAACTGGGGTATGCATTTGTGAATGAAGGGAGGCGCAGTTTGTTAGTTGCTTTACTTTTCGCATGATGCACTCACTGCACACGCGTAAAAGCATGTTTTTTTTTGTTTTTTTAAACTATAATTTATATTACTGTTTTTTAGTTTTGTATTACTACTTTAGAAGTGGATGGTTTAGTGTTTGCTATAGCAATTAAGAAGTTCCCATAACCACCGCCAAACGATCGAGCTGGGTAGAGTAGCACTAGACTCGCATTCGGGAGGTACGGATTCGAATCCTGGCGGGGGCAGATGTGGCTGGGACCCTTTCCTACTGCCTCTCAACGAGAAACGGTAATTCCTGTACCGACCTTCTTGATTGAGGTTTTCCATGTTTTGCCTTAATTAATTCCATATAAATATCGAGATGGTTCCTTATTTGAGGCCATGACCGATTACCTATCAAACTCCTAGTTAAAAAATTATCTACCTTATCCTAATTTCCTATAATTCCTTCATTCATCCATTGCTAATATATAAGTTGAAGTTTTAAAAATTGTAGAACATTTCGGGAAGTGGTAAATAGAAAATAGTATTGGTGCGAATGCCGTCTGTTATGACATAAAGTCGAGAAACGGACGTTAAACGCTTTATTATTATTATTAATATGCCAAAGGACTCATTAAGTAAAGTCAAATGAGCCCAAACTAAATGAACCTACCTAAGATTTGCATAAGTTTGCAGTTTCAAATTGGTACGACAATTAGAAGTGGGTGAAAAGTGAATTGTAAGATGCTAATAATATTGTTAGGAAATTACAGATCAAGTAAACAAAAGTGTGTTAAAAACTATAGTTTCTGTGTTTGTTTATCCACGCTAATCTCTGAAACTACTGAAGCGTTTCAAAAAATATTATCACTGTTTAAAAGCCTATTTATTTCCGAGTGACATAGGCGGTATATTATCAAGCTACGACGAAAGGACGATGAGCGACAATCCAGGCGAAGCCGGGACGGAAAGCTAGTATAAGATATGAATTTGGCAGACGGACAAGTGTTGTAACTAGGGTTGCCATCTCTAAAATTCTGGCAACCAGGACAAGACGCGTGAAAACCCCGGATTTTAGAGCCCAGAACCCGGACATGTCAACAGGTTTTTTAAACATAGTCAGTGTAATAAAAAATGTCATAAATCACCTTTTTATTTATTTTCAGAACTTAAAATTAAATTTAGTCATCTTTTATCATCATTTTAAATGTACCTAACAAAACAGAATCTTATTACAATCTGTTACAAATTGTTTTAATAATCAGTTAGAATTTTTTTATTCTTAAAATAAAACACACAGTGCGTGTGTGGCGGGCGGCCCAAGAGTTTAAATTTTTAAATCCGGATTACAAATGAAGCCCCGCCCGGACGCTCCCCGGATGCCCTCTAAACTAGGACAAATCCGGGGAAACCTGGACGGATGGCAACCCTAGTTGTAACTGACGGAACAGCTAGATTTCTCATTATGTTCAAGGATTCGCTACAGTGCAAGATTGCCGAGTATGCAATCAGTAATATAGAACTCTGTGAAATCATTCGATACATAGATATTAGACAAGTGTTATTCAGTTGAAAGTACGACGCAGCTTTCATATTTTTTAATAGTAATTACACTGTTATAGGGCAAAACGTTGAAATTCCTGCACTGCGCGACACATGATGCCTTCGGCTTCGCCTCGGACATCATGTGTCGCGCAGTGCAGGAATTTCAACTTTCTGGCCGTATGGTGTATACTATTTCTTTTCATACCCAGGCAAAAGTACGTACTTTCACATCAGTGTGCATGAGAAAACTGTTTCGACCCGCCGTTACAGACGGCATGCAGTAATTCCAGTAGTGCATAAGTGTTAGACTTTCTGCTTTAAAATCGAAGCCGAAAGTACCTACCTATACCTACTTTCGAGAGAGTATGAAGACAAATAATTTTTATTGAAGTTACACTTCACTTGACACACTGAGAGCAAAATTTTAGCAGGCAACGAATGTTGCGCGTGCACAGCGAATGAAAAGTATGAAGTTGGCCGCACTAACAAAAATTCGACAGTACAAAGTTATTTGTTCTTTCTTTTTCTCGCAACCCTTCTCTTATTATTTACTTTGTATATTTTTGTGTTTCTGTAATCCTGTTTATTTTATAAATAAAAAAAAATTGATAGTGTTTTAAAATATTTGAGGTTAATATTTTGTAAGTATTATTCTTAACTTTTTGAAGATTTTATTTCCACACACATTCACTTTTAGAACAAGTCAATAGAACAAGCTAAAGCGCCTAATATACTGTCGGTTTTTGTCTGTGAATTTGTGTCTTTCACGTTTTTTTATCGCCGGCGTACAGTCTAAACGGCTTAACCGATTTAAGAAAACTTCTTTTTGTTCGATTCGTCTGGAGGTCTATTTGATCCTAACGTCGTTCGTTTATTGAATTTTTTTTTCAAAGAAAAAAAAATGCGTTTTCTGCTTATAATTTGCCAATTTTTAATCAGATCAGTTCGAAACCTATCCTAAATGAAAGAAGAGAAAATTTTATGTAGATTTTGTAGAACAGAATGCGTCGAAACACTTTTTGTATACATATATAAAAATAGATAATAAATAAATTCGATTTTACCTAATAAATTGAGCACTAGATTCAGTTGTCTTTGTCTTTTGCACAAGTATGGACATTAGAAGATTGCATATGTCTTGTCTTAAAATAAAAATTCCAGACAATTGTAATAAATAAATAAATAAATAAATGGTTTTAAATAAATGGTTTTACATGTGAAAATTGATCAAAGCATGCTTGTCAGCTACCTAACTAATTTAGAATATATAAAATAATATGAATCATTTTATATATAATTAATATATTATTTAATAATGAAGTTTGGCGTACTTCAGCTGCGTTAGTAGCGGTGAATTGAGATACACCTTTCACTGCGTCAACTGAAAATCTTAGCTTAGCGAAATGTCTGACCAGAAAAGGAACAGGAGCTCTCGAGGACTGTAATACTGTAGAACTCTGTGAACCCGTTAGGCAGGCAGGCAGACAAGCAGGCTGCATTTCGTAGAGCGTGCAGTGCACAAAACGGGCCTCACACTCCTGTCGTGGTGCGGCGCGGCCGTACGGGTGCCTACCCTAACCTAGCCTGGCGCGCCATAGCCTAGCACAGGGCCAACCGTCACACACACACACACGTATACACACGTACGCCAACCAACCCAATCATCCCTTGACTGCTGCACCACCGTTAGTGCTCGGCTGCCTGCAACCAATCGATACCTCAGTCTGGTCATTGTCCCGCATGACGTCACCAACACTGCTCTCGCATAGGCTTTTCTTCTTCTTCGTCATCTTCTTCTTGCTTGTCTACACTGCTTGCACTTCTTGTATACCTATATAATGCTATTTACAAAAGTAATACCTACTCAAAAAACTTTACGTCAAACATGTAATGATGATGTCGTCCTGTTTGGAAAAAACATGCATCAAAAATGGCATTTAGATTATGCATTTATCTCTACTAGATTTAAAAAAAAATTGGTCAAGTGCAAGCTATATTTGCACGTTTAGTGTTCCGTGCCATCAGCACCCCAATTGTGTGTTCTATAGTCAAATTTTGGTTCTGCAATTATAAAGAAATTAACAATTATATTGCTTATAAGTTGATCCTACTAGCATTTTTCAATCCTGATAATTTTTGTTTAATCTGCACCTATTTCCTAATGTTAATGTGTTTTGAAGAACTTTTTTGTGATCCTTTTGGTGATGGCACTTTTTAAACATTTTCCCGGGCAAATTTTGAACAAAGTATATAAATTGCTGCATTCTTGATTTAATCATCTTTCGTTTGGCCCTCTACGCGAGGTCCTTGAATATATTTCTTTTATTTCCCAATTTACCCCTTAATGAATCCCCTAAAATCGAAATTCAACTTATTATATTTCGGATCTGTAACTGTGTCACCACATTTTATCTTCGTGCCAAACTTAAAAATTTTACGTCAAATAGTTTCAAAGAAAAATGCCTATGACAGTCTAGCGGATGGACGGACACCGAAGTGATTCCAGCAGTGTTCGGTTTTGCCCGAAACACTGAAAATCAAGGCTATTTTTGGATGCACTGATGAGACGCGACCCTATCATAATTTTAAATAGAGATGTGCATAATTGAATGACATTAATAACCGGAAATGAATGATTTGCATAAAATTAGAATATTCTGTGAACTAAATTGTGAGTGATCATTCAAATCATTATTACTTAGTTATATACTATAATTGCTAAGAGACATCCATTGCTGCAATGCTATATTAGAAAAAAATATTTTTCAAACACCTGTCATCGTCGGGACTCAAACCCGAATCTTTCCACTTTCGCGGCAGAATGAGTTATCAATTACTCTACGGTGCACATAATTCAATATTTAATTCTTCATAATAAAGCTAGTAGTGGGCGATATAAATCGATATTTCAAAAAATATCGATACATGTACGCGATATATCGCTTCAATCCGATATTATCGAATCATCTAGTATCGAATGTAATATCGATATATTTCATCCGATATATCAAATATCGTGTCACATTTCATTTTTATATCTGTTTATTCCTTTAAATCTGCAACATTGTCAGTTTGAGTAAAAATAAAACGAAAAACCCCTGATTATTGAAAACTATAGCCTTTACAATAACGAAACGCCGACATGAGATACTCTCCGCGTGGGCAGCACTAGTAAATCTTGCGTATTGGTATGGTAGAAAAGAAAAAGCTGCTATTCTTTTTCGTATGATTTCGTATGATTGTTAAATAAAGTTGATTTGTTTCTTCTCTCTAAAGTGTTTTTACTCATAATTAACCTGATCCCTATTTAATATTATAAACTACCGTTGTTTGGGGTGAAATTTATCACCAAGGGTGAGATTGTTCACTAAATCATGATTTCGTAAATTTGAATCTGGCGCGAAAACTAGTGCGCAGATTCACATTATCTAACCAGTTGGCGTCAGAATTAAATTTACAAAATCATGACAATCTCACCCTTGGTGATCAATTTTACCCCAAACAACGGTAGTTAAATACAAGTAATTACTTACGATATTTTTAAAATATCGATATATTTAAAATATCGATATATTTGTTCGATATATCGCAAAGTATCGATATAACATTACGATATATTATATCGAAAAAAATATCGATATTTTTTTGACATGAACATCCCTAAATAAAGCATTTTGCAACACTAAATTCACTTCATGTGAGAGCCAATTTTTTAACTGTTGCTAAACATGAACCCTCACAATAATGAGAGCTATGAAAGAATCAAAGATGAATTTAGTCTCGTATGAAACTATAACGTAGATATATTTACTAACATTAGTTATATACATTTAATTAAACCAAATTTAAATAAGTTACAGTTTGCAATTGTAAATAGATCATACTATCAAAGTATAACGTCAAGTAGATGATAGATATAATTATAGAAGTTACAAGAAAATCATAAATTCTAATTGTAGAATTATCCAATTCAAACAGTTATGTAATAAATTGAAAAAAAAAATGTACTCTTTAAACGCACAGGCACCATTCTTTGTACGCGCATAGTTAGCCATAGATAATTTTTTCTATAAGTACCTAATACAATAAAGTTGAACTAAACAAGCTTTAAAAATTAGTGCACCCGGACTAGCCGAACAGGGCATCTAGTGTAAATGTTTGCTTATAACTCAAGATCTTCTGAAATCTTTTGAAAATATTTTCGCTGTTTAATATCCTAGTTCTTTCGAAATTGCCAAGTTATTTAATATTATCCCGTTTTAACTAAACCGAATTAGGGAAGTCAAAATTGGCGAAACGAGTGGGAACTCGTATTAACCCAACCCGAAAATGAGCAAACTCCGAATAGGCACATTGAATTATAGTTTATGTATCTAGAACGTACATACAGTTATTATTGGAGAAAGTGACATGTTAAGACGTACGATAGCATATTTTAGCAGTAATAGTATTATATTTGATATACATACTACATTTATAAAATAGCTGATTTTCACATCACAATCAGTATATTTTTTTTTTGGCAACTGTGTAGCCATTTGCTATTTATTTGGTTTGCTTACGAAACTTATCTACTGTCTCCCAGGCATAAAAAGCAGCTATTTTATAAAGGTGTGCAAAGTACGTTTTTGGTTTGTGTTTAAATGTCGATAATTTTAAATACGAAAACATATCGAATGTCGGTAAATATATAGATTACATACGATAATTGCACCGAGAAATAGCTGGTGCAATGCACGCAGACTATGTTTTGTACATGCGTTTCAATACAGACAAAGTTCTATCGGCTGTTTATACCGCCCCATCGCGCTGGGTCAGAGACCCAGACGAAAACACATATAGTTCGCGCCTATTCTTGTCTCCTTCACAGAAAGACATATTTAGTAGTGGCGGGCCGGTGACGATTTTAGGGTCAATGAAACGAAACTCTTAACTGTGCCACGTCAACTAGATTAAAAACCAGCTGATTTCGTTCACTATATACTCACAAATGTTTTACGCAGGATAAAAGGCTTAATAAAAACAATATGTTCTTATTAGGTTTTATTAACGGTCTAACGTTTCGGTTGATGTTTCAACCATCCTCAGAGACCTAGGAATGCAATAATAAAATCAATAAACATTTTAACATTGTCAACTATGCAATTTACATATTTTTGCATTAATTCTTAACTAAAAGTTTTTTCATTGCATCATTTGTGAAACCAGCTTAAAATAATGACCGACATGCCTTAATGCAGCAATCTTTCTTATCTTAATCCTAATTAAATGTCAAATACTTGAAATAATTATTGTAATTTTTCATACAAATAGTCATATTACTTTAATTAAAATGTTATTCTGTTTTTCAAATACAACACAACTAATTTATTAACTATGTTATTACATTTATTCATAATCTTTTTAACACTCCAGTTGCTGTTTTATCAAAAATGGTGGAATCTATCTTTATTTTCAATATTGCATAGTGGCTGACATGTTAATGCGATTGAAAATAAAGATAGATTCCACCATTTTTAATAAAACAGCAACTGTAGTGTTCTAAAAATTCTAAATTCTAAAAACAAAAATAGTTGAATCGTTGACAAAAGATTAACAGTCAATTTAAATAGTTCGTTGAATCAACGCCCACCACTAATGTTTGGTAACACGATAGTATCGCGCTGCTTTTAGCTTTGTATAGCACATCACTTTTCATGATATAATGAGAGTGTTCTTATACTGCAGTGACAGTGTCTGCAAAAGCAAATGTTTCTTGGGATTTGGGGTTTCTAAAATTAATTGTACTCAAACTGTATAACCATAAATTATATAAACATTTATCTTATGCACTACGGTTATTAACAGTGCATACTCGTGGAACAATCCCAGATCGTCTACATCTAAAACTCTCGGACACACCAACCTTATTTTTTAACCCCCGACGCAAAAACAGGGGTGTTATAAGTTTGTCCGGTAAGTGTGTGTGTGCGTCTGTTGTGGCACTGTAGCTTGTAACGGATGAACCGATTTGGTTGTGGTTTTTTTATATGAAAGCAGGTTGTCTGGCAATGGTTCTTAGACATGTTTTTATCAAAATCGGTTCAGCCATTCCAAGGTCATCAGCTCTTTTTTTAGGTGCGGTAGGGATCTTAAACGCATAACGGGTATTTTGTTTGTAAGTAAGTTTAAAAAGTTTAAAATAAAAATTAAATTTAAATTTTAAAAAACCCTCGACACAAAAAACCTATAAAAAGTTAAAAAATAAAGTTTCTGGGCCTGGTTTTAACTTTAATATTTAAATACGTAATTAGTAATATTTTGTGATTCAAGCGTCGTCGCGTCGGGGGATCGCTAAATAAATAAAATAAAAGTTAGAATACAAATAAAAATGCATTTAATATAGTAACGTTCCGATAGTCTTTGTACCATCTACAGACTATTCCGTTCTGTCAATATTCAGTCAGTACTTTATCCAAGTGTGCAGGCTTTCACGACTGGCGCTGTTGCAAAACCTTTTGGTTTCTGGGCTTGTACGCCGTGGTCTATTGGTATTTCTACCTGACGTTTCGTCTGCAACTGCGGTAAGCATTATCAAAGGTTCGGACTTATAAATTTTTTTAAAACAATTGCTTGCGGATAAAGAATTATACTTATTGAAGACTGTATATAATTTTGTACAGACAATGAATTGATACAACAGAGACGAAATATTGGAATTAAGAATGAAATATTATTTTAAAGTGTGTATTAAGGGGTCATTTTCTTTATTTTGCCTAATAACAAAGTTATGTTCACATAATAAAGCCACACTCGCCTGTATTAGCAAATACATGATATTGTCGGCAGGGTTTGGCACTGGGACCGGAGTGTTAATATAGAAGTACTTGCAGTCCAGTCACTGGAGAATTTTACTCTACATAAGGTGGGACAGTAATTACTTTTAGAGAGTTCTTGACAAAACCGTAATTAACACTAACGAATCTGTAGATAAAATTGACGTTAACATCAGCGAAGTCGCAGTCAAATGTTATTAACAGTATAATATAAAATACATTTTTATGGTGGAAGTAACGGGAATATACGGGTCGTTATGATATTTAGATGATTGACATTGCATCTTTAGTATTGTTTTTTAGTGTATTTGCCATATGGCAACATACACTATTGGCGTCGGTCGGATGGCGGGACCTAGGGGTCGGACCAAAATTTCTCAACGTTTCATAACCTCCTAAACACTTTGGCACCATTTTTAAAATTTTTTATATATATATATATGTATATATATATATATGTATATATATATATGTAAGAAAAAGCAATGATACAACAGAAGTGCCGCACCAAGGTGATGGGGATACGGACGACGACAGCCCAACGTCAACCAACAGAGGGCAGTCGAGTTGTGAGATGATCACGACATAGTCAGTCGATCGGATAACAGTCAAGAAGTCAACGTGTGCAAGTCAGTAACGAGTCATCGAATGTCAGTCACGTTAGTCGATAACGAGTCAATTACGAATCATCGAAAGTCAATCACGATAGTCAATAACGAGTCAGTCACGACAGTCAATAACGTTAAAGAAGAAGATATTATTTTCATTAGTTTGTTATATTTTATAATTCATGTTTGTTACACAATAAACAGTGCTAACAATAATTTGTGTTTGAACTTTATTTAAATTCATAATAATCCAAGAAAACAGGATTACATATATATATATATATTTATATACGTATATATATATATATATATATATATATATATATATATATATGTGCGGACAATAACTTTCGAAGGAGTTAATTCATTTTAACGAAATTTGGCACACATGTTGGAATCCATTACCGCACGAAGCCTATTTAAAATGGGCCCAATCGGGTCATTTTAAGGGTGGTTTTTAGGGGTTGAAAAAAGTTTTTGGGTCCAAAAATACCGAAAAAATTCTCAGAATCGTTTCAAAATTGAAATTTAACCCTTTAGTAGCAATTAAAGAGTGCCCCTAAAATTATAAACTAATCGGCCCGGCAGGACCGAACTTACAAATTTTATGAAAACACTAGTTTGCGTATACGAATGTACAGGGTGGCCAACTAAGAATGCGAGGTACTGTATCTGGGAAACTATCCATCGTAGAGACTTGCGGCAAAAAAAATTTATTACTAAAACGGCCAAGAGAAAAACCTGGAAAATATTTTCAAGTTTCTGAAATGGCCGCTAGGGGGTGTAACTGCAAATTTGAATCTAAAAAGTGATGTTTCTGTGAATTGCGCTATGTTAAGCTAACAAAAAAATACCTGGTCTTTAAAGTCGAGGATAATCGGAACCTTTTTTGTTTGAAAAGTTTTGCTGTATCTCTAAAGAAAAAGTGGTGGGGGGTATTCAAAGGTTTCCGTAAACAACATCCTGTATCTTCGAAACGGCTGAGCCGATTTTAACAAACTTGGGCTAGTTGAAAAGAGCTATTCTTGGGCTACAAATGTTATAATATTTGAAGTTTTGTTGGTTTCATATGTCGCCGCTAGAGGGCTTTTTTCGACATTCCAACAGAAATGGTTAATTTTTTCGAAAAAATTAAATGCATTGGTATAATGTTTTTTTCATGGAAAAGTAGCTAGATGCCTTAACAAACTCGCGAAAACTGCATCTCGATATCTTGTTCCTAACCTAAAATTTAGGCCAAAGAAAATTTTATACGGAAATCCTTTAAGTTTTTATTTATTTAAAATAAGTTTTCCGGGACTGTTTTTTATCCATCAAAATAAAATCACCCTTTTTGAAAATATTACAAAATATCGCTAAAAGGTAAGTAACGCTTATAACAAAAGGCATATTTTTTGATTAAATGCAAATTCACTATGGGTATATACGACAAAGACAATTTAATAGAAGCAGGTCATGGAAAACTTAAAGGATTTCCGTATAAAATTTTCTTTGGCCTAAATTTTAGGTTAGGGACAAGATATCGAGATTCGGTTTTCGCGAGTTTGTTAAGGCATCATTTAGCTACTTTTCCATGAAAAAAACATTACACCAATGCATTTAATTTTTTCGAAAAAATTAACCATTTCTGTCAGAATGTCGAAAAAAGCTCTCTAGCGGCGACATATGAAACCAACAATACTTCAAATATTATAACATTTGTAGACCAAGAATAGCTCTTTTCAACTAGCCCATGTTTGTTAAAATCGGCTCAGCCGTTTCGAAGATACAGGATGTTGTTTACGGAAACCTTTGAATACCCTCCACCACTTTTTCTTTGGAGATACAGCAAAACTTTTCAAGCAAAAAAGGTTCCGATTATTCTCGACTTTAAAGATCAGGTATTTTTTTGTTAGCTTAATATAGCGGAATTCACAGAAACATCACTTTTTTAGATTCAAGATTGCAGTTACGCCCCCTAGCGGCCATTTTAGAAACTTGAAAATATTTTCCAGGTTTTTCTCTTGGCCGTTTTAGTAATAAATTTTTTTGCCGCAAGTCTCTACGATGGATAGTTTCCCAGATACAGTACCTCGTATTCTTAGTTGGCCAGCCTGTACTTACTGAAGATTGTATTTAATTTGGTGCAGATGTTGGATTGACAACAATATTTCAACTAATAAAATTATTATTGTAAGGGGTGTATTAAGGGGTTCAATTTTTTTTATTTTGTCCAAAAACAAACTTAAGTTCATGTAATAAAGCCACAATACCTGTATTAGCAAATACACTATATTGTCGGCAGGGTTTTGGCACTGCGACCCGATTTTTTTTTATTTAATGCGTAAATCAAAAAAAAGTGTGATTCGATTATTAAACTACGTATGGTATTAAGTTTTCACGCTTTTTAACAGTAATATTTAAAAATATGCAAGATGTAAGATTTTTCTATTAGATTGGTAGTTAGTCGCGAATAGCGTAAGCTAAAGCTCCTATATACTCGCTTTGCCTGTGAATTTGTCAATCCTTTTGACTCTTGCGTACAGCTCAATTTTTTTTTAAATATCACTCTGTTTATTTAATAGCAGTCTATAATAATTACAAAAAAATTAATAAATCAACAAAGATACATATTAAGCATATATATCACAAGAGTCATTATTGTTATTCATAATTCACACAAGCGTATAAAAATTTGTATGATTGCTAATACAAAAATACTCCTTTTTTCTAAAGGAGGTAGACGTTCTTTGATTAATTATAATGTAAGATTTTTATATTTTCAAGAAACATGAAATTAAATTAAGCTAATTTAAAGATAATATTTATTATAATTTTATAAGTATTATATTTTATAAGTATTATCATCAGTTGTTATAACTGTAAACTATTCATGTATATTAATTTTAATATAATTGGTGCATACATATATAGGCAAATCTATTACTTTTCGACGAAAGTGTGCGGGGGTGGGTCACCGATTTGGATGCTGATTTTTTTTTCGAAAGTAGGTGCAAGTCCGGCCGCTGGAGAATTTTTCGAATTTTGAAAAATGTTGATTTTTCAATAATTTTCAAAAATTTGTATTTTAGCTCTTATATAACTTAGAGATTTCATTCAAATGGCATTTTTCTTCGTCAACCCTATATTTTCATGAAAAAAATAGGTTTTTGCTTCAAACTTAAATCCGGCTTGGCAGGAAGCTTCTAACTGACCTACTGTTTTAGTGAAATTTCGCTTATTTTTAAAGGCCCTCAAATCTACAGTTTTCGAAACAGAAGGATGAATGATGTCTTATATTTTTCGCATATTCTATTGATATTTGTCCTATTTTTCCTTGATTGCTTCGAATTCGTTTATATATGGCCATACAAAGCTGATTGATTTTTGAAAAATCACGATTTTCACACACACAGCTTTTTTCAATCAATTCGAAATCTTTTAAAAATTTCAGGGCTTATAGTTCATATTATTTTTAAAAAATCCTGAAAGTTTCAATTTTGGAATAGGAGTGATTTTCGAGCTATGAATTTTTAAAAATGTCTAATTTTTTATTTAATATAATAAAATAAAAAATTTAATATAATTTTTTTTATTTGCCTCAATAATATATTTGAAACATGTTTTCAAAATATTTAAAGTTATTATATCATGTTTCACTGATTATTTACCCGACTACCAAGGAGGGCATATGTTCTCATTTTAATAACTTTTGATATTAACACGATCAGAGCTAGGGTCACAGAAAGTATGTTGATATTTTTTTAGATACAATAATCACGCGAACACATTTTCAGGTTATTGCTCTCGCTGCTATCTAATTTTACGCAATATTTATTGACTTTGTTGTGAAATTCCACTGGACATATTCTGTGATTTACATAATATTAAAGTGAAAAGTGAAATGTTCACCATTTAATCACTGAGATAAGACGGTCGTCAACAATGCAATATCACAACAAACATTTTTATCATGAGTATTTTATTTTTTTATCAAATATAATCATTTATTTCGTTAATTTTTACTTGTTAGAAACGTTGAAAAACGTTTTTTGAACAGCTCCCTATTCTCTATCTGTAAATGACCCTTTCGCACTAGTGCATAAAGTTAAACAAAAAAAATGCCATTTCCATGGTAAATATTGGAAAACTCAGCGCAGCCTACAATATTAGAAATGAACTTGCTCAAAATCGAACTGTCAAAGATTTGGAAAATTATGTAAAAATCAGCTTTTTTAGGAAGTTTGTGCAATAACACTATACGCATTTCGTGCGTGATGATATTATTATATTATAATATATTGTGAGTGTTAAAACTCGCTGTCGTTCATTTTTAACGTAATGTCGAATTCTCCATTTTATGTCATCACGTGCTAGAAACGTAACATACTATTTTATGTCGCGAAATAAATGAATTTGCATTTAAAAATTATTTGAATTTTTGTACTTTTTCATCTGATAGAATAAGGTTTTGAAGGTTTATTATCTGTTTATGACATCTTATGCACACTTTTTTCAGCTTGTCTTAATTTAGATGATATTGCAAGATATCTGTTACACAAGAGAACAATTTTCAATTCTATATTATTGAGGACCTTTCATATAAATTCAACGATCGAAAAAAAAACTTAAAATGTTCTCCCGGTTCGTTTTAAAAAATATTATTTTATAAATCCTAACATATTTCCAAATTTATAAAACAACAATTTAATCACGTCCTGTCCAAAACAATTTTATCGATGAATAATACCTAAATTTCGATAACAACTTTCCAGTAATAAGCATGTGATATGTTAATGAATCTCTTATGAATAAGAGGAGGTAAAATTTTGATAAGAAAAGAAGATAATATGGATGTACGTGTGCTACTTACCCTGGAAGACATAAAAAAGCTGTAAATCTGCATAATTTGCAAAATAATTATGTATTATTTTTATAAATTGGTATTGAAGTGAAATGGTCTAAAATAATTCAACAAAAATATTTGAATAATAATAATGACTCTACCAACAATAATAAATTAACAAAATGAAATTACTTGCTATACTGTTCAATATATTTTTTTTATTGATATAAATTTACAACGTTGTAAATTTATATCAATAAAAAAAATATATTGAACAGTATAGCAAGTAATTTCATTTTGTTAAAAATATTTGAAGTTTAAGGAAAAACTTAGCTAAAGTACTGAATGTTCAAAAAGTTCGGAAACGCTCAAAGGAATGGTGTTTTCATGGAAAATGTCTCGAATAAAAGTTTTTCAATTTCAATGAACGCTTATTTTGGTACAAAATTTCACATCTCGAGGGCGCCCCCACGAGGGGCTGGGATCAACTCTAAAATTTCAAATGGAAAACCTTATTTTTCTCTATTAGATCATATACAGATTGTATCAAATGAAAGTTGTCCATAGGACGCTCTGTGTGTAAGACAGAGAACAATATACAAACGATAAGTAAGAGTGAGATAAATAATCGCTAATAGTTACCGTGGTTACTGTAAATAAATAATCCTTGAAAATCTTTTTACCAGTTTACAAACTAAAACAATTAAACCGTAATATTAATTCGTATTATTATTATATCTGGTACAATAGTTTGAACAATAATTTTAATAATTAATTTATTAAGTGTTCGAAAAGACCTTTACGTTCTGCCAAACAATAACCTAATCGATTATAAATACTTTTCCTCACATTGGCTAACATCTCATGGTCAACGGACTGACATGCATTAGAAATTTGTATTTTTAGTTCGTTTAAATTATTAGTTCTATTTTCTTGAAAGCCATATATTTTCGATTTTACAAATCCCCATAAAAAAATCTAATGGAGTCAAATCCGGAGACCTGGCGGGCCAAAGAATGGCTCCACGACCACTTATCAAATGATTACGAAATGTATCGTTTAGATATTCTTGCACCAATAGGGAGTTATGAGCTGGACAACCATCCTGTTGAAACCAAACTTTGTTAAAATCTATCCCTGGTAATTGACGAACTTCAGGAATAATTTGATTCCGAAGCAAGTCGACATACTTTTGCCCATTCAGGTTTCTATTAATAAAAAATGGACCAATAATGTTATCCCCCAGTATTCCAGTCCATACATTCACTTTCTGCGGATACTGTGTACGTGCAATGTAAGGTCGGCATGGATTTTTGCGAGACCAACAACGTACTACAGATGGGTTATGCCGACCTTGCAATGGGAAAGAAGATTCATCCGTAAAAAGAATATTTTTTATAAAGTTTTCATCATTGTTTGCTTTTTCCATTGCAAATTCACAAAACTTCATCCGCCTAAATAGGTCATCCGGAACAAGTTCATTACTTTTTAGTGTATTTGCCATATGGCAACATACACATTGGCGTCGGTCGGATGGCAAATTCACAAAACTTCATCCGCCTAAATAGGTCATCCGGAACAAGTTCATTACTTTTTAGTGTATTTGCCATATGGCAACATACACTATTGGCGTCGGTCGGATGGCGGGACCTAGGGGTCGAACCAAAATTTCTCGACGTTTCATAACCTCCTAAACACTTTTTAAAAATGTTATATTTAAATGTTATGTTTAAATGTATATATATATATATACGTATATATATATATATATACGTATATATATATATATATATATATATATATATATATATATATATATGTGTGTGCGGGCAATAACTTTCGAAAGAGTTAATTGATTTTAACGAAATTTGGCCCACGTGTTGAAATCCATCACCGTAAGAAACCTATTTAAAATGGGCGTAATCGGGCCATTTTAAGGGTAGTTTTTAAGGGTTGAAAAATGTTTTTGGGTCCCAAAATACCGAAAAAATTCTCAGAATCGTTTCAAAATTGACATTTAACCCGTTAGTAGCAATTAAAAAGTGCCCCTAAAATTTTAATAAAATCGGCTCAACAGGACCGGACTTACAAAATTTTTTGAAAATACTACTTTGCAGATTGAAGGGTGTATTTAATTCGGTGTAGACGTTAGATTGATAATAATATTACAATTAACAAAAAAAAATGTTATTTTAAGGGGTGTATTAAGGGGTTAAATTTTTTATTTTGCCCAAAAACAAACTTAATTTCACATAATAAAAGTATAAAACCACACGGCCCTATACAAGCAAATACACTATATTGTCGGCAGGGTTTTGGCACTGCGACCCGGGTTTTTTTATTCTTTATGCATAAGTAATGTAAATCAAATATTCCGATATCAAGTTCTTTAGTTCCAGAATTGATGATTAAAAAATTTTGTCCGAAACGGCTAGCCTAAGTAGTACATGAAATGACCACTATGTCACGGCTTAATACTGAAATACACAATGAACCTAAATCTTGCGTTTCAAGCTTCATGAAAATCTGAATATTAGACTAGATGTAAAAACAGAACATATGTACTAAATTCTAAGCGGCTACAAAATTTGGAAATTACTTCGTGTTTCGTACCCAACATTTTTAAAGTCTTCTTCTGTTGTAATTTATCTGTGCTTTTGAATTTCCATAACTAAATCTATCTTTTACTTCACTGTTATCTGAATTCACTACCAACTACCAGGTGGCAACATACAGTCTGAAACGCGATACATGGTCTTCAAACTGTAGATGAAGTATCAAGTAAATAACATATTGTCTGCATGTGATAGGCCGTATATATACGGCCTAGACTGCATACGATCTGTAACAAATCTACTGAGTTTCATGCTTCAAGTCAAATCAAAATGCGATTAGGAAACTGCATCTTATATTAAAATTATCACTTAAGTACCTGAAAATAATAACAATCTTACCTACACATAAAAACTCTAATATGTATACCTATATTTGAAATTTTGTGGTACACAGTTTAACAGTAAAAAATAAAGACAGTATATAGCATAAAAATATATTATTAATTATTGAGATAAAAAAAATATGTTTACAATGAATACAATAAGTACAAAAAATTTAAAAAATATATACATATGTTTACAGTAATTACAATACAATAATAAAAGTAAGTTCATTAATCGACAAATTTTGTTGAGAAGTCATGGGTAAAACAAGACACATCGTAGCGATATCGGAAGAAAGAAGGCGATCGTAAGCGACCACGAATGACTTCAAGCTGGTCCTCGTTGATGGACTCAGTGGCGATGGCGAGCTCAAAAACGGAGGCAAACAAATGCTGTAGGTGAAATCGATCCAAAATACAATTGAGCAGTTCTTTCCCGTTCTTATGTTCCTTCAGCATCTTATTTATCTTCAAGTGATCCGCATTCATCAAAATGTGCTCATACATGCTTACTACACTGTAGTTACTGTCAAGGTAATATTCGGTCGGAGAATTTAAAAATTTGTTCGTCGTTTCGAATTTTACGTTTGGATACAAATTCAAAAAATAGTCCAAGCTGTTACCAAAGCCACGGTTGATTGCCCGTTCAATAATGAAATACGACAAAAATGTGGACTTTTGCGCCTTTTGAGACAAAACTTTGCACCAGTATTTCACTATAAGTTGTTCATTTAGCGTTAAACCCATAAGACTATCTTCAAGTTCTTCAATTAAAATCGGTCCACACTGTTTCCAATAACGAAATATTGTACTTTTACAACAGAAAATACAGGCTAATAAACAGCGATTTAAAACACTCACTGATTCGTTACTAAACACGTATTTTTCCAGTGTTCTTTCAACGTTAATTTTTCCGTACATATCCCAATGGAAATCGTCACCCATTTGAAGAACACAAGCTTTTAAGTAGTAACTTATTTCGTCCAGAAAACAAACAATATCTCTACACAGCAATTTTACACCCGACACAATTTCTTTAATTAATGTTTCCGGCACTGTCAATTTTTTAGCATTTTTGCATGCAAACTTAACAAACATTTTATATTTTGATAACATACAACATTGACATCTTCTCTCTCGAACTCGTAATGATTTGTTGAATTTAGTTTTTAAATTTTTCGCACTCACTAATTCCATTATTACTTTATTTTTGGTCAAAAATCGTAACGACGGCACTATATTTAGACCTTCCATTTTATTGAAAAACTACGAATTTATTATTATAGCAATAACCAAATACAATATATTAAGTATGTAGCTTTGAAGGAACAACTGAGTAATCGAAGTAAAGTAGGCACCCTTTTTATAACAAAGGCTAGGTCATATAGCAGGTATAAATAATTTTTACATAGGAGGCACAAATGTATTATCATTTTTTTTCTGCCTACCTCCATGGAAAACCCATTAAGCACTTTGAATGCTCTAAATTCTATAATCCACAAATATAGACTATGACATTCTGAAGTTCCATAACTGTCGAGTTTTTTAACAATCTTTCAAATTGGTAGAATTTTGTTGATAATAAAAAAACGCCTTTTTTGAAGTTCTTTCAGAAGCAAATAAACAAGATGCATGTTAACAATTTACATGTGCTAGAATTTTATAATAATTGGCACATATATGTATTTTTCAAGGAGAATGTTTTTATGCTATCCACTTTGTTGTTGGATGACGCCAAAATAAAAATTAGTATATGAATTCTTTCCATTATATTTTAAAATATGAGTGTTTTTAATTTTGGTGTAGACGTTCGATCGACAATTATAATGAAATTAAGAAAAAAATGTAATTTTAAGAATGAAAACCAAATGAAGGACACCTGTTAAAAATTCCTTTGGAAAAAAATTAAAAATGACTTTTGGCAGTGTTGTTGCGGCGCCGGTATTAGATTCACCACGATATTTTGTAAAATTTTAATGTATTATTTTTTGTAATGTTAAACGTGTTATTAAAATTCTTGTAATTTTCTTAAAGCCTAATTATTTTTTAATAATTTATTATTATTGAGTGGCGACAACGCCACTTGTATTAGGTACTCATATTTTAAAATATAATGGAAAGAATTCATATACTAATTTTTATTTTGGCGTCATCCAACAACAAAGTGGATAGCATAAAAACATTCTCCTTGAAAAATACATATATGTGCCAATTATTATAAAATTCTAGCACATGTAAATTGTTAACATGCATCTTGTTTATTTGCTTCTGAAAGAACTTCAAAAAAGGCGTTTTTCTATTATCAACAAAATTCTACCAATTTGAAAGATTGTTAAAAAACTCGACAGTTATGGAACTTCAGAATGTCATAGTCTATATTTGTGGATTATAGAATTTAGAGCATTCAAAGTGCTTAATGGGTTTTCCATGGAGGTAGGCAGAAAAAAAATGATAATACATATGTGCCTCCTATGTAAAAATTATTTATACCTGCTATATGACCTAGCCTTTGTTATAAAAAGGGTGCCTACTTTACTTCGATTACTCAGTTGTTCCTTCAAAGCTACATACTTAATATATTGTATTTGGTTATTGCTATAATAATAAATTCGTAGTTTTTCAATAAAATGGAAGGTCTAAATATAGTGCCGTCGTTACGATTTTTGACCAAAAATAAAGTAATAATGGAATTAGTGAGTGCGAAAAATTTAAAAACTAAATTCAACAAATCATTACGAGTTCGAGAGAGAAGATGTCAATGTTGTATGTTATCAAAATATAAAATGTTTGTTAAGTTTGCATGCAAAAATGCTAAAAAATTGACAGTGCCGGAAACATTAATTAAAGAAATTGTGTCGGGTGTAAAATTGCTGTGTAGAGATATTGTTTGTTTTCTGGACGAAATAAGTTACTACTTAAAAGCTTGTGTTCTTCAAATGGGTGACGATTTCCATTGGGATATGTACGGAAAAATTAACGTTGAAAGAACACTGGAAAAATACGTGTTTAGTAACGAATCAGTGAGTGTTTTAAATCGCTGTTTATTAGCCTGTATTTTCTGTTGTAAAAGTACAATATTTCGTTATTGGAAACAGTGTGGACCGATTTTAATTGAAGAACTTGAAGATAGTCTTATGGGTTTAACGCTAAATGAACAACTTATAGTGAAATACTGGTGCAAAGTTTTGTCTCAAAAGGCGCAAAAGTCCACATTTTTGTCGTATTTCATTATTGAACGGGCAATCAACCGTGGCTTTGGTAACAGCTTGGACTATTTTTTGAATTTGTATCCAAACGTAAAATTCGAAACGACGAACAAATTTTTAAATTCTCCGACCGAATATTACCTTGACAGTAACTACAGTGTAGTAAGCATGTATGAGCACATTTTGATGAATGCGGATCACTTGAAGATAAATAAGATGCTGAAGGAACATAAGAACGGGAAAGAACTGCTCAATTGTATTTTGGATCGATTTCACCTACAGCATTTGTTTGCCTCCGTTTTTGAGCTCGCCATCGCCACTGAGTCCATCAACGAGGACCAGCTTGAAGTCATTCGTGGTCGCTTACGATCGCCTTCTTTCTTCCGATATCGCTACGATGTGTCTTGTTTTACCCATGACTTCTCAACAAAATTTGTCGATTAATGAACTTACTTTTATTATTGTATTGTAATTACTGTAAACATATGTATATATTTTTTAAATTTTTTGTACTTATTGTATTCATTGTAAACATATTTTTTTTATCTCAATAATTAATAATATATTTTTATGCTATATACTGTCTTTATTTTTTACTGTTAAACTGTGTACCACAAAATTTCAAATATAGGTATACATATTAGAGTTTTTATGTGTAGGTAAGATTGTTATTATTTTCAGGTACTTAAGTGATAATTTTAATATAAGATGCAGTTTCCTAATCGCATTTTGATTTGACTTGAAGCATGAAACTCAGTAGATTTGTTACAGATCGTATGCAGTCTAGGCCGTATATATACGGCCTATCACATGCAGACAATATGTTATTTACTTGATACTTCATCTACAGTTTGAAGACCATGTATCGCGTTTCAGACTGTATGTTGCCACCTGGTAGTTGGTGGTGAATTCAGATAACAGTGAAGTAAAAGATAGATTTAGTTATGGAAATTCAAAAGCACAGATAAATTACAACAGAAGAAGACTTTAAAAATGTTGGGTACGAAACACGAAGTAATTTCCAAATTTTGTAGCCGCTTAGAATTTAGTACATATGTTCTGTTTTTACATCTAGTCTAATATTCAGATTTTCATGAAGCTTGAAACGCAAGATTTAGGTTCATTGTGTATTTCAGTATTAAGCCGTGACATAGTGGTCATTTCATGTACTACTTAGGCTAGCCGTTTCGGACAAAATTTTTTAATCATCAATTCTGGAACTAAAGAACTTGATATCGGAATATTTGATTTACATTACTTATGCATAAAGAATAAAAAAACCCGGGTCGCAGTGCCAAAACCCTGCCGACAATATAGTGTATTTGCTTGTATAGGGCCGTGTGGTTTTATACTTTTATTATGTGAAATTAAGTTTGTTTTTGGGCAAAATAAAAAATTTAACCCCTTAATACACCCCTTAAAATAACATTTTTTTTGTTAATTGTAATATTATTATCAATCTAACGTCTACACCGAATTAAATACACCCTTCAATCTGCAAAGTAGTATTTTCAAAAAATTTTGTAAGTCCGGTCCTGTTGAGCCGATTTTATTAAAATTTTAGGGGCACTTTTTAATTGCTACTAACGGGTTAAATGTCAATTTTGAAACGATTCTGAGAATTTTTTCGGTATTTTGGGGCCCAAAAACATTTTTCAACCCTTAAAATGGCCCGCTTAATAGTTATTATGGATTTCAACACGTGGGCCAAATTTCGTTAAAATCAATTAACTCTTTCGAAAGTTATTGCCCGCACACATATATATATATATATATATATATATATATATATATACGTATATATATATATAAATGTTTATATATATATATATATATGTATATATATATATATGTATATATATATATATATATATATGTATATATATATATAAACATTTTTAAAAAGTGTTTAGAAGGTTATGAAACGTCGAGAAATTTTGGTCCGACCCCTAAGTCCCGCCATCCGACCGACGCCAATAGTGTATGTTGCCATATATATATATATATATATATATATATATATATATATATATATATATGTGCGGGCAGTAACTTTCGAAAGAGTTAATTGATTTCAACTAAATTTGGCACACGCGTTGAAATCCATCCCTGCAAGAAGCCTATTTAGAATGAGCCTAATCGGGCCCTTTTAAGGGTAGTTTTTAGGGGTTGAAAAATGTTTTCGGGCTCCAAAATACCGAAAAAGTTCTTCGAATCGTTTCAAAATTGAAATTTAACCTTCTGATAATAATCAAAAAGGGCCCTTAAAATTTTAATAAAAACGGCCCGACAGGACCGGATTTACAAATTTTATGAAAACGTTATTTTGCAGATAGTGAATTATTTACTGAAAGGTGTATATAATTTGGTATAGAGGTTCGATTGATAATAATATTGTGACGAGTTTCTGTCGACACTTGCACAAATCATTACTTCCTGCATTTCTCTATTACCGTCAATTTGCACACGAAGCTGTTTTTTATGATTTTTTGGAGATACGCAACATTCTGATTCGAATTCTCGTATGAGATTGCGAATTGTTGTGGTAGAAGGAGTCGGTCTGTTTTCAAAGGCAGCTACAAATAAATGTATTACGTCGGCGGTTGAATTACCACCATAAAACCATTTAATTATTTGGATTTTTTCGTGAACAGTATAAATAGCCATTTTATCAATAATTTCGGTAGTGACTACAGACTATCATAAATTGATAAAATGGCTATTTTTTGTTTATTTAAATTTATTTTACAGTAACCACAGTAATTACTACCTATTAGCGATCATTTATTTCACTCTTACTTATCGTTTGTATATAGTGTTCTGTCTTACACACAGAGTGCCCTATGGACAGCTTTCATTTCTGAATTAGGCAGTACCAGAAATCTTCAATATGAATATGTTAAACACTCACTAACTGTGTTCGAGGGCAGTTGCAGATATATGTGTACAAGGATTTTTAATAAACTTCCAAGACATATCAGATCTATTAAATCTTTTTCTTCTTTTAAAACGGCAGTTTTCAGTTTTTTGATAGATGCGGAATTTTATTCTTTGTCTGGCTATTTTAATTAACGTTTTTATTATTGTTGAACTTTTTTATTGTTAAAATTTTGATATTAATAACTCTTGTTATTTTTTATACTCTTTTTAAACTGTAATTTGTATTGACGTGTTACAAACGTTTGTCACTGTAACTAATAAATATATCTATCTATCTACATAATAATATAATAAACACCTTTTGTCTGAAAAAAAAAACAATTTTTAAGCTACCTTCTTGATCGTATAAAATATCGAGATAAATTGTATCAAATAACAAAAAGACATGACAATCAAAATTTAAATAACTACTACAAGTCAGTCAGAAGCAAGTTAAGAAAAGAATTGAGACTTGCTGAACAAGCATATTTTTTATTAGTTATTAAATAATTTTCGCGGTAACTCACGCAAACAATAGCAGATTGAAAATGAAATCATTGGGGAAGTAAAAACCCTGTCGACAATATAGTGTATTTGCTAATACAGGTATTGTGGCTTTATTAAATGAAATTAAGTTTGTTTTTGGACAAAATAAAAAAAAATTGAACCCCTTAATATACCCCTTACAATAATAATTTATTAGTTGAAATATTGTTATCAATCCAACATCTGCACCAAATTAAATACGACCTTCAGTAAGTAAATTCGTATACGCAAACTAGTGTTTTCATAAAATTTGTAAGTCCGGTCCTGTCGGACCGATTTGCTTATAATTTTAGGAGCAGTTTTTAATTGCTACTAAAGGGTTAAATTTCAATTTTGATACGATTCTGAGAATTTTTTCAGTATTTTTGGGCCCAAAAACTTTTTTCAACCCCTAAAAACTACCCTTAAAATGACTCGAGTGGGCCCATTTTAAATAGGCTTCGTGCGGTGATGGATTCCAACATGTGTGCCAAATTTCGTTAAAATGAATTAACTCCTTCGAAAGTTATTGCCCGCACATATAAATATATATATATATATATACGTATATAAATATATATATATATATATACATATATATATATATATACATATATATATAAACATTTTTAAAATTGGTGCCAAAGTGTTTAGGAGGTTATGAAACGTCGAGAAATTTTGGTCCGACCCCTAGGTCCCGCCATCCGACCAACGCCAATAGTGTATGTTGCCATATGGCAAATACACTAAAAATAAAGTCTACTAAGTGCGAAGAGCGCAGTATTGAGATTTAACACGGCATTTGTCACGAATTTAATAAATATTTTTGAGAAACTGTAGATGAAGTTACGAGTGAATTTAACAATAATAACCCACTTGACAACGATGAATTTATTGAACAAATTAATATCAAGCTCCTATGTGTTGAACCGTACTTTTATATTGAAATAATTCAACTAGTTCAATCATTAAAAAAAAACTTAAGTAGCCATTTTGGACTGAAAGACTTTCACGCCTAAGAAATACGCCCAGATAATGAATGAAGCTCTCAAATTCAGTAACATGATCAGAAGCAGCAAGAGAAGAAACAAAAGGCAATATGGTGGAACAGGAATATCGAGGAGCAGAGGGAAAGATGTATCGCGTCCAGGCGTGAACTTAGTAGAATAAGGGGCAGAAGGATAGTAAACACTGATAAGATGGAGTTGGGTAATAGATATAAACTGTACAGGCGGTAGCTAAGGACATTAATTGACGAATCGAAGCGCCTACATTGGCAAGCTTTATGTCAGCCGCTGGAGAATGACATATGGAGGTATTCATACAAAATAGTCATGGACAAAATGAACCAAATGCCATATAAAATCGACAGTGGTAAGAGAAGAGGGATTGTGAGTCAGTTATTCCCAAGGAGGGTAATACACTGGACAGATCTTCAGGTCAGCACCGAGGTAAGACTCTTTGACCTAGATGAGCTTTACGAAGTAGTAAAAAGCAATAGAAGTTGAGGCAAACTGGATTATAGAAATATTGTACGCAGTATGGAAGGTATCAAGGTTGGTGCTAGTACCTAAGCCAAACAAACCCCTAGATCATTCAGCGACTTTTAGGCTTATCTGCTTACTTAACATCTTAAGTAAACTTGTTGAAGAATGAATACGGCTCCAATTGGAGCGAGAACTAGAAGATGGAAATGGACTGTCAGATAGACATTTCGGCTTCAGAAAGGGGCGATCAACTATACATGCGGTAGGTGCGGTATTGGGGAAAGCAGAAACTGCTTTAAGTAAATGGTGCGGACACGTCATTCTGGACGTTAAGAACGCATTTAACACCATACTGCATATCGTGATCATAAGTAATCTGAGGAAGAAGCGAATCTCAGATTACCTTATTAACATTATAGGTAACTACCTTAAAACAGAATCTCACTAATCGATAAAGGTGAGTTAGTTGACATTGTAACGGGAGTATCGCATAGTTCGGTTTTAGGACCAACACTCTGGAATGTTAGCCATGATAATGTTCTTGAGACGAAGCTGCCAGAAGGAGCTGAATGCAGCGGTTTTTGCGAACAATCTGACGATCATTGTGACGGCGGATGACGAAGACGAATTAATGTTCAGATCCAATAAATCATTCAGACCAGTGGATGGATGGATGAATAGTAATCATCTTGACAGAGACAGTGATAATGAAAGGACCAAGAAACAGAAAGAATATTAGAGTTCAAATACGAGAGCAAACCGTAACCCCGACTAAAACTATCAAATACCTCGACATAACTATTGCCGAAAAGAGGAGATTTGGCGAACATATAAAGAGGATATCAATAAAAGCTGATAAAACAATGTTGACGTGTAACATGTCTATTATTGGGGGATCGCATAGAATAGTGTTGAGTTGTGTAGTCCACTCTGTTCTGTTATATAGGGCTCCGCTCTGGAAAGGAGCATTATATTTCAAGAAGTACAGAGGAATTCTGGATGGATTGCAGCGTGTAGCCCTGCTTAGGATTGCTAGTGCTTATCGCACAGTCTCAAACGCAACCCCTCAGGTAGTTACTGGAATAGTACCGATAGATCTCAAGGTGGAGGAAAGGTATATCTTATATAAGGAAAAAACGGTCAGGGGACGGTCCCAAAGGAAGTAGTGTGGGAAAGTACAGTGGTCAAATGGCAAAAAATATAGAAGGATTGGGAGAAAACGGGCCAATGGAATGAAAGAATGATTTCTAACGTTATTAACTGGACCAAATGTAGACACAGGAAGCAAAATTACTTCGCAACATAGGTATTTACGGGTCACGGCTCATTTAGACCTTTTACCAAGAGGATAGGTAAAGCAGAGGACGATTTATGCATGTCTTGTGGAGCTACCGATACGCCTGAGCACACATTCTATGTTTGTAGAAGATGGGAATTATACCGAAATGAAATGGACGTGGAACTCGGCTTCGTACTAGGAGCTGGAAACACGGCAGATAAAATGATCAAAAGAAGTGACCGAGGGAACATTATAAGTGGAGCAATGGGAAAAATAACGAAACGAAATGAGCTTGAGGAGAGGGGGACTCAGGCGAGACGCGAAAAACGTAATACCTTGTCTTCAACTGACCCGGTACCCACGATGTATGTCGGTCACGACGGCTCCCTGCAACTGGGGAGAGAAAGGTAAGGGGTTTTGGTCGGTAAGAATCCAACACTACCCTGGCAGGATGTCTGATGTAAGATTTCCCCCTAATATAAAAAGAGTCATTAGGGACTGCCGATGGAAGTGAAAACTTAAAACTCAACACATCATACTTATAGCCCACACAATTGAGATAAAACTCGACAGCGACAACAGTAGTGGAGCCTTCAGCTTCACCGTATTGCTATTACTCAGTATCACAATACGTCATACTTATATCTACTGTTACCATTAGCATGTCGGTGACGGTGACGCGAATTCATGAGATTTTATCCATCCAAAAATTGCTCACCGCATCTAAAGAAGTATTCACTTAAAAAATTTTGACCTCCATTTTCTTTTTCGTATTTTGTAAAACTCACAAATACCGGTTTTTCAATAGATCGAATATATTAAAAAAAATCTGAAAAACGGTTGACCCTGCAGGCCATCCCTGAAGCTTCCCACTATTTTAGAACTATTGACATGTGGTTTACCTACGGTGTTTGTTTTAAGTTATTTAAAAAAAAGAACACTTTCTTGGAAATATTTCGTAAATGATGTCTTTCAAAAAAATCAATCGATTTTAATTAGTTTTGCAGTTTTTCAAGCGCAAAAAAGTAATCTATGATAAAAAAAATCAATCTGACAAAAATTTGGAAAGATATCTTAAAAAACACTTTTTTGGAAATTTCTCCTCAATGATATCTCTCGAACGAATCAACCGATCGAGATGCTGTTTACGGCAATCGAGGCAGTTTTTCAAGCACAAAAAAATAATCTATAACAAAGCAATTAATCTAACCAAAATTTGCGATGATATTTTGAAAAAAAATTTTAAAAAATTTTTCTTCAACGGTATCATTGGAACAAATCAATTGATTGAGATGCGGTTTGCGGCAGTCAATGCAGTTTTTGAAACGCAAAAAAATAGTCTATTACAAAAAAATCAATCTAAAAAAAATCTGAGAAGATATTGTGAAAAAACTATTTTTTTCAAAATGTTTCTCCTACGATATCTCTTGAACGTATTAACCGATTTTGATGCGATTTGCGGCAGTCGATGTTGTTGTATGAGGAATAGAACTGATTAGATTTTCGAATTACTCGGTACAGTAGTTTCGAAGATATTTCAAGAAAACTGTTTTCCAAAAAGTGTTTTTTTTATGATTTCTCAAAATCTAACAGGCCAAATCAGTTCCAATTCTCAGAAAGTCTAAGTTCAGCAAGACCCTTTCAAATGCCATAAACCGCGTTTCGATCGATTCATCCATTCAAAAGTTATAAGGGGTTTACATACAAACACACACACACCACACACACAAACATACATTCATACAGACATACGGACATCATCGTGAAAATTTTCAGAATATCTTCCTGGGATCTCAAAACGTCGAGATCTGACAAAAACTCGAATTTCGAAACTCGAGGTGAAACCAATAACTTCTCAATTTTTAGCGGGAAGTTAAAAATATTGAAACTAACAGAAACTTTCAAAATATTATGTTTTAATATTTACGTTTCTTGAAATTCCAAACGTAAACCTATCAAAAATTTCAAAATTGTTTTTATTATAATATTCCTTTTAGTTAGTTTCAGTCAACACAGTCTATGTATTGTGCAAACATATTTTATATCAGCTGGTGAAACACAGCATTGTCGGAGATGTTGTGGAAAGCGTTTTTCCACCCCTGCTGGCAGACTGCTCTTCCGCCTCATACAACAAATGAAATAAATTTTAACATACATAAAGAGGGTGGCTTTTGCTGGTTGTGTACTATAACTGTGTGGTAGGTCAGTTACGAGTCACATCACAGCACACCGCCGAAAGATGAACGCAGATTAAAAAGAAGAGTGTTGAATATGTGACAGCTTACATTATAGGAAACTGATATTGTTACATACGTATACTGTAATGCAATGTGTCCGTTCAGTGCTAAGGGAAGCAATTATAAAAGAGAGAAAAGAATCGGGCAGGGCTCAATATCAGAAAAAACATTTTTTATTCACATAAACCAAATCATGGCGGTGACACGTCAATTGTTACAAAAGGTTTAAAATTACATAAAAATTATTCTCAAACCATTGCATATTAACATTTTAGGTTTAACTGTCCGCATTTTTTATGTGATTGACTTTTCATTCACGCTCACGAAAAGTTTTTTCCACCCACGCCCGCTCGCGTGTCCGTATATTTTATTTAATCACACTCACTCGCGATTTTTTTGAAACAGTCACACTCACGGCGTGTCACGTCGTGACACTCAGTGTCACGGGAAATTTCACGCACGATTTGCACCTCTACAGCGACGATTGCTTTTTTAATTATACAGAAGTTATTTCAATAATAATATAGCTAAATAAAAACGTAACGTAGTGTACAATAGTATTAGTACGGGGGCTAGCAACGTTTGGAAAACAAGAATTTTAGTTCAGCTGATTTTTTGATATATCGTCCTTCTTGCTCTTTCGGTTAGAGTCTGGGCTATCTGGCTGGCGGTAGCGGTTGCGTTTATTAGTGCGCATCCTACCTGCACAGGTGATAATTCTGGATTTAAAAAAAAATTTAAGCTTAATTTTTAATTTTTTGTCTATAGATAGGTCTACTGGACATTGCCAGACGTTTTATAATTGTTAATTATGTACCATATGCGAATTTTTTATTTTTTTTAATAAAAAATTCAAAGTATTTTTTAATGTTTGTAATTTTTATATTATATTCTTTAAAAATAAACAAATCTAAAATTAATTTGCTGAACATTAAAAAATACTTTGAATTTTTTTTTTTTTTAAATAAAAAATTCGCGTATGGCACATAATTAACAATTATAAAAATGTCTGGCAATAAAAAATGTATGTCCTGTAGACCTATCTATAGACAAAAAATTGAAAATTAAGCTTAATTTTTTTTTAAATCCAGAATTATCACCTGTGCAGGTAGGATGCGCACTAATAAACGCAACCGCTACCGCCAGCCAGATAGCCCAGACTCTAACCGAAAGAGCAAGAAGGACGATATATCAAAAAATCAGTTAAACTAAAATTCTCTCTCGAAAACGTTGCGAGCTCCTATACTATATAGTTTTAAAGATTCCTAAAGCGAGTTTTCAATTTACATCATTTTTTGCCTGTTTATTATTTGTCTGTTTATCTGTTTGTTTCTTTGTGCACGCATCACGTGTCTGTCTGTATTAATAAGAAAACAAAAATCAATAAATATCGGGAAAGTAGGCACACTAAACCGCACAGTTACATAACGCGCTTTCTTTACGTAACTTATTCTGAGTATTATACTCAGTAACAAGTATGCAAAAATTACAGTATTGAAGCAATATCAACGACGTACGTACTCTACTCCCTTTTTTGTCTAAACCATGATCTGACCACAAACACGTATGTGCGCCTTTGTTTTGTGACGTCTTCACGCCGCGTGCAGTGACGCTCGTTTTTTTCAGTTGACTGTCTATCCGTAGTTTGTGTTTTCCGTCTGCGTTTTAGGCCTGCGTTAAGAAGCATAATTTACTTGCTTAATATGGCTGGCTGAATTTTTCATTGAAGAAAAAAACTTTTCACAAAATTGTTTTATAATTTGTTTGTGATGTAGATTTTCAACTCCTACAAATAATGTTAACCACTCCATTATTGAATGTACTTAGGTAGGGAAATTAATTGTAAAAAAAAGGAAAAATCATATTGTAACAAAACTGTTCTTTGTGGTGGTTTATTTTCAACAAACGAAATAAATTAAAAAGTACTTCTCTAATAACAATGACAAAAAGAAACTAACAATTTTAACGGATTCTAGTGAATAATAAATTAACAATAACTAATATACACAAAACACTGCTATAACACACACACAACCGTAGTTAATGCACCCTTATTTATGTCTGCTGTCCGCCGCGTGATCACTGCTGTCGTGACTGCCGACTGAGTGACTATACTCTGACTGTAGCAAGCAAGCAACTGATGTCGCGCCTCACATACGCTGTATTTATAGGTGTGTACATCCTGTTCTCGATCATTCCAGAAACTTCTGTCAGTTTGCTCGCTACAATATTATCCTTTTTTGAATTTTTTAAGTTATTTTTTCTAAAATAGTTTTTTTTTCTATGTAAAAAAAAATAATTTGTCGAAAACTTGTGAGGAGAAAAAATTGAAATGGATTTTTTTATTTTTCTCCTCCGTTATATTTCGCTGAAGCACTTGTATAACCGTTTCTCGTCATAAAATTCAGAAGTGTGGCTAATAATATGTTTAAACACTGTAGGCATAATGAAGGTCCGTATTGCAATCCCATTATACTAATTGAGTATAAAAAACTGCATCGTTCACGTAACACACACCTTGTAGGTTAGGTCAGGCGTTAACTTATTGATTTATGTCCCTATATCAGCTTCAGCGCGGAAAGTCACGTTACGTATAGATTAAACTTTATACCGCACAAATATTTAATCACTACAGTGGCGTGGGAATTTGAGAAAATTCCAACAAAGATTAATTAAATCCCAGAAATCTACTAAATTGCTCGATATATTTTTGTGATCAAAAGGCAAAATTGGTTCTGAAAAAATAATTCTAAAATAAAATTAGTAGGGTGCAAGTATTTCAAGAATTACGAGGCGCCAATTTTTATATAATACACCCCGGCTTAAAGTATGAAAATCGGTTTTATATATATTTTTAGTGACACTTTGAACTTAACATAAATTAATTTACACACTTTCAGAAAAAATAACAAATGACAAAATTGCTGATTAACAATACGACAAGAAATAAAACATTTCAATTTTTAAACAAAAAAAAAATAGAAAAAAACTTTTTGAAGTGAACCTTTTATTGAATGTACTAAAAAGGTAAAAAATAATTCTTAATAATTTAGAAATATAATTATAAAATCGTGGGCTATAAATTCTATGATAAGTTATTAGTCACAACACAGGCTTTATAATTATGAATCTAAATTAATTTTAACATCTCGACGTTTTGCGATCCCAGGAAGTTATTCTGACCATTTTCACGATGATGTGTATTTGTGTGTGTGTGTGTGTGGGTGTGTACGTAAACCCCTCTTAACTTTTGAACAAATGGACCGATCAAAACGTAGTTTGCGGCATCTAAAAGGGCTATGTTGAACTTAGATTTTCTGAGAATTGGGTACCGAGCTGGGTAGAGTAGTGGTACAGCACTAGACTCGCATTCGGGAGGTATGGGTTCGATTCCCGGCAGGGGCAGATGTGGCTGGGACTTTTTCCTACTGCCTCTCGCCGAGAAACGATAATTCCTGTACCGGCCATCTTGATTGAGGTTTTCCATGGTTTCCCTCAATTAATTCCAGATAAATATCGAGATGGTTCCTTATTTGAGGCCATGGCCGATTACCTATCAAACTCTTAGTTCAAAAATTACCTACCTTATCCTAATTTCCTATAATTCCTTCATTCGCCCATTGCTATTATATAAGTTGAAGTTTTAAAAAAATGTAGAAAATAACGGGAGGTGGTAAATGGAAAATAGTAATGGTGCGAATGGCGTCTGTTATGACATAAAGTCGAGAAACGGACGTTAAACGCATTATTATTTATTATTATTATTATTATTTTCTGAGAATTGGAACTGATTCGACCCGTTAGATTTTGAGAAAACTCAAAAATAACACTTTTTGGAAAACAGTTTTGTTGAAATATTTTGAAATATCTCCGAAACTACTGTACCGATTAAATCCAAATTCTAATCAGTTCTGTTCCTCATAAAACAACGTCTTTCTTTCTATTTTTAATACGCTGCACAACATGCGCCAACTGTGACACCGACGAAGCATACAGTAAATTGAATAGCGCTGGCTTATTGTATTCCACTCGTCAAACTCTTTCATTTGATGCCCATGTCCGCCATATTTTGGATTTACAATTAAATCACATACCTTAACGTATCTTACTCGTCAAACTCTTTTTAATTTAGTACTCTTACGTATGAAGGGGGTCGCGAAGAGAAGGGTAATTTGGGATCTTCGGGCGGCTGCCATATTGGCTTTATGTGTTGTCAACAGACTTATACACATGTGTAAAATTTCAGAGCTCTACCTTAATTAGATCTAGTTGAAATTTTGATTCCAAGTTTTTACCTAAACTGACTGACGGATAGATGGACAAATATGGCAAAATAATTAAAAGCGTGTAAAAAATAGTACCATTCAAAGTATTACGGGTTTACTTTGTTAGTTTCATTTGATATCTAAACAAGCTGTGAGGTGGATCGTATATTAGAACTCTACAAGTGCGATCCTTGAGGTCTACAGGACCAACTTGATCTTAACAAATTAGACCCGAGAAATCTTTTCCAAAATTTCTGAAATTGTAGTGCATATCCCGTTAAGTTTTAGAATGATGTCACACTGACACAACTTATTGTATTCTACTTGTCATACCCTTTCATTTGTTACCAATAACGAGAGAATTAAAAAAAATAATACCCCATTTTGTTTTGGCCGGCATACTGAATGTAAAATGACGTCACATATCGTTCTGTATTCTACTTGGCATACTCTTTCATTTGATACCAATATCGAGGGGATTTTAAAGAAAAAAGTAATTACTATTTTATTTTTACCGCCATAATGAATGTAGAATGACGTCACACAACTTACTGTATTCTACTATTCATACCCGTTCACTGAATACGAATATCGACGGGGTTATAAAAAAAAGGTGATCCGCCATTTTGTTTTGGCTGCCATATTGGAAGTAAGCTCATTGTATTCTACTTGTCATATCTTTTCATTTGATAATCATGTGGAGGGGGTTATAAAGAAGATGGTAATCCGCCATTTTGTGGTGGCCGCCATATTGCACCAAAGTTATTGATAGTCTAATCAACTCTTATTTATGGTAATACGCGACGATTGGCACTATAACGAAGTCGGTATCATTTTTTATTCACGGGATAATGGAGACGAAAGAAGGTACCCCGTACGTACATACACACAAACATACACGCTCGCACAGACTTCTTCTCAAAATTATGTTGCGATACTATTTCCACTTATTTTTAATTTTAAAAATCACGATTTTCATTATAGGACCGATTACAATAACTTCCCTATTTTCTTATTCTCGGTTCTGTTTCACTTATGCCTATTATCTACGTATTAAGATGACCCCGTTTAGCGCCGTTTCTTATAATGCAGGAACTTATTGGAATGTTTCTCCCGCGTTAAGCAGGGTCTTACTGTATATTGATTCAAATATACGATACTACTCCAAATATCTATATATATATATATATATATATATATATATATATATATAAATATATATATATATATATATATATATATTGTGACCTTAACCTTCTCAAGCTGTTCTGAGGTATTAGAAAGGATTGGAGAAGTGCCACAGGGCCTAGAGATCACCCTTGTACCACAGCAAGTGAAAGAAGTTCACTTCTGAATTTAATCAGATGCGCGGCTAGCGATCAGCGGATGCTGGGTCGTGGTACGAACAAAACATTGATGGGGAACATTCAAACCAACTGAACACTTTAGACAAACAACCAATGACTTGGGGAACAGCCTACTATGGCTGCTAAAAAATCCTACCACCTACCACTCGACAAGTAAACAACACAACACAGAAGAATAACACAATAGTAGAGTTCTCGAAAATAATTCCAAACGGAATAGCCTAATGAAGGCTTAAAAAATCCTACCACCTACCACTCGACAAATAGACAACACAGTACAGACGACACACGATACTTGACCAACCAGTTGACCAACACGTCCAAGGTAGTAATTGGGCTAACGTATCCACCGACAGGAGGTAACAGGGCGCCAAGACTCAGATCGTTAGCTGCCACACCTAGATGGTCCAGACTAGGAGGCTTAGAACGGGGCAGGTCAATGATGATCTTTACTAGTTTAAATTTCACAACACAATTTACAAAACATTCGAGAAACACGTTAAAAGAAATTTGGACTTGAGAAAGAACCAGCGAAACGAGGGTGCATACACTCAGTTTTATCGAACACCCGGTATAAATGTCAGGTACACCACAGTTATTATCCGTAGTAACTAATACAAAACAATACACAGCTGATCCACGGGAATTAATAATCTTCCTTACATAGGACGCCCGGTATATGTCGGTAGTGACGCCACTATATGCTGACAGGTGTGCTAAAATATTGAGGGTTTACAATAGCGGGTCAATTCACAGCAATTGTCAGACTTAAATAAGACACCCGGTATATGTGTCTTTGGATATCCTGATTACTAACAAAAGTGATGATAAAATCTTGAATAATCAGCTAGTAGTCACTTCATATAATTGACCGACTTGACAAGGACACCCTGTAGATGGGTCTGAAGACACCAACGGGACCTGGCCCGGAAGATGCAATGACAATAAACTCACTATAAAATGACGGTTCAGTTTCAACAGAATTTTATCTTAAACAGGACACCCGGTATCTCAATGAAATTTTCGTCTCGGAAAATACTCAAAATGTATTGAAATACCGAAAAAATAAAATTAAAATTTCAAACGGGACATAAGCGTCTGTGCAATCAAACCAAACAGTATGAACACCGAAACAAGTCGTAACAACACGAAAACGAGACCAAATTTGTGTTCCTGTTATCCCTCGGGAACACCCTAGCATTTACAATCAATGCCCAACGAATACAAATTTTTTATTACGGGGCATGCACATAGAATTGCCGTTCAGATAAAGTAAAATGTTTAGTTCAAAATGAAAATTTGATTATTCGGGAAGTCTGGAACTTTATTCCCGGAACCTGTAGGAACACTATCCTGAATATGAAACAAATCCAACCTAAGCTGATATCATATTCAATAAGAGCGCCACACTGGTATAATGGACGATATCACAAACTTCAAACAATTAACTCCAGGAAAACCTAAGCGTCTTATCCCTAACTTCCAGAAATACAAATCCAAGAAAACGACAACTACTAAAAGGGGTATGGGGCAATGATTTCACGGTATCACTCCCTAACAACAGATCAGACCTAATCCAGCCATACACTTTTATTATTCACGGGAAGCTAAATCCTACGCAACAATAAAAAAAAATACAAACGACAGGATTTCCAGGGAAATACGGGACTCTCGAACCAGGAAAAAATTCGACAAGAACGACAACGAAATACGGAAACGAGATAGCGCCAGAAATACACTACAACGATAATCCAGAATCCATAACAACAGTCCCTATTCGCCACAAAAAAATATGCTTCCTTTCAAATATTAAAATTCCATGTGTAAAAATATCTGTATTATAAGTTAAAAACACACATCGGCCTTCAATAGCTGTGCATATCTCGCTAGTTTAGACGCAAGTCCCCGACTCGTACCGTCCAGCTCTATAATTTCTCACACAACGCATCGAATTCTCTCTAACGCACACAATGCATGACCTTATCTCTCTCGCAAAAAGTCGCGCACATTTGACGTCGGCCGCGAGTCATGTTTATGAACCAGTAAAGCACGCCGTCTACATTCAAAGGTGCGGTCTAAAACGCATACACACGATCATTTTTTCTTTTTGATTCTTTTTGCAATATTTTGGCTTCCAGAAATGCTAGAGTCATAATCGTGGGCTCTACGGATTCAGGACGTCAAGGGGTATCCAGTAATGAGTCTGTCAAGTCCCTAGGGTCATTGGATCGTGAGATATTCAACATGTCACACACCCCGTCTCCCCGAGAAAGAAAAAGACGCAGGCTTTTTCTTGAAAGAAACTAAGAAAAATGAAAGTTACTGCTAGAAACGAAAGAAGGCAAAATCACAGACAGCGAGACGAAACTGCGACATCGGTACGAATTAAACTGAAATTATACGAAATAAGCGCTCAGTCAAAAAGAGCGAAACCTGAGTTGTCCGACGAAATGGCATCATCATCAGCCTCGGAATCCTCAGCAGCCGTAACGTAAGGTTCTTCATTGTTTTCACCGGGATTTTCGGAATCGGTATCTTCGCGATATGGCTTTAAGTCCTTGACGTGCCATCGCCCGACAGAACGACCGTCTTCGTTAGTTAATTCATAAACTAGTGGAGATATCACTTTTGAGACAAGACACGGTACAAAACGGGGAGCTAGTTTGGATGAAAATCCATGAGCACCGCTAGACAAGATATAATGACGCTTCCAGACACGGTCGCCGACTTGAAATACGACGGCAGGACGCTTTCCTTTGTTGTAAGCAGTTGCGTGTCTTTCATAAGCCTGAGACAGATGTTGGCGCACTTCATGAAAAACGGCCGGAAGGTCACGCATTTCCTTGGCATAGTGGGCATTTGACCAATCCAATTCTAGGATGTCAACATCGGACAATTTACCATAGAATTGTCCATTTAGCGGGACAAATCGCCCAAAATTAACAAAAGTGGGAACGAAACCGGTAGATTCGTGAACGGCAGTGCGGAGAGCATAAGCGATTTTCGGTACGACTTTATTCCATTCGTGATGGGTCGAATCCGAAAGATATGAGCGAATGGCAGTTCCAATAGAACGATTTGCTCGTTCTACAAAATTGGCTTGTGGATGATATTTAGCGGTGAACCAGATCTTAGCGCCATATTCTTCGGCCAAATCACGAAGGACTTTAGCGTTAAACTCGGTACCATTGTCACAAATAAGCACCTGGGGTGCACCATAAACCAAGAAAACTTCATTTTCGAGATAATCAGCGATAGCGGAAGCGTTAGCAGCTTGAAGAGGTTTCAACAGAACAAATTTGGAAAACCAATCAACAACAACTAATAAGAAACGAAATCCATCTTTTGTTTTCGGCAGAGGTCCAACAATGTCACACCCAATCAATTGCCAGGGAAATTGTACTTTCTTGGGCTGACCCATGAATCCGGGTCGGGCGGCTTGCTCTACTTTCTGAGCGGCACACACGCGGCAACGACCGACAAAACGAGAAACATCACGCCTCATCCGAGGCCAGTAGTACTGTTCACTGACACGGTGGAGAGTCTTTGCGACGCCGAGATGGCCAGAAGTGGGAGGAGAGTGACACGAATCCAGAATTTCGCGTCGCGCACCCTGGGGTACTAAGGCTTTCCATTCGTTCAGATTCGGACCTTGATGGAGTGTAGGAGGAAGACGTTTATACAAACGCCCATTTTGCACACGCCAGTTTCCGTAAGCTTCAGGTTGTTCAAGAACGCGAGTGACTAAATTCTGGTACCACTGGTCAGCGTTACAATGGTCAACGTTGACCTCTATTACCGCCAAATTGATGGGAGAGCGAGATAAGGCATCCGGGACTACATGAAGAGCACCCTTGCGGTGTTCAAACTCCAAATCATACTGCTGGATTTTCAGCGCCCAGCGCGCAAGGCGACCTGTAGGGTCCTTTAAATTTTTGAGCCACAAAAGGGAATGGTGATCGGTTAGGATCTTAAAACGAGAACCTTCAACGTAAGGACGAAATTTTTCGATACCAAAAAGCACAGCCAGACATTCTTTCTCTGTGGTAGAGAATTTTCGTTCAGCAGACGAAAGAGTTCGGCTCGCATACGCAATCGGGACATCTATACCATCACTAGAAACTTGAGTCAAAACACAACCGAGACCTAACTCAGAAGCATCACATTGAATGGTGAAAGGTTTGCCAAAATCAGGACTCGTCAAGACAGGAGCCGACACAAGAGCTTGCTTAATAGCATGGAAGCTTCGGTCCGCCTCATCAGTCCACTGAATACTTTGACCCTTCCGCCGTTTCTTTATGAGTTCCGATATGGGGGCAGTCAGCGTAGAAAAATGCGGGATAAATCGGCGATACCACGAACAAAGGCCGATAAAGCGTTTCACCTCCGTGGTAGTGGTCGGTCGTGCATAATTAAGCATGGCTGCAACCTTATCTGGATCCGTTCGCAAGCCCAATCTATCAACGATAAAACCCAGGAATTTGAGAGACGGCAAACAAAACTCACATTTGTCAAGATTGACCGTCAAGTTAGCGACACTAAAACGTTTACGAACTTCACTTAAAATTTCGAGATGTTTTTCAAAAGTGGGCGTAGCGATAATTATATCATCAAGATATACGAAAACGAACGGCTCCAGTTCAGGGCCTAAAACACGATCCATCAGGCGTTGCTGAGTCTGGGGAGCATTACGCAACCCAAAAGGCATGACGTTAAATTCAAACAAACCGCGACCAGGTATACTGAAAGCGGTTCTTTCGCAAGATTCGGAAGAGAGCGGAATCTGCCAAAAAGCAGATTTCAAATCAATACTAGAAAGAAAACGGGCACCCGATAACATGCTTAATATGTGGTCGACACGAGGTAGAGGATAGGCGTCGGGTTTGGTCACAGCGTTAAGCTTACGCCCGTCAAAACAGAAACGTAACTCACCGTTCGACTTTTTAACCAGTAACACCGGTGAAGACCAGGGACTAATGGAGGGTTTAACAACCTTCAGTTCCAACATTTTGTCAAGTTCTTCATTTAAATGAGTCATCATATACGGTGACAACGGGTACTGCCTCTGTTTTATTGGTTTAGCATCGCCAGTATCTACAACATGTTCAGTAAAAGAGGTACGGCCTAATTTCTCGCCTTCTTGCCACGACAAACACTGAAACGACTCCATTAACAGCGATAATTCATGCTGTTGATCAGCAGTCAGATCGGAACGATCACAAATAGCGTGAACTAAATTCACATTATACGCACACTCGAGAGACTCGGGATTATTTAACGAAAAATACTTATTACGAAAGTCGACAAGAAAATCAAAATTATTGATAAAATCCATTCCAAGGATCAAGGTAGTTTTGACGGAAGGGACCACTAATACGTCAATAAGTCTGACATCGCCATTAACAACAATCGGAAGTAATACGGAACCGGTGACGGACTGAACAGCACCATCAGCAGTGGTAATAGATACGTTGACCGGAGTGATATCCATCGGAAGCATTTTGATGAGGTGCACTCCAAATTCACCAAGAATACTACGGTTCGCCCCAGTGTCCAAGAGAGCAAGAACCTCACGATCAAAAATGTTAACAGTAACATACGGTCGGTTGTCTCCAGGACGGGACGCTAAAACGGGGCTGACCTTTGGTCCGGTGACCGAGGCAGAGGGGGGTTTACAAAATTCAGAAACTACGGTAAGCCATTTTTTCCATGATTCGTTATTCCGGTGAGGGGGCGGAGTCGAAAGGCGTGAACGGAAATATCGACTCCTCACTATTTCGTGCCTTTTACGTTTCCCGACAGGGCAAAATTCTTGGGTGCGGGCTTAGGACATGAGTTAACGAAATGTTTACGACTGCCACATCGATGGCAAAAGCGAGATCGAGGCTCATTACACTCAGCATAGACGTGGCCGGGATTGTGACAGTTCCAGCAAACAATGGAGTTCACGACAGCTGGGGAATCACTGGCATTTTCGAGAGGGGTTGTCGTATTCTCACTCATAGGTCTCCCTTCCATAACTTGAAGACCACTACAACAGGTTCTTTTGTGACTAGAATCGTCCATTTTCATTAGGACTGGTTCTAATTTAATCAAATGTTCAATTAACTCCGTGACGTTACCATTCTCTAGAGACATTATGTGCGGACCATAACAAGGCAAAACATTTTCTTTAATTAGACAAAACTGCTCCTCTTCAGAGGGGGTTACCGATAATCTTGCAAACATATTCTGGATTTTTGTGGTGAAATTAACGACTTTTTCATCGGGTTTCTGTACAGTGCGGTAAATTTCGTGCTTCAGCTGACGATCGAAATTGGCCGGTAAAAAATGCTGTTTTAACGCCGCCACTAGTGAGTCCCAGTCAGTAAATTTACGAGTTTTCATGGCGCGATACCATAGCAGCGCCGATCCCGTAAACAAATCAACCGCAGAACCAAATAAGGCGTGTTTAGACATCCCTCGTGCTAACCGAAGCTCCTCTACACGTTCAATGAAGTCAATCACCGACTGTTTACCGTCAAAAGTTATACCCCATTTGAAGACAGGTACAAAGTTAGGTTGTTCAACAGAAGTTGCAGATGTATTGGAAACAGAATTGACTAGGGTCGTGTCAGGACCAACTACTTCTAGTTTGGACTCCACTTCGTCTTCAAGAGCCAACACAGCTACTAATTTATTGTCTCTAAACACCTTCGTCTCGGCTTGAACAGTGAACTGAATTCTGAAAATTCTACCCTTGAGATGATTTAATCGACTAGAGATTCGTACGTATTCCTCATCCGTGCTGCTACCTGAAAAGTTCTCTACCAATTCAGTAACAGACGACAGGCTATTATTTATTTCTCCACCATCTCGATCAAGGTCAAAAGCGGAAGGTTCGGGATATTGCACACCAGGACGATGCATATCTTCGGCCAGTAAGCGCCGCAGACATCTCCTACGTCTGTTCTCGTCGTCCGTTCCGGCAATTCCACGAACCAGAAGCTCGTAATTCAGTTCATGTATCCGCAGAAACGATGGATCCATGTCGTAATAAGCTGCCATTTTCTTCGAAAATTTTGCACGTAACACAATAAATAGACAACAATATTCGTAACGGAATACTAGAGCGTCAATCGATAATGTTCACGCAAGACGAGAAGATAACGTCACTCTAAAGACACACGAAAATCGAAAGTAACGCTAGTTAAAACCATCCAGGTACAGAACGGCTCGAAAAGAAAAATGAAAGGCCCGAAAAAATAAACGAAAGGCCGAAAAGATAAACGAAAGGTCGTCCGGAAAAGCGAAGGCAACACAACATTTTCCTAACGAGACGAGACGGTATCTTACCACACAGCGCAAAATTATTACCAATTTCTTTAAATAAAACGGAAGTAGACGGAAACGAAACACGAATACGAGATCGGTAAAATCACAAAGGGACTAAAATCGAAAGAAAAAATTTCGATAAAAAACCCGCAAGTCAAACAACAAACTAATGCTTCAGTTGAAAAGAACATAGGGCCCCACGTTGGCAGGCGCCATTTTGTGACCTTAACCTTCTCAAGCTGTTCTGAGGTATTAGAAAGGATTGGAGAAGTGCCACAGGGCCTAGAGATCACCCTTGTACCACAGCAAGTGAAAGAAGTTCACTTCTGAATTTAATCAGATGCGCGGCTAGCGATCAGCGGATGCTGGGTCGTGGTACGAACAAAACATTGATGGGGAACATTCAAACCAACTGAACACTTTAGACAAACAACCAATGACTTGGGGAACAGCCTACTATGGCTGCTAAAAAATCCTACCACCTACCACTCGACAAGTAAACAACACAACACAGAAGAATAACACAATAGTAGAGTTCTCGAAAATAATTCCAAACGGAATAGCCTAATGAAGGCTTAAAAAATCCTACCACCTACCACTCGACAAATAGACAACACAGTACAGACGACACACGATACTTGACCAACCAGTTGACCAACACGTCCAAGGTAGTAATTGGGCTAACGTATCCACCGACAGGAGGTAACAGGGCGCCAAGACTCAGATCGTTAGCTGCCACACCTAGATGGTCCAGACTAGGAGGCTTAGAACGGGGCAGGTCAATGATGATCTTTACTAGTTTAAATTTCACAACACAATTTACAAAACATTCGAGAAACACGTTAAAAGAAATTTGGACTTGAGAAAGAACCAGCGAAACGAGGGTGCATACACTCAGTTTTATCGAACACCCGGTATAAATGTCAGGTACACCACAGTTATTATCCGTAGTAACTAATACAAAACAATACACAGCTGATCCACGGGAATTAATAATCTTCCTTACATAGGACGCCCGGTATATGTCGGTAGTGACGCCACTATATGCTGACAGGTGTGCTAAAATATTGAGGGTTTACAATAGCGGGTCAATTCACAGCAATTGTCAGACTTAAATAAGACACCCGGTATATGTGTCTTTGGATATCCTGATTACTAACAAAAGTGATGATAAAATCTTGAATAATCAGCTAGTAGTCACTTCATATAATTGACCGACTTGACAAGGACACCCTGTAGATGGGTCTGAAGACACCAACGGGACCTGGCCCGGAAGATGCAATGACAATAAACTCACTATAAAATGACGGTTCAGTTTCAACAGAATTTTATCTTAAACAGGACACCCGGTATCTCAATGAAATTTTCGTCTCGGAAAATACTCAAAATGTATTGAAATACCGAAAAAATAAAATTAAAATTTCAAACGGGACATAAGCGTCTGTGCAATCAAACCAAACAGTATGAACACCGAAACAAGTCGTAACAACACGAAAACGAGACCAAATTTGTGTTCCTGTTATCCCTCGGGAACACCCTAGCATTTACAATCAATGCCCAACGAATACAAATTTTTTATTACGGGGCATGCACATAGAATTGCCGTTCAGATAAAGTAAAATGTTTAGTTCAAAATGAAAATTTGATTATTCGGGAAGTCTGGAACTTTATTCCCGGAACCTGTAGGAACACTATCCTGAATATGAAACAAATCCAACCTAAGCTGATATCATATTCAATAAGAGCGCCACACTGGTATAATGGACGATATCACAAACTTCAAACAATTAACTCCAGGAAAACCTAAGCGTCTTATCCCTAACTTCCAGAAATACAAATCCAAGAAAACGACAACTACTAAAAGGGGTATGGGGCAATGATTTCACGGTATCACTCCCTAACAACAGATCAGACCTAATCCAGCCATACACTTTTATTATTCACGGGAAGCTAAATCCTACGCAACAATCAAAAAAAATACAAACGACAGGATTTCCAGGGAAATACGGGACTCTCGAACCAGGAAAAAATTCGACAAGAACGACAACGAAATACGGAAACGAGATAGCGCCAGAAATACACTACAACGATAATCCAGAATCCATAACAACAGTCCCTATTCGCCACAAAAAAATATGCTTCCTTTCAAATATTAAAATTCCATGTGTAAAAATATCTGTATTATAAGTTAAAAACACACATCGGCCTTCAATAGCTGTGCATATCTCGCTAGTTTAGACGCAAGTCCCCGACTCGTACCGTCCAGCTCTATAATTTCTCACACAACGCATCGAATTCTCTCTAACGCACACAATGCATGACCTTATCTCTCTCGCAAAAAGTCGCGCACATTTGACGTCGGCCGCGAGTCATGTTTATGAACCAGTAAAGCACGCCGTCTACATTCAAAGGTGCGGTCTAAAACGCATACACACGATCATTTTTTCTTTTTGATTCTTTTTGCAATATTTTGGCTTCCAGAAATGCTAGAGTCATAATCGTGGGCTCTACGGATTCAGGACGTCAAGGGGTATCCAGTAATGAGTCTGTCAAGTCCCTAGGGTCATTGGATCGTGAGATATTCAACATGTCACAATATATATATATATATATATATATATATATATATATATATATATATATATAAAATCGATGTTTGTATGTTTCTTATGGACTCCAAAACGGTTGGACCGATTTTGATGAAATTTTTAGACAATCTTCAGATTAGCCCAGCGGGTGATCCCGTGAAGTTTGTTTATAAGACGCGCCTTAAGAAGTTTTACTTTAAAAAATTACGGTACTACTTAAAATAACAAATTTATGTATACTGGAGACAGTTGGAATTAGCGCAACGAATCAACACCTATTTCAAGCTCTGTTCCCTTGTCGACTGTTTTTCTCAAAGTTTTCAATTTCTTACTCAAAAAAAAAAAACAATTATATGCGTGGAAAATTTTCGCGTGGAAACCCTGTATAATACATTCTAACATTGTTTTGAGTTACTAGCCATTCAAATGTAGTTCACAGCTGACGTCATGACGGTAACATAGCCAACAAACCACAATAGGATTTGTAGTAATTTGAAATCATATTGTGGTTTTAAAATTAATTTACTGGAGGGGCTGCTGAAACATTTCAGTTCAAGTAATAATTTACATGAACTGAGTTGGTATTTGAGTACTTGAAACCATCAAACTCAGAATTTTAACTGCAACAAGAAACATAGAATAGTAACAGTCATTTGTTTTTACGATTACATAGTAAATTATAATCTTTATGATTTCTCATCATACTTAAAGTATACAAGTAAAAGATGTGACTGCAGATAGTCGAATGTATATGATTGCTTCTAAAAACTTTGCATATACAGTGGAGCTTCATTAATTCGAAGTCGAAGAAATTGGCCAAAAACTTCGAATAACGAGACCTCAAATTATCAAATGATTGCCACTTCTGATCCCCCCCCCTTCCCACACTTCGCGAATAACCACCACATTATTGACTATAAATTAAACCATGATCTTAACACTAGGGGAACAAATGACTCCGTTTGCCAGCTCATTTCTTCCTTTGAGGGAGGTGCACTTTATAACTGTTTAAAGATATATAATAATTTACAATCAAAAATAAAAAACATTGAGACCCTTTGTCGCTTCAAGGAAGAAAAAACCCGGGTGGCAGTGCCAAAACCCTGCCGAAAATATAGTGTATTTGCTTATACAGGCAGTGTGGCTTTATTATGCGAACTTAAGTTGGTTTTTGGGCAAAATCAAAAATTTAACTCCTTAATACACGCCTTAAAAAATTTTTTTTTTCTTAATTGCAATAGTATTATCAATCGAACCTCTATACCAAATTATAGACAACTTTCAGTAAATAATTCACTAACTGCAAACTAGTGTTTTCATACAATATGTAAGTCCGATCCTGTCGGGTCGATTTTATTAAAATTTTAGGGACACTTTTTAATTACTACTAAAGGGTCAAATGTCAATTTTGAGAAGATTCTGAGTATTTTTTCGGTATTTTGGGGCCTAAAAACATTTTTCAACCCCTAAAAACTACCTTTAAAATGCCCCGATTACGCCCATTTTAAATAGGCTTTTTGCGGTGACAGACTTCAACACGTGCGCCAAATTTCGTTAAAATCAATAACTCTGTCGAAAATTATTGCCCGCACACACATACACACACACGCACACACACACACACACACACACACACACACACACATATATATATATATATATATATATATATATATATATACCGGGTGTCTCAGAAAACGCGCACCCAATTGTTGGGATCGAAAGAGAAAAATATGCTGAGCCCAAAAATCCATGTTTGGAATTTTTTGATAACGTAGTTAATTAGTAATTAATTAATGAAAGTGACCAATCAGGAGCGCGCTACAGAAGAATAAAAAGTGAGTGGGGGGCAGTAGGGGACGCGAGAGTCAAACGCCAGAGGGCCTTGATAAGACACATGCGAAAAGTGGAAATCACTGGCGAGCGTTAATTAAGTTATTTTATTCATTAAAAATTATTAGTGTAGTTTAAAAAAAAAATCGAAACTGGACTATATGTTGCCATATGGCAAATACACTAATAAGGAATGAACTGATAACCGAAGAATTTTATAAAGTAAATGAATTTTATATGTAAATCTGTAAATGACATGTTACAAACATACTGTTAATTGTAACGGTAATATATTAATAATAATAATATTAATACTAATATCTTGAATGCTTTAGGTATAAGACATTTTGCACACTTGGATATTTTCGATTTCTAAAATACTCACAGTTTATTTCGGACAATAATACGGTAGTTGTGTTCGTAACGAAATTTTTAACAGAAAGAACCAGTACTTCCAGATTTTTCTAAAAAAGTGTTCTTTGTTTTAGTTGCGATTTTATTGGAGTCGGGTAAAACGTTTAATGAACTTAGGTAATGAATTCGAATTATCGGAATTGGTGTTTAAGTTATTCAAGAAAATATTCCATTTTATTTTATAGCGAGTTCAAGGAACCAGCTAAAAAATTCTAATTAGCCACGTTCTAATATTAATTATTACATCCATTTATTTAAGGTCTTAAGCAGAGCTGGATGGTATTTTCAGTATGTTGATAAAAATATCGATTGATTTAAAAATGTATATATCGATAATTTTAACTAAGAAAAAAATTATTTTAAGGGATGTATTAAGGAGTTATTTTTTTTATTTTGTTCAAAAACAAACCTGAGTTTTCGGAATAAAGCCACACTGCCTGTATAAGCAAATACACTATATTGTCGGCAGGGTTTTGGCACTGCGATCCAAGTTTTTATATTTAAATACATTTATTTTATAAATTGTATTTGACATTTTCAAATACTTCGAAAGATTAACTGTTTTGAGGTTTATTATAGAGGCTATTTTCTATTTTGCTTTTGTGTTCTCAGCCGTAGCACACTCGTAGCACGGCCTTAGTGCTGATTTCTGTCAATAGATTATTTATTATTGGTAGAAGATATGTTTAAATTACCGATTTTGTTTGAGCAAAAAGTATTTATATTTATATTTCAAAGACTTTTTTAGTATTTGTATGTTTGTAAAGCGGTTGTAAAATGACCCATTTCGCACTGGTGCGTAAAGTAAAACAAAAAAATATTAAACATAGTCTACCTACCATTTTCATAGTAAAAGTATGAAAATCAAACAATTGGAAGGGAACTTGCTCAAAATGGAATTATCAAACATTTTTTTTATTTTATTTTTATACGTGGAAAAAATATTTTGTCACTCATTATGGCTCATGTGACTGTTAAAACTCGCTGTCGTCCTTTTTTAACATAATGTCACTTTTGTCGTAATATGTCACTACACACTAAAAACATTACCTACTATATATACATAAATTATGTATTATGTACATTTAAAAACTTTTTAGATTTTTTATAAGTCTGGTATTTTATAATGGATTCACTTATAAATACAGCACTGCAATGATTGTTAGAAACATTCATAGTTACATTGCTATATTAGAAACATTTATTTTTCAAACCGCTGTCACCGTCGAGACTGAAAGCCGAACTTCCCACTTTCGCGGCGGAATGAGTTTTCAGTTACTCTACGGTACGATATCTCAACAGGCAATCCTACGTAATAAAACATGATTTGAATTTAATGTTGCAATATTTTGCTTTCTTATGAAGGATTGACTCTACGGTGCGATATGCACCGTAGAGTAACTGAACACTCATTCCGCCGCGAAAGTGGAAAGATTCGGGTTTGAGTTCTGACGGTGACAGTGGTTTGAAAAATATTTTTTCCTAATATAGCATTGTAACAATGAATGTTTCTAATAATCATTGCAAACGTCAGCGACTACTGCTCATGTAGAGAAGTCTTACGGACTATAAACGTATGAAAAATTCAGCAAGTTTAGCACTGTTTTGTGACATCATGTAGTCGATAAAATCAATAAAATGTGGAAATAGACGTTGCGGTTATGTATAGATGGTATTGTCACGATTTTAAAATTTATGACGCAATAGGCTTAGAGATCGTGTTTGTACCGTCTATTAATAAACTATTGAGATGGTATGACGTTGAGGTAATTACTTGCATTTAAAATCACAATCATGTGAAATTTGTAATTCTTACAACTCATTTCTGCTAGTTTTAATTTCAGACTAATATAAGTGAGATCATACTATTATGCTTGTCATTCGATAAGTTTATGGCTTCATAATGTGGAAACCAGTTGATCGGTGGCCTAACCCTAAAACTTCCCGCTATGTGTTAATTACATTACAATATGTAAATGAATACTATTGTGTTTATAATACATTAAACAAGGTTATAGAAAAATGGTTAAGAATTTCTGAGTCATAAGAAACAAAATTACTGAATTTTTAGTCAGATCTAAGTCTCAATAATTTCTTCCGAATGCTGCAAATCCGATCTCAATCAGTTGATTCGCTCTGAAGACACACGGATATCCATCCCAAAATAGTCGCAATAGCGTACTAGGGCCCTAAAACTTGATTTTCGAAAATCGCACCGAAATCAATAATTTCTTTTTTTTTTGAAAAATTTCAAAAGTTGAAAATATAGTGCCTGTGTGATAGTCGATACAACACCACACAATGTATTGTAGTCAAGTGTGAGCAAATAGGGCAATGACGCCTCTTGTAGCCTGCTGTGACCAACCGGCTTAGCCTCGTATTGCACACGATGCACTTTGTCAGCCTTATGCTTTACTTCTATACGAAGGCTCGGTTTATAAACTCAGTAAATTAGAATACTCGTAGATCGATTATTGATTTTTCTAAACAATGGCCAGAAAATTGACGAGCGAACGAGGGCAACGTAGGCGCAACGTAGGCGACAATCGTCTGATAGTCCAAGAGCTGATGACACCCGTTTCATGAAGTGTTAAAAGTGGTAAAAATTTTATACAATAGTATATATATAGGAAAATGAATATTTGGGTACGCGGAGTACTGCGCATACAGGAAAAGTTTAAAAAAAATATGTACCAAAAAATTGTTTGATTCAAAAGCCAACAAGGACTATACGAAAGTTAAGTTGATTTTAAATAAATAAATAAATGGGGCAGACACTTTTGAAGGGGTTAACATGAAACCAAAATACCCCAAAGCTGAATTTTCAAAAATGAAAAAATAAGTGACTGATTCACGCTGAAATTCTTATAGCAACTTTATTAGATATAAAAATAAAAATAAATAAAAAATTAAAGAATTTTGGAAAAGTTTATGAGTATTAGTAATGTATAATAAGTTATTGTTATTTAACTATATTAATCAAGGTATATTTATATTGTTTTTTTTTATTTTATTAACTAATTGTATTATTTTTATTTCTTAATATGTATGTTTCAGAAGCCTGAAGAAAGTTTAATTAAAAAACCGAAACGTCGCAGAATTGATTGCATATTTTATTTTGTCCAATTTCCTGATAATTTTTAATCTTAAAAAATTATGGATGATAATATTAATATTTATTAGATATATTTAAAAATATTTGCAAAAAGTCAGACACTTTTTCCGGGATTTAAGACTATTTTTGGGAACTTATTTATGGGTACTTATGCACGATTTAAAACACTTTCCCAAAAATAGTCTTAAGTCCCGGAAACAGTGTTTGGCTTTTGGAAATATTTTTAAATATATCTAATGAAGTTGCTATAATTTTGGTTTAGTGTTAACCCCTCCAAAAGTGTCTACCTCACCTATTTATTTATTTAAAATCAACTTAACTTTCGAATAGTACTTGTTGACTTTTGAATCAAACACTTTCTTGGCACAATATGTTTTTTTTTTAACTTTTCTTGTATGCACAGCACCAGTGACCTGACGTACACAGGCAGGACAGGCAAACACTCATTTACCTATACATCTTACCTATACACCTATCCCCCGATTTACACGGTACTTGTTTTACACGTTTTCGCTTTTACACGGCTTTCCAAATAAGTTTTTTTTTAACACCTTTGGTTTTATTTTTGTTCTTCTGTTTAATGTATTGTAATTAAATAAAAAAACAGTGTTTCCGTAATATATTACATATTTTAACCTGTCAATGCATTTTATTTTTATTTCTGTGTACACCTAAAAATATTGAAAAAAATCACAGTTGTTAAATAGCAAAATTATGCATTTTCTGCAAGCTTTTCGATTTACACGGTTTTGACTTGAAAATTTTTAATTTTCGATTTACACGTTTTTCTCAGGAACGTATCTACCGTGTAAATCGGGGAATAGGTGTATATACTACTAGCCGCTCCCCGCGGCTCCGCCCGCGATTTTAATAGGATTCTTTCATTACTCACTCACTTCGTTCGTTCCCTCGAGTTTATAATTATTTGTTTCATTACTCACTCACTCACTCCGTTCGTTCGCTCAAATTTATAATTAGTTGTTGCATTACTCACTCACTCACTTCGTTCGTTCGCTGGTATTTATAATTTGTAATTTGTTTGTTACGTTTTCAAGTCAAAACTACTGAACCGATTACCATGAAAAACTTTTTTTTTAGTTTTTGGCCAAAAAATCAAGAAAAAATATTTTTTTAATAAAAAGTAGCCTATGTCCTTTCTAATACCTCTAAGAATATGTGTACAAAGTTTCAGTATCTAGTTTTGGCGTGAAAGCGTAGCAAAAAAAACTTACATTCACATTTATAATATTAGTAGTAGGGATTGTATAACATTTCTACCTGAATCAAACACTTCATGAAACGGGTGTCGCAATTACCAATTTTCTGCCTCTGTAACGCAATCTACTTTACTTTTTGTAATAATAATTAAAAACATCGCGTAAAATGCCGCCACCTAATCGACCTGAAAAGAGTATCCCAAGGAATGAAAATACTTAAAACTATGTAATGATATATTTTTATTGCAATAATATAAAGTCGTTGATAAATATTCATGTTATCGCACTGTGATTTTTTAAAATATTTTTTATGATCAGTATCTCATATAGTGGTCAACACTACTCGATAACATTTATGAAGATTATAGAGTAGGTCTGTTAATTACAATTAACATCATCTATTTTGCTTTTCGCATATCTGGCAGACCTCATACTAAACATTTAGAGGTCTGTCAGGTATGCACAAAACATTTACAAGGCAGACAATGATATTTGTAAATAATTTATGTTTCTCTACAAACTGTATAAATTTCATCAAATAGTGTTAGTAAAAGAGATATTGATCATAAAAATTATTAAAAAAACCCGAACTAATTCACTATAAAAGCCGCACATGATGCTGGTTTAGCCGCTAGATTCGCTGATTAATTTCGCAGCTAGATTTGTATGTGTTGGTCTCACACGATGCGTGTTTTGAAGCTGGATTCGTAGATAGTTTTGGTGTACGCGCAGTGACAGTTCGATTGTTAACAGAAGAGAACATTTGTCTTTAGTTTATTGTCTCTGAACAGAACACACATTATATCATGTTTGCTTATGACGTTTGTCCATGTCGCCCACGTGACAAGATACTGTTTTCTGATTGGTTCTGCTCAAAGCCAGAAAAGAAGCAAGTACGAAAAATAGCCCCGGTTCTAAATTTGAAATCCAGCTTATAACCACGCAGCGGACCCACCAGTGACGCCAATTCCCTCTCGTCCCTCGCGGCCTTAATATTATCTACAAAATTTTCTAATAAAATTCTAGTTGACTTTTGTACTGTGGAACCTTGGTCCATAACCAAGCTGACACTTTTAAACTGAAAAAACTGTGAAAGTAATAAACCTTAATAAGTCGACGTTACGTTAGGACAATTCTTGATTGTAAATGCATCTTTATAGTTTATGGATGAAGTTCCTGTAAAGCTCTATAAAATAATTCGTTTAAAGAAAATTGTTGCATAAACTCTGGTGAATAATGATTAGCAGAATTTAGTTGCTCAGTATATAGCGATATTAATTCACAATAGACAACAATATTTCATTACAGATTTTGAATATATATAACATTGATTTGATTTGATTTGGTACATTGGCGCAATCCAATTTGATATAATCTAATAATACATTTTTTATTTCTAAAAATATTAGTTTAGGTCAAAGTAATCTAGAGGCTTTATGATTCGCAGTTACTTCTTTATAAGATTAAGATAATTAAATAATTTAAATTCAATGTTATGAATAAACAATTTGTTTTTCAAAGTATTCTCGATAAGGATTCTTTTATTAATTCTGTTATCGATACGCAAAATGTAGAATTGTTACGGGATCCATATTCCTTTCATTTCGAAAATTTCGAGTATTTTATATGATTTAAATTGGAAAACAACTCTTTGTGATGAACAATGTGATTATTCAGTATATAAATAAAACAAGACATTAGTTCTTGCAAACTTGATATTTAACTTAGCAATCAACATTAATGTTTCATTTACTATTTTCTGTATTTGTCATTAAACTTACAATAAAATTAGACTAATTTTACTGATTTAACACAGTCACGCACCATAGCTCGCGTTGTAGACGTGCTCGTGAATTACATTACATAATTTCGTCTCAATCTAGTTACTGTAAGAATCCGTCTTACAAGACTTACATTTTGGGACACGGAAGAGCTAACAAATTTCATAACTTTCCCGAAAATTTCAATCTCTGATATTTTACTTAAAACAAAAAAAAATGCAATTTCGATATGAATAATTGGATTTTGGATTAAATGAAGTGGATAGAGTAAATTCACGATAATTGTTGTTCAGTATGAATTACAGCGTACAGTCTGTCAACGTTCGAACAATACCACTTTCATACTCTCCCATTCGACCACTGCGAAGATACACTGACCCAAAAAGTCTGTCGGCGGTTCAGGTCACAATAATGTAGCTCTGAAACACGAGAAGTGTTTGCTTCGTTTCATCCACCCTGTTAAATTTTGTTTATGTTATGCTAAAGTTTTAACAACGCATAGCATAATAAAATGCTATTTGATTTGTTGTTACATCACAATATATTGGAGTAACATCGGTGGTCAAAGATTACCAAATTTTTATAAAGGCTAATATTTTGAGAACAGCTATAGTATTTAGAGTGTAAATAAATATACTACACTGTAAAAACTGACAAGGCCAATTACATGGATAATCGCTGGTCCATATAATGCCAGCGATTATTCTGGTGATCATACACGTCATATGGAATTATTGTACTTTTTCACACATGAAAATCTTTGACTACCTATAACACGAATTACATTGAAATGATACAGTTATATTAATTATAACCTCAGCTAATATTTTATAACATAAAATACATAACCTAATTTAAAAACAAATAAGTAATCAGTTAAAAGGAACCTACCTGCTGATAACAATTAATTGATAATACGAATTAGCACAAACGGCAAGCTATAACTCAGGAATCCTTTGGTTTTTGATAATTATAAATTAAAACATGACCTTAACACTAGGGGAGCAAATGACTTCCGTTTGCCAGCTTATTCCTCTGAGGGAGGTGCACTTTACATCTGTCTAAAGATATATAACAGTTTATCAGCAAAAATAAAAAAACATTGAAACCCTTTCTCGCTTCAAGGAAGTAATAAGGAATGAACTGATAAACAAAGAATTTTGTAACCTAAATGAATTTTATATGTATCTCTGTAAATGACATGTTACAAACATACTGTCAATTGTAACGAAATATATTATTATTATTATTGTTATTATTAAATTATTATTATTAATGTAACAACGATAAAAGAGCTGTTTCGATGGCCTGCAGAAACAATGATATACGTCTAGGTATGAAACAATGCACACGCGTTAAACCACTCGTCCGTTAACTGCAGTGCAACCTTATTTTAGAATACCACGTATACTCAGTACTAGACAGCAAGTGTATGTTGTGTGCACTCATCAAGTTGGCCGATAGGACATGTGTCGTGAACCGCTGGACGCTTGTCGCATGACCTTATACCGTGTGATTCACAGATTCCTAAATTCACACAAAATCACGTGATTTTACTAAACTAGAATACTGCACAATATTATATATTTTGTTATGAAATTTTTACACTAATTTAATGGAAAATCACATAAAATATATTAAAACCGCATACGTGTTTGTAATTTTACTTTACTTTATGTATAAACACCAAATTTGTTTAATTTCACAGCGAAAGTCCAAGTTTTTGTACAGTTCTCCTTGTAAAAATAAAAAAAACCCGGGTCGCAGTGCCAAAACCCTGCCGACAATATAGTGTATTTGCTAATATAAGCCTTGTGGCTTTATTATGTGAACTTAAGGTGATTGTTGGGCAAAATAAAAATAATAACTCCTTAATACACCCCTTAAAATTACATTTTTTTCTTAATTGCATTATTATTGTCGATCGAATGTCTACACCAAAATTAAAAACACCTTTCAATTACATAACTCACTATCTGCAAACTAGTGTTTTCAGAAAATTTGTAAATCCGGTCCTTCCGGGCCGATTTTATTAAAATTTTAGGAGCACTTTTTAATGGCTATTAAAGGGTTAAATTTCAATTTTGAAACGATTCTGAGAATTTTTTAGGTATTTTTGAGCCCAAAAACTTTTTTCAACCCCTAAAAACCACCCTTAAAATGACCCGATTGTGCCTATTTTAAATAGGCTTCGTGCGGTGATGGATTCCAACATGTGTGCCAAATTTCGTTAAAATGAATTAACTCCTTCGAAAGTTATTGCCCGTACACATATATACCTATATATATATATATATATATATATATATATATATATATATATATATATATATATATATATATATATATATATATACATATATATATAAACATTTTCAAAAATGTTGCCAAAGTGTTTAGGAGGTTATGAAACGTCGAGAAATTTTGGTCCGACCCCTAGGTCCCGCCATCCGACCGACGCCAATAGTGTATGTTGCCATATGGCAAATAAACTAATAATAATGAACAATTACCTACAAAATTGAGAGAATTTAACTTTAACTGTCAATGTAATTTTACAGCCATTTTTTACAGTCTACAGTTAGCAAGTTGTAGCGCTTTAAAAGATGTAAAAAATTAAGATTTTGTCAAAACTCAAACAAAACTCAAATTTGACGCAAACTTAGCTTATTGATTACATAATCTATGAAAAAAACAGTTGAACCTCATTTTGATCAAAGTAATCTAGTCCGTCAGTAGAGTTTGAAACGTACCAACTGCTGCTTACTTATTTTATCCTTTTAAAGCCTCCCGATGCCAGAAGTCCCGATCGCTGTAGAATATTTATTTTCATATTAAGTAAATACGAGCTAATCTCAAAATAATAGCCTTTACAAAATTCTTGAAATATTTGTCCATGACCTCTTGGACTAATATGAACCGTGAGCGAAGAGTTGTTTTGCTTATGCAACGAAATAAAATTCTATTTTAATGTTAAAAAGGTAGACGTCTTAATAGAATTAACGTTTATGCATATATTGCAATTCTAAGTAAATACAAAAACAAAGAAACTGGATTACTTTGACAAAAAACGTTAACGTAAGGTTTCGAGAATTTGTTTTTTATGAGTCATGAAAATATATCAGCTTTTCTCTTTGTTCTTTGCTATAGAAGCTTAAAGAGTGCAAAAGAGACATTCGCATATCATGCATCTGTAATCAATGTATCTATTATAACCTTGAAAGTGTTTTCTTCTGAAACTGAGCCTACCTACTATCTACATATATAATTTCCTATTGATTTGCCCCACTAAACTTAGGAAGTTGAAATTTGGGACACTTATAGTATGAGACACGGGACAGATCCTAACGGAGCCAGATTTTTTATTTTCTCCCCGGGGGTCGAAATAGGGGGGTTTTTAGAAAAAAACTTCACAGAACATAATAGGCCATGGATGGGTGTTTGGTTGCCTTCGTTACCAATAACAAACTCTGAAACATTCTGATATCAAATGTCAAATAAGTTTGCAAATAATTACAATTGTTTTAATTAAACTAATAACCAGTTGAAAAAAGTGTAGAATAATTGTGTGCGCAGTGAGTTATTAGTTTACAGATTATTTTTCGTCTTATAACAGTAAAAATTGTGAATTAAAGAAAACATTGAAAATATGAATATTACAATTCAGTGCAAGCGTTATACTTCTGTATGCAAAATATGAAAACCACATTATGGCGTCTAAAATAGGTTCAGGAGTCACAGTATTGCCAGAAATAATTATGGTCCAATATATTTTTAACATATTCACGGTTCACAGCATAGGTCCTCGAAAATTGTGTTACGTAATACTTCAACGGCCCCATTAGAGTGTGTTAAAATAGTTCTTCATAAAGACTTAGAAGCATTAAAAATGTATAAACTGGATTTTACGGAACATATCAAAAGGACTCTAGCACATAAATAATGACAAAATAGCGGCCCGAACGTTCGCACTTTTGGCACTGGAGGTTTGTATGGTAAAATTTCATTGCTATAGAACAGTTAAAGGAAATATTTCTAGTTGAAAGACACATTTTTCCAAACAAAAAAAAGCACAAAAGCCCGAAATTAATAGAACTTGATACTGTATTTACATACGTATTATTTTAATACCGTTAACCATTTTGTTAATTTCTTTAGGAATAACCAATATCTAGAAAACATAGGTAGCCAAATTTATATTATTATTCGTTTTAACACTGTCGGATCACTTTCACACAGTAGGAAAACTAGGAAATATTTTCGCGGAAACAATGCTAGCATACGTAAAAAATTTGGTGAGCTGTTGATAATTTTAAGTAATTATTGAAAATGTACGTACTATTTTAAAAGTTTTGCTTTTGGTTTCCAAAATAATATAGAAAGTGAAACCCAGCATTCCGATGTTTATCAAAATGCAGAAGCCGGGTGTTCTTTCAATACTGAGGAAAATAATATAGTTGAACAAATCAGTGAAAATTCTACATATTATGATATTGATACTGATGAGGTAATATTTCTTTTTAAATTTAGGTAAATGCCTATACTGGCAGTACCGAATTTATCCATGGGTGTGGCGGGCGCATGTCTGGGGTCTCATATATTTTTCTTTCATATACTACTAAGTACAATGCTTATATTGCGACAACAATATTGGAACCTTATATATTGATATTATTGTATTTATTTATTTTCTCTCTGATGAGTGTCACGTTTCTAGCTTCGTTTGGATACAAATATCACCCTTCATCCCCAACCCCTACGCAGGGATGACTTTGACATTTTTAATAGAAACACCTACTTTTTATCACAAATATGCATCATTTGTCTGGAACATTTTATACGATGCCTCCCTCAACCCCTAAAATGCATGTCCAAAATCGGTTTCCCGAAACTCCATTAAATTTTTAAGCCTAAACAACGACCTTGCGCAGAAAATTACAAGAGGTAAGAGTTGTTTGGTTTGGGAAGAGTTATCGATTAAACATAAAAAGAACGAGTCACCCCCGCACAGGGGGTTGGAGTGGTTGGTTCTTTTTATGTTTAATCGGGTAACTCTTTTTTGTCTCCAAACGATGTCCCCCTTCAAACTGAACAATTTTTGTCTGAAACTTTTTTTTCAACAACACCACCGTTTTGAAATATTTCACTGGTGAGATTTAAAATGGATCATTCTGTATATTATGTATATTATATATAGTATAAACATTTTTTAAAAATGGGTTCCATTAATGATGTTGCGGCTAAGGTTTTCGAAAAGGTAAATTTGTTACTACCAACTGTAAGCTTCAAATTATTATTTTATAGAAAAATATCGAAAAAATAGATTTAGAAATAGAAGGTCGCCGAATAGTAAACATAAATTACTTAATAAAATCTTTCATGAAACTCGATGGACATTCTATCTTTGGGTGTTCATTAAAGGCTATGCATGTGATAAAGGAGAACAAAAAGGCCAGAGAAGAAGAAGTCAGACTCAGTCAGTTATGGAGAAAATTGTGAAAAGCCTGACATTGGGGAAGAAGATTTTCAAAAGGAAAAGGATTCGTATTTAAAACGGCTGGACAAAACTGAAAATGAGATTTCACACATTGAAGCGATGACAAGGCTACAAAGGCAACGTGATTTATGGTATATAGAAAGAAGAAAAAGACTCACAGCTTAGAGTATGGAAAAAAGCATGAACAAATCGCTTTGAAGGCATTGGTAAAAAGGATTAATAAACAAATACTTCCATGCGGATTATTCATAGATAAACTTTTGTCATTTTTGGCAGCCAGCCCCGACGGACTCGTTGATGACAAAGGTTTAGTGGAGATCAAGTGTCCGTGGTCAGCACGAAATATCACTCCTGAAGAAGGCATACGGACGAAAAAAATCACAATTTGGGCAAACGACACTATAAACCAGAATCATAACTGGTATTACCAGATACAGGGTCACTGCATATTGCTCAGAAAGAATATTGCATTTTGGGTGTTTGGACACTTCGTAGATTGAAGACGGCAGTAATTTTCAAAAACGACGAATTTTGGTCCACAAATATGGAACCCCGTTTGACCCGTTTTTTTGTAGATTGTATACTGCCGGAATTGGTGGATTCAAGGCGTATTAGAAATATGCCAATAGAGATCCGGGTTATATAGAAGATGCTATTGCAAAGAAATGAGCTAAAAAGAGAGTTTGATGAATTTTAGTGCAGTCTATTTCTTCTTTAGTGTATTTTAAAAATATACTCTGGTCAATATAGACATTTTAATTTACAATACTTCGCATAGAGCTAAATATCGGTAGGGACTTCTGATATTTTATTCGTGATAGTGTACCGAAGACCTATACCTGTACAAATATTTAGCTCTATCCATCAAAATCGGTTGATTCGTTCGAGAGATATCGTCGGAGAAAAATAAAAAAAAAGAAAGTTTTTTCAAAATATCTTCTCAAATTTTTGTTAGATTTATTTTTTTGTGATAAATTAGTTTTTGTGCTTGAAAAACTGCATCGATTGGCGTAAACCGCATCTCGATTAGTTGATTCGTCCGAGAGATATAGTTGAAGAAAAATTTTGAAAAAAATGTTTTTTCAAAAAATCTTCTCAAATATTCGTTAGATTGATTTTTTGTAATAGATTGTAATAGATTTGTAATCGATTGATTTTTCGAGAAATATTATTTACGAAATATTTCCAAAAAAGCGTTTTTTTTAAATAACTTTTAATAAACATCGTAGGTAAACCACATCGCAATTTGCAATAGATCAGAATTAGCGGGAAGCTCCAGGGATGGCCTGCAGAGTCAACCGTTTTTCAGATTTTTTTATAACTTTCTTTAATGTAATATAAACACAATTTTGTACACTTTAATAATAAAAAATTTAAGACTAAAAATAAAATAAAATATTAGTAAAAAAAACTTTTTGAAAACAAGCTTTTATTAAAATAATAACAAGTAATTAAAAAACACTTGAAAATTCTACAAATAATTCTTTATTTCTCGACGATCGTTTCGGACAATAAGTCCATCCTCAGGAGTACAAAAACTTATTACTTGTTATTATTAATCATGTTCTACCACGTGCCGAGTGAAAAATCAGTGCAAATTATTTTATTAAAATGTACTAAAAAGTGACTTTTATAAATTTTAGTTCATAATTCTAAAGCATGGGTTGTGAATAATAAATGATCATAGAAATTATAGCCCACGATTTTATAACTATGAATCTAAATTATTAAAAATTATTTTTTTTTCTTTTAAGTAAATACATTTCAATAAAATTAAAAGGTACGCTTTAAAAAAATTTAATATTTTTTTTCCATGTTTTAAAATTTTTCTTTGTTGTCATATTATTAACTAAGTAGTGATTTTTTCATTTGTTATATTTTCTTAAATTGAGTAAATTTCGACTAGATCTAATTAAGCTAGAAAAATTTCATCTCTATTATTAACATTTTTCATTTAATGTTGAAAACACTGCTTCACACCGTAGGTAAATACTTCATAAAAATAAAATCAGTAATCTCTTTGCCCACTTTCCTCTACTATATTTTACAAAAGCGTTTGTAGTAAATGAAGTAGGCGGAGAAAAATATTGTTTGAACTTGTCGCCACCAGCTGGTGCCACACTACGAGGCTAAAAGATGTTATTGCAAGGGTGCCGCTGTCGACAGATTACTCTCATTTTTGGAAATATTTTGAAGAAATAAAAAATTTTTCCGAAAAAGGAAGAGTCACTTTAGGTTTGTGATGGAACAGTTTTGTGAAATAAGTACGAATAAGGTCGTAGTGTGACATTGAAAACATGTGTTTTTTTGGCACAATTAATGCCAACTTTTTTCTGGTAAATCGTACATAAATTACAAAAGTAGTCCATTAGAGACCTAGATTTGTCTTTTATCTTCCTTATAAAGAAAGAATTTTTGCAAAATGTTGACCAATAAGTCTACAATCATGATGACAGCCGAAGCTCTATTTTCGGCTTAAATTCAGAGCGTTCCGACAGCCTTAAGTGAAGATAAATGGTTTCCACTTATTAATTTAAAAAGCACAGTAATGTAGGTAACATATTTAATTTCACTATTTATAAACACAGGCAATTTTTGTTGAATTTTTAAACACACTGACTGCCTAAGCCTATTGCTATACAAGTAATTCAAGAATTTTAAGGCGGCTTATTTTTACAATTCACCGATACTTTTAAGTATGAAAATCGGATATATATTTTTACTTTACTTAACTGTCAAATCTTCGTAAATAATCGCGCACTGTTAACTCTGGTATCATTGAAATGTAACTGAAATAAATTAACGGTATTTTTTGATTGTTTGGAAATTTTTATTTGTTGTTTCTTTGTTACCAATTTTTTCATTTGTTATTTTAAATGAGAAAAAAATTAATTAAAAAACATAGATTTTTGTATACTATTTTAAAAATCATAGTAAATAATACCATGTTTATTGAACTCCCCGAGCAAAGATCGGTCTCCCAGGTACCTACAAATTACCTAATTAATTCATGTAAGTTTTTTGACATATATGCGCTACTTTGAAACGTCAAAAATTTTTAATTTACAAATAAAACCATTAAAAGAATAATTATTCAGCCAGCGTGGGACTTCAACTTAGGACCCTACAGATTTGAATTTGATCCATACATTTAGGCTTCCAAGGTCAACGGGACATAACTTAAGGGGGTCTTCGAAAATATGTGTTAAGTTAGATGTTATATGTACAAGAAAAATGCTATTTTGAATATTTGAACTTCAATTGCGCCTGACGGAGACAGGCCTAACCCACTAGTTTGTTTATAATATTTTTATGGATTCTTGAATGGTATAAACTTCATTAGAAGAATAGTCTATGTTATTAGTATACAGGGCGTTGCACTTGATTCACAATTTCGAACATTGTTTTTTTTTACTGATAATTATAGTTCGAAACCTCACTAATGGTTATATGAACTGACCAAGACTTTTATTCAGTATTAATTTCAATTTTATAACATTACGCATTAAAACATCTTTTTAATGTATATTTAATTTGAATGTTGCCGCTTCGTAGTGCTTCCTCTATTGTTCTGTTTACAGAATGTTTTCTAAGTGATGCCGAAAACTTTAAGCGCTGGTTAAAAAAAGTTCCTCTGAACATATGTCCCCAAACTCTGCAGAGTGTTGAAATTTTAAATTCCTGTCCTCTTATTTCTATTAATTCAAATCATTTGAAATTATCGTAGTTTTAGTAAAAAAAATATCATGTAGCACAGGCCATTTTTATAGAGTTAACATATTTTTGAACTTTCATTAGTGTCACTTAATATTATTCTGGGTTGCAGAAACAACAATGACCTTGAAATATGATAAACTACAGTTTTAAATAATGCAGAAGCAGTCGAATGTAATGAAACTCCTTGTCATGCAGAACGTTAGAATGTACTTAAACAAAAACACATGATTGATCTACGTAGAAAAAAATCGTTTTTCAAATTAAATTTGGATAAAATTGAGTAGAAAATCTGACTTGACAATGGTCTTAGATTGCGACCACACATATTTCTCTATCAGAAAAGAATTATAGAATTTCAAATCGATCCGGCTCAAAAAATAATTGATCGACTGAAACGGTATTTTTTTAATTGTTTCGACATGCATTTAACAGAGTATTTTATATCTTTTACATGTTTGTTCTTGTTATAAATTTGTTTGTGCTCTATGCAGTGACTTCATTTCCGTAACATAGTTCCAGCCATTTTGAACATACGCCTGAAACCTAATTGATATATCCACCCGACGCCAGGTAACAGTTAACTAAATTATTACTTTAAGTCTTTCTTTTCTGACTTCAATAGTTTTATCACCATTTTTACATTCTCTAATAGTAAAAAGTTTTGGTGGCAGACAATAATGATTTTTTGATTTTTACCATTCCAACTCCACTAGTGGGAATTGGTACTAATTTAGATCAAATTCCACTTTTCAAAATTTTACGATAAATTTTCGTTTTGACGTTCCCCGACTTCAAAAAACATACTTCTCGAAAAATCCTGTGCGTCTGTTTGTCTGTTAGTCTATTTGTCTGTGAACATTATATAGATGAAATGGATGAGCGGATTGAAACCAAATTTTGGGAGGATATTTAGCATGCAAATATGAAGAACCCTTTTGTTTTTGGAAAAAATCGGCGCATGCGGAGAAGAGTTATTTGCTATTTTTTTATGTATATATTTTTTATATACCTATATAATGATGGTATGCTTTTCATGACGGTTTGTTATTCTATTTATTTTTCCGGAGAAAGTTTCGTAAGATATTTTTTTCTAGGCTTCTAGTTTCGGAAATATTTTTAAAATAAAAAAAATCGGATCTTCTTTTGTTCTGAAGATTTGTCAAAAATAAACTAGTTAGGTAGTTGACGGCCATGCTTTGGTTAATTTTTATATGTAAAACCTCATTGTACCTTGGGGTCGTATTTAACAGAAATATGAGCATGACATATCATGTCAGACAAATAGCAAATAAAGCAAAGGCGGTGTCGGGTGGGATGACTAATGCTAAATATTGGAGGACCACGAAACAGTAAGTGGCCGCTAAATTGCATCTATACTGCTCTATGGTGCACCTATATGGGGAAAGACCATGGGTCAGAAAAAAATATAAACACTGATCAGGCTATGCTGGGTATATAGGCAAGTATCTAGCGAAGCTCTACAGGTGGTGGCGGGAAGTCCGGTTATAGACCTAATGGTTGAAGAAAGATGTAGAAGACATGTAGACAGAGAGAAAGTAACGTTAGCAGAGAGTAGGACGCAGTTAAAAAACCGGTGGCAGATGCAATGGGAGAATCTGAAAGGTAAGGCAGAATGGACGCGAAGGCTCATACCAAATGTCGAGAACTGGATCAACCGGGAGCAGAGTGAGGTGGATTACTACCTAACACACATCTGGACGGGACATGGATGTTTTGGCCACTGCCTAAAAAGGTTTTTCATTGCCCTAGATGGGAAGGCTAAAGAAAGAGAATAATAGAAAGTACAGGCGAACGATTGGCTGTGGAAAGTTTTATTAACTGTATGCGGGAAAGTGAAAAAAAGTGGAAAATATCACTACGCAAATTACAGAGATAATGAAAACAAAAGAACTGGCTGAAAGAGACAGACAAAGACAGAATGTGCGGATATAGACAGTACAGCTTCTCTTTGAAGTAATGCTACGGCGGTTTCCAAGGAAAATTGGAGAAGAGGAGGGATTTTAGCCACTAGGAGTTCGGCACTACCAGTAGGTGGCCATGAGGATTTCCCCTCTTCAGCATAAAAAAAGAATGTAAAACCATATTATGTAATCGTGCAAACGAATTAGCAAATTTCATAATATTTATTATTATACGCACTAAGAGAAATGTTATTTTATTTATTATAATATATATCAAATGTCAATATTTTCGAAATTGAAATGGTTTTGTCGCCCAATGACAACTTAATTGCAAGAGTTGTGTTATGTATAAAAAAAGAGCTGACGGGTCAATGCGGAGTGTTCTGTTGTAGGAGAAAAGATTTCGATCTCGTATTACATTACTGCTCATTAAAGAAACATGGTAATAATACAGAAGTATCACTGCTGTCCACGGTAGTACCAACTGCTACTAGCCTATACTATCATCTTTCAACGTGCATATGTTACAGTCAAATGCCGAACCGCAAGAGCTCCTACGATTGGCTGGTTAATATGTGGAATAGTCATACGTTTTGATAAGCCGAAATAGTTTTGCAATCCTAAGAGTGATTAACACGACTGATCAAAGTTGTAAAGTGATGCTGGGTTGCACAAAGCATTGTCGAAAATAAGGAATATACTTCAGCTCACAGTCTTTTACACAGATCCTTAACACTGCTCCAGAGTGGGATTGGGGTTAACCCTTATATTGAAGTCCGTTTTGTTATTGCCTTCGGATTTTTTCCTTGTCTTGCTAATGAACTTTCAAGTCAGTTTTGTTTTACGTTCCTATGGAAACCTTGTCTTATTGGCGTCAATAGCGCCATGCTTTCCTCAACGCTAACCATATTATAGCCTACAGACAGAGATGTATTATACGGCTGTGAGTCAGTAAAAATCCGAAACACAAAACCATTTAAGATTTTGACCAAAACGTGATGTTGTTCTACACATTGACTAGTCAAATCTTAGAATGCCCGCAACTTGAACTTCGTTTTCAACACACATTAATTGCGTGTTGTAAACAACACATAACAAGCGCCTGCATCTATTTTATATTTATAAAAGATCACAAGAAATGCATTTTCTCTGAAACTCAGTTTTTCAATACTAAGAGGACAATTGATCTAAAATTTTTGGAGTCAACGTTTAACACATTCCAGACTGATGGTAACACTTTCAAAAATGGTCACGAAATTCTTAATGGAGTGGCAAAGTAATGAAATAAAGTAAATACATCTTCCATGCATAAAAACTATGTCGCATTACATTGTGAATGACGCACTTCTTCAATTTTGAATGTATAGTATAAATTATATTTTAAATTTCGGAAATTTATATTTTCCGTTTAATTTTTAAGAAAATTCATATCTGTATTTTAAAGAAAATTAGGCGCATTCGTTATTAAACTGTACGAAAATTTTTATTCTTGTTTGCAAGACAAAGTACGATGTACATGAATGAATTGAAGTTATACATCTTTTGGCGCGTTGAGACCAAATTTTTAGCAGGCAACGGAAGTTGCGCACGCACAGCTAACGAAAATCAACATTGTAGTTGGGCGCACTAACGAAAATTCGATGGTATGAACGAAAATTCGACGGTATGCAGTTGATCATAAGAGGGTCAGACTGAAATAACAGATGTATGAAACCAATGCACTTTCTGTCATCTGGAAACTACATATATAATATACTAGACGACTATAACCTTTGATAACAACCAATAGTCGTTTTAAGTGTCATCTAGTGGAATTTATATTATCGTCAATGGGTCGAATATAAAAGTAAAAACCAAAATAAAATTTTGAAAATGCTTTAAAATAGTTATTATTCTTTAACTTTTTGACGATTTTATTTCAATAAATTATTTGCATTGATATTAAAAATTAGTTTTTAATAACGCCAAAGAAGTATAACTTCAAACGCGCGTACATATTACACGCACCTCTTTTTTACGTGTAAGGCTCGCCTTCAAGCCGTCGGTTTTGACTGCTTATATCAGTCCGTGTATTATCAAAATTCGATATGTGGGACGACCCGATTGTTCCTTTATCTACCACACTGCAGAAGTCACCGACAAATAGGCGGGTGCAAAAGGTCTTGTATTTATAATAGTGCATAGCTTGATAATGACTGCATGTGTAAACATATAGGATAGACGCATTGAGCGCATCAAATAAGTAGAAATGCGTTCATTACTGCAGCTACTTAAAAAAGGGAACGACCTTTTCACGACTGGCGTTACACCAGAGGCAGTCAACACAAAACATAGCACATAAATCTACAGTATAGACGTTTTCTTCTTAACTGTAACTTTCGAGGCTGCATGTGTTGGGAACACTATCTAAGACTGACCAATGTTTCCGAGTATTAATTTAAATAAGTAAACCAATTGATTATCATTGATTAATGGCAAATTGCATTAATTCATTTGGACTAAGAAAATGTTGTAACCAGTTGACCTGTGGACCAACCGTAAAACTTCCCGCTATGTGTTAAATAAAAAAAACTTATATTTTCTTTCTTTTTTTTAAATTTAAGCTCATTTTAGTTTTAATGAAGTTTTCTAATAACCGTATAAACAAGTAGACTAGGAGTTATGGGCCAAAAACTTGAAAAAATGTTATTTTTGATTTTTATTCTTTGAACAATCTCGAAACTATCGATTGACTTTAAGATCGAACCAGATCTAAATCTCAATAGAATCTTTCGAATGCCGTAATCGGTTGATTAGCTCTACAGATATTGTATGACAAAACTTTGTTTACACACATCCACGCACATATAGATGCCCATGCAAAAATAATCAGAATTGCTTCTTACAACCTCAAAACATCGAGATCTAAAGAACATAATATATAAAAAAACCCGAACCGCAGTGCCAAAACCCTGCCGACAATATAGTGTATTTGCTTATACAGGCAGGGTGGCTTTATTACGCGAACTTAAGTTGGTTTTTGGGCAAAATAAAAAATTTGACTCCTTAATACACCCCTTAAAATAACATTTTTTTATCTGCAAAGTACAAAGTGTTTTCATAAAATTTGTAAGTCCTGTCCTGTCGGGCCGATTTTATTAAAATTTTAGGGACACTTTTTAATTATTACTGGAGGATTAAATGCCAATTTTGAAACGATGTGTTGATGGTGTTTATCAAAAAAGCATGGCCGGTTAAAAATCATCTTTCTGAGTATCGGTCTGCTAAGTCTAATTAAGGATGATTTGTCGGTACAATCGGAAACAAAAGTTAATGACATTTGCATCAAATTCATATCTTTTAATGTCTGTTGAAATAAATTATTTAAATCAACCATTTTTTTTTATAATTTAAATTTTGATATTAAGTTTCTAAAAGAATAAAATTTAGTGGTCATTTAATAATATTAACATAAAAATCTCAATATAAGTGAAAATTGTAAAATAACTATTGTTTGTGACTGTACCTTGAATTTAACTTTAAAAAAATAAAAACTTAATTTTTTTTTGTCACTGATCATCGTCACAAATTATCCCAAAAATTAAAGTAAAAAATTAGGAGACAAATACATACATTCGTAAATTTCCAATTTAATTTAATTTTATTTAATTATGAAGTTTTACTTTAGTTACTGCTACATCTCTGGAGCAGAACTCTAGCAAAGGGAGCTGCGACAGGTTATTCCCTGCAAAAATGCAGGATCTGACCCTGTCTGATGTGGTGTCATAGATTACCTTGCCTCCCAGTCCCCCCAGTCCCATGACTCAGCCTCGGAATATCCAGGGCTTTTGTATTAGAACTAGGGTTAGGTTTTCGGCTTTAATGCGCTGAGCTAAAGCAGCTGTAGCTGCTTTATTGTGTTACAGGTTGATTTGCAGCACCTTCATCTTTTGTTTCTTCAGAAGTTGGTTCTGAAAGGATTCTGATGTTGACTCGGCCTACTCCCAAATAAGGTTTGAGGTTTATCCTTTTTAAGGTCGCCATCGAATCCTCATCAGCTAAACAGATTAGAGTTTGCCCGTGGGTTTCCTCTCGTCTGCTGACTATCGTCCAGTCCTTCGTCTTAAGTCCTTCATTTTGACCTTGAAGGGGCTTAAGGCAATCAGTGGCCTTCGAATCCAATGTAGTTTTTGGGACCCACAACAGGATTTTAGATGCCCTAATTAAGGTCTTCGCAGGACCCACTTTAAAAGCAATCCCCTTGAACGGATTCAGCCATGAGACTGTAGCCTCATATTTACACGATAAGGCTAGTCCACCAGCTGGATGATAAGCACATCTGTCAAATTTTGGGAACACGCCCTTGCTTTTGACAATGAATGCCATGATTTCTGAGCGGACATTGTCCGCCTCCTCCTTTGACAGCTTCTGCGCAGGATGTGATTCTCTCACTGTGGCTACCTTAGTCCCCGTGAGAGCCTCTTTGAAGGTCATTTCCTCCTTGTTTGTGCGGGGCCTCTTAACAATGGCCCCAGCAGATGAGGGAGTAGAATCCTCCGAACGTTGGCGTTTGCCTGTGCTAGGGATTTCCTGTAGCAGTTTTAGGCGTCCCACTGGTGTGTGGTCCTTTTACTATATCTGCTACACGGGTAGAAGTACTCGGAGCAGTTTTAGCTGTCCCACTGGTGTGTGGTCCTTTTGCTATATCCGCTACACGGATAGACGTGCTCGGAGCAGTTTCAGCCGTCCCACTGGTTTACTTGCTGTTTCCGCTACACGAGAGGGTTTATTTTTGCGGGGTCTAGTATATTTATCCCCCCTGACAAGAATTTTAGCTTTAAGAAACTTCCTCTTTTGTGCCCCGGAGAGCTTGGTCGGTTTGATAACCAGCCCTTCCACTCCGGAGACTAGTTCCAGTGCATCGCAGGCTGACGTGCCCGCTACACTGGTGGTTGGTGCCTCTGAGTCAGTGTGGGCTGGTTGTGCCCTCGACTGACACTGAGTTCCGACAGACGTATCTGAGAGTACAGGGCTCTCGGACTCCGAGCTGTCTTCGGGGATTGTTTTTTCTATTTGTATTTTCTCCATTCTGTTCCCACGAGTATTGAGGAATTTATGTCCACCGCAGCAGAGCGTCTTACTACGGTAAGGGTTAACTGTATCCTTAGAGGGCACCCAGATACTCTAAGGGCTCCGTTAGTGACCGAACTTTAACGTCCCTCGGCCTTTCAAGTTCATCGGCGCGGTTCGCTTAACACCTTCACTATCGGGACTGGTTGGGCTACGTTTCATCTGGCCTCTACCTTTCGACCTTTCCAGCATGGGTAACCCTACCAGGAGCACAAGGCTCCTGCTGGAATAGCTCTCCAGGTCATCGAAGCACACAAACCTCTCCACTACGATAAGGTAGCAGCCCCCCAGAGAAGCGTAATGATATTACAACACTAGATATAAAATCTACTAATTGCACAGTGTCTAATTTTAAAGGCTTATAAAAAGAACATGGTATGGGTCTATAACTCGAAATTTACCACAAATTGATTATTTTTTAAACAGAAAGAATACTAGGCAATAAAGGAATTGCATTTTTTATTTTGTCAAAAAGCTAATTTTAGTTCACAAAATAATATATTAAACGTCACAGTGTATCGACAAAGTTTTGCATTGCAATTCAATTTTTTTATGATATTTGTCAAAAAAAAAACTTTGTACCTTTTTAGAACTCAGTTATTAGATTTGTGAAGCACAGTTCTCGAAGAGAGTCTCAAGAGAGTCAACAGCCGGTGTTTAAACACTGCAGAACGTCTTAGATAAACACTATAGTGCCGGCGTTTGTTTCCGGTTGATGGTCTCTGTTTTATGAAACTATTATAGTTTTATGACGAGCTTTAAGTACAGAGATAAAGTTATGAAATTATATACGCAAAGTTGTAAAAAGTTTCTAACAAGACGTAGGTATACATTATTTATAATTGTAATTCTTAACTACATGCTACAAAAATGCTGCAAACACTAATGTAGGTGTCAATGGCTGAATGTAAATCACATATCGGTAAACGATTTTGATTTCATTTTTTAGTTAATTTAAAAATGGAGTTTATCAATTCGACCTGTGTTTATATGCTTTAGGGATTGCATTTTTGGCCTTGCTGGATCCAGCATCCGGCGCTGGATCCAACAGTGCGAATCCGCAATCAGCTAAAAACAAGTAATTAACTGAGTCAGTGAAGGATTATAATAAGATATTGAAGAAAGAAATGGCACCTTATGAAAGTGAGGGAGTAAGAGGTGAAAACCTAATTTTCATCTATGATTATTTGATGACTCTCTCTCTAGTATATTTGTATAGCACGGTTTTTTTAGTAATCATAGTGCATGGAGTGTGCTGCCCAAGTTCTCGTAAAGCACTGTGCGCTGTATTTGGACGCACCATTTCGAGTCCTCCCCTCTATATCCGAAACCAGTTCGTTATAGAATTGATTTTTTTTAGGGGAGGACGGTTAAAATTGCCATAAAGAAGGAGTACTTCAAATTTCATACGTCTAGGTGAAATAGTTTCCTAAGATAAGGGTGTTCAAAAATCACGATTTCAGACTTTCAAAAGCATCTAGAGTCTAGACGATACTGGGAGCATCGATCCGAATGCATCAATCGGTCGTCAGAAGACTACTCGCGTCTAATCGGTGCTGGGATATATATGACGTGTGATATAATGAAGTATGGAACTATGATATAAGTAATCAAGATTATTAGATACAGAAGTGAACTTGTTCTGTTGGATAGTACAGGGGAATGACGTCATCCAGCAGACTGCGTGGTTGATAAAAATATAAACGGTCTGCCAATTGACGTCATTCCTGGAACGAGGTATTCTTCGATATAAACAAGTATTATAACTGATTTATTTTGTGTTTAGATAATATTTAAATAGAATGAGTAAAAATATAGCTTTATTTAAATCCTACCAAAATATAAATAATGTGAAAAAGAGCCAACTTCGATACACAGAACAACTAAAAAATATGAATCGTTAAAACTATATAATTATTTATATTTTATCTATCAATCTGATCAAACCACGGTTCTTCTTGTATTAAGAAGTGCGTATTCCAACAAGGTCAAGTATTTATAGGTTGGCATGTAATAGCCTGCGTGCATTATGCTCGTACCGAGTTTGTTGCCTATAGTTGGTTCTAAAAATCACAAAATAGCAACCTAGAAGCCTCAATAGATTTATATTTACTAGAAGTAAATATAAATTTGGGTGTGTTCTTTGGTAAAATGATGGAAAGCGCATGAACAGTCGTGCGTCTCGCAACATTTGAATGAAAATCTTCAAAATAAAGAAAGAAGTACTCTCATACTAATTAGCTATGCTCTTGTAGACGTGTTTTGGGATGTTTTGCATGGCGTTACATGGAAAAATATGTTTCCAGAGTGTCTGTTTGCACCTCATAACGGTTGAACCGAATTTGATGAAACATGAATAGATTGTCAGTATCCAAGTAAAATAAAATTGGCATTGACGGAGCGCAAAGATAAAATTAGTATTAATGATAATAAACAAACATTTTTGGTTTCCTATAGCTAGGTATATTTTAGTAGCTGATAATATTATCACAATAATGACTTATTTTACTATTTTTTAATTTCTCGTAATTGAAAATTTTCAAAAATATATGAGTGTGTGTGTGCATGTGTGCCTGTAAACAAATTTTTGTTGTGCGAGTTTTAACAGTCAAACAAGTCGTAATATAATTGCGCACGAGAGATGATATAGATTTTTTGTACGTATCCTGTATAAAATACCATGGTCTTCACTTTACTGTCAGGTTTCAACACTTCTAACTGTTCATTATTTATTATGTGTAACAAATTTCACTTCTATTTGGTTGTTACGCTTATACTTTACCTACTACTGCGCATGCAAATAAAGAAAATGCGCGTCAAGTTGCATGGACCAACTTACATTTTTTTAACTTTTTCAACGCCAATCGTTTGTTCTACGTTTGTACCTGACGCCTGCAAAATTTCAGCGTTTTTGGACCGAAAAAATAAAAAAGTTATTAGCAATAATAGGTGGCCAGCCAACTTGACGTCAAGTTGTATGGACCACGTCCTAATAACCACTTTTTTTCAACTTTTTCTACGCCAATCGTTTGTTCTGCGTTTGTACCTGACGCCTGCAAAATTTTGTAGGCGTCAGGTACAAACATAGAACAAACGATTGGCGTTGAAAAAGTTAAAAAAATGTAAGTTGGTCCATGCAACTTGACGCGCATGTAAAGAAAAGGCGATAAACACCACATATGTATGTCTCTTTTTGATCTGTCTTATTGTATGTGGGTAAAGAAAGACGGAATGACCACCACAATTATCGATATCTCTTTCTTGTCATTTTGTTTGCGCAGCTCAGATTATCATTCCATATCTGCACCCTAATGCATAATTTATCGTAATTCTAATAGTAACTGAAATGTATGTTATGGACATTACTGTTGAGTACGTTAGATCGCATGTTGTTTTACTTTAGTCACTAGTGTTAAATAGGTTATTCTACGAGTACGATCGCTATGTACGCATGAAAAGCAACTATTTTATAGGCGGGGTGTGTAAAAATATTAAATAGTTGCTTTTTATGCGTGTATAGCGATCGTAAAATGACCCATTTAACACTAGTGCGTAAAGTAAAATTCAATGGCAACTTACTATTTGTAACTATAGTAAGATATTGTGTCAGAAATTTGCTACAAACATTTTTAAAATTTGAAAAAATGAAGTGAAAAATAGCTAGTGAGAAAATATGTTAAAAAACTATTTTACTGCGAATTTACGATGTAGTGAATAAGTAGTGGTTTAAAATAAGCTTAGTATTCGGTGAACCGACTTTACATTTGTGAGTGCAGCTACGTTCGTGCATCAGGAATTTCCTACGCTGCACCCACGATGGATAAACGAGGCAAAAAAGCTCCAACAAAACCAATGTACCTATAATATACCCAGACAGGCATCAAGCAGATACAGATGTTACAAAACTTCTCCCACGAAATGATTAAAAATAAAAAAAAAATGAATAAATACATTATGCTTTTGAAAACATATTTCAAATTGTTTAGAGTATACTTGCTTTTCATGTCTGTATAGAAGTTGTAAGTTAACTTTTTTAACACTAGTGCGCAAAGTAAAAGAAAAGAAATCGGATTTTACCAATTCAGTAATAATTTTTCTGTCAGTTGTCATTTAACAGCAGAAACAATTCAAATAGAAACGAATATGCAGTAGAACCTCGATAAGTTGAAAACCTCTGTAAGTTAAAATTTTTTTGAATTCCCTTCGCCTGAAAGCATAAAACCTCCATTACTTAAATCACAAAACCTCGGTAACTTAAACAACTATTCTGAACATCAAAATTGAAAATGGAGATTTGAATGAGTCGCCACTGGATTCGCCAATCTCAGTCAGTAGAGTAAGGAAGGCTGTGAACGATTTACAAAAAAGAAACTGATTTCTTTGTTTAAATAATTGATTTTTTAAATAAATAAATAACTAATTGATTCTAAATGAATCAATGAATAGATAAAAAATGTATGTCACTTCTATTGAACTAAATACATCCTCTATAAAGTCCACAGTACTCGGTAAGTTAAAAATTTTACTAACTTCAACTCTCGATAAGTAAAAAAACTCGATAACTTAAATTTTTTAACGTTTCCCTTGGATTTGAGCTTATCGAGGTTTTACTGTATTTATTCTGAAGTGAAAATCAGCTACTTTATAGAAGATACGTGCAAAAAATGGAGTATGTATTTTGTTAGTAATGATATAATGAGTCGGGTGACTCCCTAGTACAATACGTTCATTAACACGAATTAAATACATAAAGTGCTATTAAAAAATGGTATTTCATGAAGAAATATATGTGATTGATTTCTAAAAGTCTATTTTCAATATTTTTTAAGGACACTAACAGCTAGAACTGTTTGATATTTTTGATATAGTCATTATATAGGTTGATAAAACTGTGAGCGGTCCGCTAGCTGACGTCATTCCCGCGCTTACGCTGATTGGTCAGATGTAATCCACTAACCTTAAGTAAAAGTATCAGGCGGATTTCAGATATATTGGTACTAGAATGACGTCAGCTAACGGATCGTTTATATTTTTATCAACCTATATAATGACAATATCAAAAATGTCATTTACTTTTACTATTAGAACTATGTGAATCTTTTACCTTAAAAATTCAATTTATTGCAAATAATACCAATATTAGGTCTTTTGGTTTCCTTGATATTTGTTAAATACTGCCATTAAAGTTGATAAACAACGCAAGCAATTGATAGATCCGTTGGATGACGTTATCCCCCCACTACTATCCAACGGAACGAAGCAGCCTCTGTAATCTATCACTCTTGTTCTTCAGGCCGCCTATTTCCATTCTGTTTGGTGATCAGTAAATTTTCGAACGACATGTAACGAGTGATTCATTTAGAGGTACTTTTTTGTCTATGGATTTTTTGACAGATGAAGCGTGAGTCGTGATAATCTTTTATGATATTTTTGTTCAGTACAGTTTGACATTTTATCATGGAAAGACTTAGCCCCGCACAGCGTCTACAAATTATTCAGCTGTATTACGAAAATCAGCGTTCTGCGAGGAAGAAAATCAACTGTTTTTGACAAAAATTTTGTTTAGTGATGAGGCACATTTCTGGCTTAACGGATATGTCAACAAACAAAATTGCCGTATTTGGTCCGAAGAGCAACCTGAAGAGATTCAAGAGCTGCCATTACATCCAGAATTATCGATCCATATTTCTTCAAAAAACGAGGCCGACCAGAACGTAACTGTCAATGGTGACCTTTATCGTGCCATGATAACAGACTATTTGTTTCCTGAAATTGAAGCCCGTGATCTCCAGGACATTTGGTATCAACAAGACGGCGCCACTTGCCACACAGGAAGTAAAACCATGGCTTTATTGCGTGAACAATTTGGTGAACAGTTAATTTCGCGCTTCGGACCGGTGAGTTGGGCGCCTAGATCCTGTGATATCATACCCCTAGACTTTTTCCTTTGGGGCTATGTAAAGTCCAAAATCTATATTGATAAGCTGGGTACGATTAAGCAACTGAAAGCCAACATTACTCGCCTTATTCGCCAAGTACCAATCGAAATGCTCGGACGCGTCATCGAAAATTGGAACGGCAGAATGAACTATGCTAACCGGAGTTACGGCCAACATTTGAAAGAAATAATCTTTAAAAAATAAATGTAAAGAATAGTTCTTTTGTATAATAATAAAAATTATCCGATAAATTTGTTTTTATTAAATTTTTTGTAGTTTTGAAAAAAGTACCTCCAAATGAATCACCCGTTATTATAATAAATACGATACGACGCAGACGGTACAATAATTTGATGCGTGCACTGTGTATTGCAATAAAAAGTACGGAACTGGCTACTCACCGTGCACAGGCTTACGGTGCGCGCGAGCGTTGATACCGATCTCACGTTCTCAAATGTAAACCATATACTGCCAGAAAACCCATTTTAAATATTCGCATTCAAAAACAAACATATTTTTTGCACACACTTCCTACAAAATGGCTGTTTTAAATGAGTGTCTAACGGTAGTAAAATAACCCATTTAACACTAGTGCTGCGATCAAAAACAACAAAAAGCTATCTCAACAATCCAACAGTATTTTATAAAAGCGACCTGTTAGTTACCATTTGACACTGTAAGAGAAGTAGAGATATTGAAGCAGGCGTAGTCTTCGTAAACAATCTAAACATATTGTAAATGTGTACACGTTTAACTGTTTTAAAAATATATTTATTATGACGTGAAAATCAACTATTTAAGAGGAAGTGCGTGCAAAAAACATATCCTGAACGTAATGCTTTTATGACTTGTTGAGGTGTTAAAAGCGCTAATTACTCATTTCTCAATAATGCCACAACTCGTAAACCTGAATTGATAATAAGTTAACAGGATAGTGGATCAATCACATGCTACAATATCCAATTGCAACGTTTCGTTTTATTTTCAAAACTTTTTCAAGCTCTTGGAAAATAACTTAGCATTAGTTTTGATAATGTTCATTGCGATAATAAATTATGTTTTACCATTTTTAATTTCAGTTTTACTTTTGATTTAAATAACACAGTTTGTCTCCAAAAATGGTAGAACATAATTTATTATAGCAATGAACATTATCAAGACTAACGCTAAGAGCCTGAAGAAGTTTTAAAAGTAAAATGAAACGTTGGAATTGGATATTGCTAAATAGCATTTGTTTGATCCACTATCCTCTTAACTTATTATCAACATAATTATACTGGATCTGAAACACAAATATCATAATAAGTAACTGCATTTACGTTCTAAAAACATAAACTCGTTTTTAAGCACTAGCTGCTTAAAAATAAACTTTTAGTGCGCAAAACGTCTTATTAGAAACGCACCTATTATTTTACTTAACTACTGAAAAAATGTGCACTTTTTCACTGTTTGAATTTTTTTATTTTTTAGATTTTTTTGTATACAAATTACAGAGTCAAATATAAACTGTTAATTAGATTTTAAGATTATTGTACCATTAATTTAATGAGTACTTAACGGCTTAACGGAAAATTAAGTTTTATTAGCCTTGAATTGTTGTATTTTGACGACATTTAAATCTCGAAGTCTATTTAATAACTCAATAAATCATTTTAAGTCAAGTTAAAAAGCATTGTTAATTTTAAGTCCTTTTAATAGATCATACATATATCGACGAGTTGTGACATTACGTTTAAAACAAGCAAGTTTTAAGTCACACGAATCGCATTACCATTACGTCGAAGGCATATTTGGTATTTTTTGCACATACTTCCTATAATAGAACTGATTTTGTTTTTTTTTCAAAATTTTTGACAGTTCATTTCTGAGCAAACGTAACTTCTAATTGTAGATTGTAACAAAAATGGCAAACAAACAATGATTTACTATGAAAATGGTATAGCGCGATCTTTTACCGCACTAATGCGTAATTATATGCTTGTACACATTACAGTTGAGCTTTAAAATGTATTATTTTGAAACCTGTGATATAGTTTCCAGGTTTCCAGCTTTACTAAAACACAAGAAATATGAAAAAAAATATCAATCACAAGGACTCTTGAAATGCATTGGATCCATATTATTGAACTGCCTGTAAACTGAAACCAACGAAGCATAACAGCAATATTATTAAAACAGGAAATCCTTGAATGTATTAAAATAATGCAGGTACGAAATGTTAATGGATCAAAACTGAATTTACTATTTTAACTTTTTAAAGACGTATAACTTCAAAATAGTGTAAAAAACTATATAGTCTCGTTGATGTAATTCTAATCATTTATTTAAGTTCTAGAGAATGAATTGAAATGATATGTCAGAATTGTGCTGAAACGTGTGAGCGAGATGAAATAATGCGACTGCCAATCTCAATGAATGCTATTGGTCAGAATCAGATTTTCTGTGAGTGCCATTGGTTCGATTCTGAATCCCTGCAAGCGCTACTGGCTCCAGTTTGAGTTTCTGCCAACGCTATTGGCCTAAGTTTGAATTTATGTAAACAGTATTGGCCTGAGTACGCTGATTGGAAGAGGAAAATTCAGCCATCATTGCCTGTCTCCTATTATTTTACAGAAGATTTAGATGGATTGTTGCATGGCTAAATCTCTGCTTCCCGGACTGTAAGGTATTATTTTCTAATAGGCTACTCGGTGACATTTTAAGAACGAAGAGTATTCAGTTACAGTCTTGATCTTTCCTGCATAATATAAATAGATGCACAACTTGCGCATATTTCACTATTTCCACTATATTTAAGCAAATTAAACATAGTAACACAAGCCAGATAAAAACTTTCACATTAACAACCCTGACCTTTCGTATTTACATTCGCATATCTTGATGAGTGTTTTTTCATATTTGAAAGAAAAACTGTACCTTAATAGTGTTGAATCACTTTCACACAGTTTGTGCTGAGGCCCAGCGGTAAGAGGCGAGGTAGGCAAAAGACATATTGTGGGTGTGACCTTCTTTAGCTCTGTCTCGCACAAATCATCCGCACGTTTCAATTTTTGGCTGGTGCCATACTACGAGGCTAAAAGATGCTATTGCAAGGGTGCCGCTGTCAATTAATTACTCTAATTTTTGGAAATATTTTGAAGATTTAAAAAACTTTTCCGAAAAAGGAAGAGTCACTTTAGGTTTGTGATGGAACAATCTTGTGAAATAAGTACGAATAAGGTCGTAGTGTGACATTGAAAACGTGTGTTTTTTTGGCACAATTAATACCAACTTTTTTCTAGTAAATCGTCCATAAATTACAAAAGTAGTTCATTAGAGACCTAGATTTGTCCTTTATCTTCCTTATAGAAAAAACATTTTTGCAGAATGTTGACGAATAAGTCTACAATCAGTTGACAACTGAAGCTCTATTTTTGGCATAAATTCAGAGCGTTCCGACAGCCTTAAGGTTACTGAGTTCCAACTGTTCAACTCCCTGTTTCAGCCGCATCGCTCTATTTTACGAGCAGTTGACTGTGTGTGTGTGTGCATATAAAATGCACTTACTCATGTTTCATAAATCTCTAATTTTTATGATTTTTTTTTCAATCTTTGATCTTAATGCTTCAAAATAAACTAGGAACATTTACCATTCTTCCCATATGACTCCTAGCCAAGTTTCACAGTTCATTTGATCTAAATATACGATTTAAAATAAGATAAATACGAGAAATTAGCATAAGTTTTACACAAATTTTTGTACAAAATATTTAATTTGAAAAAAAAAATTAAACATGAAAAATTTGTCAGTATTTTTAACATAAGTTTGTAAAGAAAAAACTTCAAAATGTTAATTTGCCTTTCCGTACTTCGAAATCTCATGACGTGCTGTAAAAAACATTGGGTCAATTTTTAGAGCAAATATATATATTTTTTGAAAATTTTTACCCAGCAATCCAAATTTTGTGAAGTTTAATGCTTAATCGCAGCCAGTAAAACAGTAATAAAATGAATTTTGCGACCACAGTACAAAATTTCCTGAGAGCTTATTTTACAATCTGAAAAAACAATGAGTTCTCAGTATACGCAAGAGAAGTAAACAGTTGGATTTGAATACGATGACAGCTCCATATAACCTGCATTTTTAAACCGCTGACTAGGTAACTTTTGCGATACACTTCCATAATATTCTACCGAGTTACTAATGCATAAATTTGATAAGCCACTTTTGTTTTATAAAGCTTTTTCTGAAAGTCAATACTTTTCGACTTATTCGCGAGTGAAAATGTAAATTTTTCAACCAATAAACCCACGCTTTCAGAATAACTGAAAAAGAAAGTATTTTGTCGAAAAAATCATTGTGAATGAAAATGTAGCTTATAAAAAAACAAAAATAATGGTGAGTTTACGGTGTCTATAGACCCAATACAAATGAAGCAAAAGCTTGATGAAGGTTGGTTCTTATTCGCAAACGTGATGTCACCAAAAAACAATGCATTTTTCGGGGGAAATTCATGGAATCTTGTTTGAAGTTCTTGAAAAAACCTTTATTTTGTTTTTTATAAAAATCTCTGGCATCAAAACTAAGCGAGTTATGACGAAAAAAATATTGGTCCCTATTTTTTTGGCACCAAAAAAATGTGAAAATCACCCCCTGATTACCATCCCAATTAAAAATTTTTTAATTTACTTTATTTATGTACTTGTAATATGTTCCAGAAGTTCGATCGGCTTAAAGTGCTTAGTTTTGGAAAAAAAATCAGTTTGAAGTGAAAAGAACATTTTTGTAATTTTGCGAAAAATTGCCTTTTCTTCAAAATAACTCAAAAACTAATGAAACGCAAAATTTTGTAGAATACATTAAGTAAGATATGGCCGCTTAAAGTTTGCATATTTCCGTAAATAGTAACTTGCTCAAGTCCTTTAAAGTTCAAACCCGTTCATTAAATAAGGGCTTATAGCTCTTGAAAAAAATCTACAAAATGTTTTTTTGAAGGACTTGATAGCTTAAAAACTAAGCGAGTTAGGGACCGTTCAAGTATTACGTAACGCAATTTTCGAGGATTTTTGACCCCCCTCACCCATGTAATGTACCGTAACGTTTTGCTTGACCCCCCCACCCTCAAACTTTACGTAACATCCAAATGATCTTTTTGTAAAAAATATCATTTTCTGTCAATAAATTTATTGTTTTATTTAACAGAAATATGTTACGTGACACTTTACTTGAACTCCCCTTGTATCGCGCTGTAACGTTTTGCCAGATCCCCCCTCCACCCTAAGTGCGTTACGTAATACTAGAACGGTTCCTTATGGGTAGAAAACCTGCAGCCTTAAGATCATTAGCACTGCACATATTTTTGAAGATATCAGTACACGTATATTGGAGCATTGATGAATACATATAGCGTGGGTTTTATTGGTTGAAAAATTAACACTTTCACTCGCAAATAAGTCGAAAAGTATTGACTTTCAGAAAAAACTTTATAGAACAAAAGGTGCTTAGAATTAGCCATTCTATCCATTCCCGGACTTCTTTTTAATTAAACATTTCTCACCCCCGACAAGGGGTGGTACCCACCCCCAGGAAGTAGGAAGTAGAACCTAAATCCAATTTTTTGTGCAAATCGGTGCTGTTTGGCAAAATTATATATAGTATCACCGTATTTTACTTTCAATTACTGGACTATAATGTTAATAGGTTAATAGTGTCTAGGTGTAAAAATACAGAAGACATTTTCATAGCAATTTTTCTTCACTTATATCATCATTATAGTATATACAGATATCCTGTTAATTTGCTTATAAATTCTGATTTAGTTTATTCAAGTAGAGGCATTATTAAACTATTCAATACGCGCATGAAATTGTGAAATAAACTGCCTTTACCTATAGAAGATCCTACAGTCTTAGCTCAAGGAATACATTAATATCTGCATTACGTGTGCGATCGTCTCGGTCAGTTTAGTTTATTCAAGATTTGCCAGAGAACCGCCTATTGAAAGTTGCCTCACATTAGTCCTTGCAGTTTGTATGACATAAGTTACGCATGTCCTTTTCTTCCTGTCACTTTGTTTCATAGAACTGAAACTCAGTTCGTAAACACCTTGAAAGCTGTCTATTTATTTTTTGCGGCCTTGAGCCTTGCTGTGCCTACGAAAAAATCAGATACATTTTTGTCCTTTACTATTTTAATTTATGTATGTGTGTTGGGTTTTCCGTCAATTCAATCCACGGATGCTTAAGAATATTTTAGAAAGTTTCTGCAGTCTCCGCCCTTACTTTTAAGGTTAAGGCTGTCGGAACGCTCTGAATTTAAGCCAAAAATAGAGCTTAGGCTATCAACTGATTGTAGACTTATTCGTCAACATTTTGCAAAGATTCTTTCTCTGTAAGGAAGATAAAGGACTAATCTAGGTCTCTAATGGACTACTTTTGTAATTTATGTATGATTTACTAGAAAAAATTGGCATTAATTGTGCTAAAAAAACACACGTTTTCAATGTCACACTATAACCTTATTCGTATTTATTTCACAAAACTGTTCCATCACAAACCTAAAGTGACTCTTCCTTTTTCGGAAAAGTTTTTTAAATTTTCAAAATATTTCCAAAAATGAGAGTAATCAGTTGACAGCGGTACCCTTGCAAACATTTTTTTTAGCCTCGTAGTTGGCACCAGCCAAAAATTGAAACGTGCGGATGATTAGAGCGAGACAGAGCTAAAGAAGGTCACACTCACAATATGTCTTTTGCCTACCTCGCCCCTTACCGCTGGGTCTCAGTACAAACAAAATTCAGAGCGTTCCGACAGCCTTAACTGATTCAATGCATATTCCGACCTTTGTTAGTTTTGCCTGTTTATGGAAGTTAGATTTGTACTAATCAGTTCAATCCACATATCTTTGTTTATGTATAATGCTATCAAATGCACAATATATTCGTAAGTTTTCGTCCTTTATTAGTTTATTTTTTCTACATAGGTAACTTAAGCATGTTCTAATGAACTAAATCAACAAACATATGAGAGCAGCATCATCCATGTAAAAGTTTTTGCAGCCTTGGCCTTTGATGCGCATTAGCGGATGCATAATATGTTTGAATGTGTGTGTGTTTGTTCCCTCTTTGTTTAACAATCGCCTTGGCCGTCAACGAATGGGATCTTTGTTTACCAACACATATACCTCTAGAGGTCGTGGTCGAAAACTGCAAGATTTTCGTGAAATCTAATATTTTGAGATTAGCTATAGTATTAGTGTGTAAGTAAATATACTAGCTAGCCCTGTGAGGTCGAAACGCTTTAAAATAATCAACCTAATCACCAGTCGATGTTGAACTTTTATCAACTTACTGCTAACTAGTTCTAAGTAGTCTGAGGCTCATAAATTAAATTCAATAAATTAACTCTCTGCCAAATGTCAGTTTTTATGATGCACTCATTTTTTTAGACCTGGCACCAGAGGTTACGATCCCTCACTTGCTAACTATAGAATATTTATTTACAGCCTAAATTCAAACAAAAGATCTCCTTTAAACAATGAATCTATTTTCCATATCTCCCACGACCTAAACGAAACCGACACCATACACGAACACGAACCACAGTAATAGTTGTTGATCCAATTTTATTTACTTTCATCCACATGAAGACAAAATTTTATTGATACAAACAACTAGTGTGCTCGTTATTTAAATCCAATGATACATACAATTTTTCGCAACGGTTCTGCCTAACATTCTTTATAGTTAATGTAAACTTATAGTAACCGATGCCAACTGGTTTTTCAACTATTTGACATGACACAGCGAATGGTTTTTCGATTCGTTGATGTTAAAATTGTAAACGACCCACCACTACCCTAAATACTAACTAATCTGAAAATATTAGCCTTTACAAAAAATCTTGCAGTATTTGATCACGAGCTCTTGGACTAAACTGAATACTGACTTCACGAAATACTCACACATAGTTACAGATGTGCACAAATCTATACGCTCACTGAATGCTAAACAGTGTTTATGTGTATCTTAATATACGAAGGTACAATGTATATAAAAAGAGAGCATAGAGAATTACATACTGAAATGACATAATAATATGCTGGTTTTGTTTTTTCCTGTTGTATAATGTGAGATTTTGTATTTATTGCTCCTTAGTTGAATGCAGTTCCGGCATCGAACAAAATTTATTTGTATATTTATATCTATAGTATATTTGGCGACATTGCCACACCTAAATACTATTTTTAACTATGTTTTACTTAATATTGTTTTTGTTCTTGTATAACTATCTTATCATATACGTAAATTTCATGCTATTTTCAGTGACGTTTCATTATTTAACAAGTTTGTTAATTGATTATCGACCATATTAAAGAAGATCGGCTCTATACGTAATTTTTGTGCATATATTAATACATAAAAAATAGCGTTTGAAGAATGTGGAAACATATTTTTTATATCTTTTTCTTTATACTTGGTTAGTACTTTCAGCTTTGATTTTAAGGCAGAAAGTCCAACATTTATGCTCTGCTAGAATTACACGCACGTCATCTATAACAGTTTTCTCGTGCACACTGATACGTGAGAAATAAAAAAAAACCGCATCCAAATCACTTACTTCACTACTCCAGTCAAATTAGCGTTCAAGCTCGGAATAAGAGGCAATAAGCTGAACTTTTGTATATACCTTCATGTTGGCGTTCTAAAAGTTGTCTCAAAAGTCTCATGTCTGCGTCGTAAGTTATTCAAGGTCAAAGGGAAAAAAACAGTTTTTCGCGATTATCTCAGTTTCTAATTCAATGATGATAATTGTTAACATTTATTATAAAAATTTGTAACGATAACCGAAAGCATCGTCACTAGAACGACTGCTTTTTAAGTAAGCTAGTAAAGTGTGAATATAATGTGCATAGCAGATATCGTAGATATAAGCAGTTTTGTTTAATATCGCGTTAACACAAGCTTAGGCCGTGTTCAGATGAGGCGTTTTACGCGCGAGTCCACTCGCGCGTTTCAATTTCTATTGCGTCCAGATACCGCGTTTTACGCGCGTTTCTACGCTGGGCTCGGTATGGCGCCAGTACAAACATGGACTCGGAAACAGCGGTTGTGTTGTGGCTTGCATACCGTCGATGGAACGTCGATGATTTAGTCTGGAATAATATTATTAAATAAACTATTCTTTATTTACCTACAGTTTTTTTCTTTTCTTCGGAATCACCAGCTTCACAAAAAATATTGACAATTTCTTCCCAGTTCTTGCGTTTTGTGACTCTATTGGAATAATCTGATGATTCCATATCCCATATGGCTACTCTTTTTTCAATTTCATCAATAAAAAGTTCCGTATCGAAGTTATCACGCTCCATTTCAAATCAAATACGTCCACTCGTAACGGACTCGCGCGTAGTATTGGACGCAGCAATTGGCACCCGAGTATCTCGACTCGCGCGGCGCTCGCGCGTAAAACGCCTCATCTGGACACGGTCTTAGTGCTCCGATAGTAAAAAATGTTTTTGATGAAGAACTTTTGGTTGCGCTCTCGCTACAACCGCGATACGGACATTTAGTGGCCTATTGCGAGTATCAGTGACTAAACCGAGCAACGCTTACCGTTCGCTCCCAAGCACAGAAGCCATTCAGGCATTTAGTATATACAGTGTGTGTTTGTATACCGTTCCGCCCGTCTACCCTCTCCTGCTCTAACCACATCTCCTCCAACCGGTATTGGAAGTAGATTGACTTTGTCTGGAAGGACTACCGGCACCCCCCTCCCTAGTCAGTCGATGGTGGGGGTTGATTAACCCTCGGCCCGCAAGGGTCACGGACTGAGTTCGTCATCACCTATCTCGCCGTTCCTCACAACCGAAGCCCCTGGCGACTGTTTCCGCCACCAGCACGTTATGTCGTCGCCAGGCCTCCTATTGCAATTGTCTCTCACCGTTTAAGTTAAGGGGTACGCCCCTCCTATACCGTATATGTATTTCAATTATTTTATATCGAGCCATTGAACACAGTTGTGTTCTTTTTTTGTAAACGGTATCTATTTCATAATTTTCTACTAAATAAAATGTTATTATAGAAAATACGCTAGTTATTCATTTCATTATGCAGTATTCCGTTTTCCACTGGCTTTTTTCATGCCCTGGATTATGGCGAGCCATCCCCGACAGTCGACGCAAACCAGTGGACCGTTGCAACACATGTGTGCGAACACATAAAAAGCCGCGATGTTGCAAATTGTAGAGCATAAACTTTGCGACAAATTTTATTTGAATCATTTTTTCATGCGCTCAACCGTTTTTGAGATTTTGAGATAGAGGGCGGTGAGCGCGCAGCGCTCAGCCATACGTACTGTAATGCAAGGTCAACCGTGATAATCTGTGAAAACTACCTTGAATTTTGAATAATTTGTGTTATTGTGTTGTTCCGAGTTGCTTCTAAAAATGGTGGCAAGTTGCTTAGAATGATGTGAAACGTTGAGAAATTTTGGTCTAACCCCTTGGTTCCGCCATCCGACCAATATCAATAGTGTGCCATATATGGCAAATACACTAAAATAGGCAAAACTGCATATTTTTGACAAACGGCTTTACAATGCTCACTCGTTATGTGAAGTTAGCAATTTGTGAAAATATTCTTTTACTGTCACCCGACCGATGTCCCTGAAGTAGGTGACCCCTGCCAACATTTAAATACGGCGCTGAACCAGTAAAATCGAAACGAAAGTTAATACGACAGAAAATAAAAATGCAAATAACGCTCTAAACATAAATAGTAGAGTGCTGGCACCCAGTAAGTACCACTCGAAAGCACACGCATAAAGTGCAACGCATGACAGCTATGTTGCGTATGTGTATCTGTGTGTACATTGTGGATGACTGTGGAAGCACAATGGAAGCTCGAGAAACGGCATACAGTGTAGGCGAGTGAGTCACGCTTCGCTGTTTACACGCTGAAACCTCCATCGTTTATTTTGTTTTACATTATATTAAAATGCAGTATTTTTGCATTCAGGCCACCAGCCGAACACATTTACACATACCCAGGAGCGGATATACATAGGGACTAATAGGGCTTAAGCCCTAGACCCGTAAGTGTCAAGAACTCACAAAAATTGATTACTTATTCATTAATAATAAGCACTTATCGTATGGTAAAAAATCTAACCAATTGGACGACAAGACCATTTCAACTTCATAAATATTTACATTTGGAATAATATATAATATATAAAGTACAAAATCTGTTAAAGCGTGCGGTGACGCGGGTTATGACTAATAATAAATATTAAGTTTATTATTCATTTTCATGGTTACTTAATAATAATATTAATATTAATAATGATGATAATAATAATGACAATGGCAATGGCAACGGCAGCGGCAACGACAACGATAACAACAATAATAATAATAATAATAATAATAAGGAGCACAAATCGGATCAGCAGCCTCCTCGAGGCGTGCCTTGGACGGATTTAGTCTGACAAATGCTGCCGTCTGCACAAGGGGCCAACCAGCCCTGTGCAGAAGAAATGGTTCCAAAAAGGAAAACCAATAAAGCCACCCACAGCCGACCTGTCTCGGATGGAGGCCCTAGTAGAGTTGGGAGTGGCACATAAACCGCGGCCGTCCGCATGGTGCGGACGGACGACCTTAAGCGTGACCTTTTGGCATGTCACGCTAACAGTGACCCTTCGCAAAGAGGGTTCATGGCACGGATGTATTCTATCTGGTGCGAGGTGCATCCAGAGCTATCACATATCTCGGCCCAAAATCTTCGAGACCATGTCAACCATTTGCGAAGGAGAGGATTTGACCCGGAACCGCTTTATCCAATGACAGCTACGCCGCCCAGGCAGCAAGCGGCCATTTGTGTCGCACCACAGTCTCCTGCTGTCATTGTTAACGTTGACAACAACCCCAAGACGCGGTTCTTAGTCATAATGAATGCTAATATTGACTTAAAGGACAGGCAGCGATCAGTTCATCATAAGTTATCGCTGCGACCCGTCCATCTGGCCGAAATGGATGAGGTTTTAGATGAGTATATTTTGAATGATTCCAACTTCTGGACTATAAATTGCGCCGTTTACGCTGCAGCTAATGTATTAGCTACTCCTGCACTTTCTAGACATCCAGGAAATAAGTCTGGGCAGCGTATAAAACAGCTGGACGTAAAAATAAAATCAGTAAGGCAGTTGGTGTCCAGGATTTAGTGTGTGATAGTCTATGTATTATCCGGGCCGTAAGTTCACAGCTAAAGTCCGACGCATTGCGCGTTCTCTTAGGGCACAATATCACACACTGAATAAAACCACGTTGCAGACCATCAAGCAGCATGGCCTGGACAATATACGGGCGCTAACTTCTGCCAAAAAGAAGTTAGTAAAGCGAAACAGGGCTATAAAGGAGAACGCCACTTTTAATACATGCTCTTCCCGTTACTTTAAGACAAATTCGCCACTTGTATACACATCGCCAACTGCTATAGAGCTCGATAATTTTTGGAAGGTGCGCTACGAAACCAAGCCACCATTAAATGAAGATACTACAGCTATCCATTTGTTTAGGCAGTTCTGCAGCCGACACCTGGATGAAGATGAAGTGAGACTGTCAATCAGTGAAGCAGTTGCGAAAAACGCATAGATGCTGTAAACAACTTTTTCACATCTCTAGTTACAAATTTAAACCCTATACCAACTTGGTTGACAGAAGGCCGCACTGTTCTCATACCCAGGACGGGAAACTTATCTGATCCGAAAAATTACCGTCCGATAACCTGTCTCAGCACTGTATACAAAGCGTTCACTTCCAATCTGAACGAACGCATCTTGCGACATATTGAGCCGGTTTGGAGAGACGTTTATGAGCAAAGGGGCTCTAAACGTGGCGTTGCTGGTTGCAGAGACAATCTGTTAGTTGACAGAAGCATCTGTCAAGATGCTGTCCAATATAAACGCAACCTGTCAATGGCCTGGGTGGACTATAGAAAGGCGTTTGATACCACATCACATGATCTGTTGATAGAGGCACCGAAAAAATGATGACCATCTACAGAATCTTCACCCCAAATCGTCCGTCCCTCGTCTGTACCTCCCACGTCACCTCGGAGGGATCGGATTACTTAGGCTGGAGTATCTTCACAACAGGAGGGTATTTGGGTACTGCTATTGCGATTTGTAACAGTTCGGACTCGCTCTTATAGCTCGTGCGTGATCACGAATATGCGGGTGTTGGGGCGTTTCTGTTTCAGGCCGCAAACAGATCAGCAAATGAACTCAGTCTTGATTTTGACTTCAGTTTCGCTAGAAATCGTAGAAATGCAACTTATGCATTTCTAACGTCAGATCAAGCAAGATACACAGTAAAGAAGGCAGAGCAAAAGTTCCTGCTCAAGCAACATACCGATGAACCGACGCATGGGACTTATTATAAGAACATCAACACTTGCGGTTTATCGAAGGACCTGACGTTTGCCTTTCTGAGATCAGCTGGGCTGTAGTCTGAAACTGAGGGATTTGTTTTGGCGTGTCAAGATGGAGTAATAAACACTCTTGTGTACCGTCGCATAGTTATAGGTGCGGAAGTATCAGATACTTCTTGCAGAACATGTCGATCGCATCCAAAGACGCTCATGTATCTCTTAACGGCATGTAGTCACTATGCGAGTTGCGCTTACATTCGCCGCCACAACGCTGCTCAAAGAGCTTTATACTACCACCTAAGGCATCATTGTGGTGTTGATAAAACTCCTGTTCTACCTTATGTTCCTAATAATATTGAGTCCGTTGTCGAAAATGAGTCATGTAAAATTTTCTGGAACTAGTATTACCAGGTAACTTTCAGCTACAAAGTCTGACATAGTTCTCCTTGATAAACCTGCACGATCTATGCATGTTATTCGAGCCCCTGCTGAAACGAACATAGCCGCAAAGGAGACTGAGAAGCGGACAAAATATTGTTCAGGAAACATCCAATATATTTTTAATGTAATTTTAGTTTTGTTTCACCCTATATACACATTTTGAGTATTATCTGGCTCGAACAGAAAATGTTTAGGATTAACAATAAATTTAAGGATAGTGGATTAATTTTTAATTGAAGCGAGCACCGTTTAAGTTTTAAACTATTTTTATTGTATCGACAATCTTTTACTGAATTATGATTGCGAATGATTAGATTTTTAACAAAAAAGGAATGTACAAAAATGTTATGCAATAAGTTACAATTGACAATTTCATCATAATACTCAAAATTTGTATATAGGGTGAAACAAAACTAAAATTACATTTAAAATATATTGGATGTTTCCTGAACATTCCGCCCGCCTCGTTAGGGCTTTGCGTGAACGATTAATTTTCTAAAAAAAAAAAGAACTAATTAAAACAAGATAAAATTATTCGTAAATAAATATTAACCGTCCGCCAAGACGGAACAAACGGATTATTTTGACATCTTGTGACTAGGTTCACTGATGAGAAGTCGACAGAGCTTCACGATAGGTCATTTCATTGTGGAGGTGGCCGTTTTCACAGTTACCACTCTTACTCGATAGTCGCTTCCTGGGTAAATTTCCGTAACGCGATCAAGCAATCATTTTGAAGGAGGCTGAAGTTCATTTTTAATAATACAAGTTCGGTTACAGTTATGTTCGATTCAGGATGTTTCCATTTTTGTCGACCTTGCAGAGTGTGCAAATACTCACTAGACCATCGGTTCCATATGTGCTCGTGCAGTTTACGGACTATCTGCCATCGAGACATATCATATGATTTTAACAATAATGCGATCAATCGCAAACATCATAAACCAAAAATCAACTCCAAAATGACTTGTCATTATGTCTTCAATTTTTCTCTCATTAAAGTTTAAGGCATTTTGGAATATTTAAAGAAGATTAGAATATACTAAATGTTTATGTTAAAAAATAAGAACAAGAAAATTTCGATTGTTAGATTGTGTTTGATTAACAGTAAAAATAAAGATAAATTGATACATTCTGATGTCCGTTAATTTAATCCGCAGGTAATCTGTTAACGAGAACTTATCATAAGAGAGTACGTATAATAATGATAATAACAGTAAATATTTACTAAATACGATTCGTATGGTATGGTCACATAAATAACTGAACTTTGCAGAGTTCAAACGTTTTTATGTAAAAAAAGGAAATAGTAGAAACAATGATGAGATAAATACTGGTGCAGTATGGGAGATAAATGTAGCAATTTGTCATTCGAACGTTAGGTGTGACCGTTGCCAGCCCCGGTTCACTTACAAATTGCATCAGTTTTATTATAAAAATATTTTAGTGGATTACTGGTGCACTTGACGCTATTTTTCTAGTTTTTTACATCATTGAACAGATTGCTGCAGTATTAATGGATTGACGTTATATTTTAACATTTTCTATCACTTTTTAAACGAATTTCAATTGGAAATTGATACACGTTTCAAAGCTGTACAATGAGGTTAGATTAGTAGGCTAAAGACTAGATCGGTACATTTCAAGAGGCGGATTATTCTAATAATTATTTAGCCTAAATAAAAAAATGCCTCTAATTAAATTTGCAGCCATGTCAATATCCGAAAATATCGAACAAAGATTGCCTAACTGAAAAAAACGATAAATATGATTTTATTTGGACAATTAATTAAATCTATATAATTATATAAAAGAAAGTCGTGTTAGTTACACTATTTATAACTCAAGAACGGCTGAACCGATTTGGCTAAAAATTGGTGGGGAGGTAGCTTAGAACCGGGAGACGGACATAGGATACTTTTTATCCCGGAAAAACGCTAGATTCCTGCGGGATTATCAGAAAACCATCCATGGCCTCCTAGATTCTATGATATAACACGCCATGGACGAGTTGATGGTTGCCTTGGTTACCTATAACAAACTCTGAAACATTCTGATATCAAGTGGCAAATAATTTGTAAATAATTATAATTTTTTTAATTAATGTTTAAAATTATTCTGATCAAAATTATTTTTTTAAATTTATTTTATTTTTAACTTAATTATTTTTTTATTCAAATAATTTACGTTTAGCTGTTGGTCCTGCTGAAGTTTCCACTATTGGTGTTGCTACCGTGTTTCATTACAATCGCGGATGGACTCGCGGGGACCGGTTATTAACCCTTTAACTGCTGCAAACGTGTTTAGTCGTTTCAATTTTTCGGTCCTCTTGTGCTGAACACGAGTTAACACGTTTTATGAATTTGTTTAATCGCTGCTACAAACGTACATACTTCTTTCAACTGGTATATAATGCTATAGTAGGGCCATCTAGTGGCAAATAGTGGAACATCGTATTAGTGCAAAAAAACCGCTTGGTTTTGGAATAAAAAATAATTTAGTTGCTAGATGTCGAAATACGCTATAAGTTTGTTCATCATGGCGGCTAGGCGGAACACTCGTTTTTTGACCCAAAGCGAAATTTTGCAAGAGTTAGAAAATATTGAATCTGACGTCGATTTATTTTCAAGTGATTCTGAATTAAGTGATTTTGAAGATGATAATTTTGTTGATGATGAGATTTTTGATGGCAATGAAGATGAAAATGTGATTATAAATAATGACAAGTTCGAATGGTTTGCAGATGACAATTTTACACCACGTGTTTTTGATTTTGATGATAGTAATTCTGGACCTAATATTATAGCTGATGGTGAATTTAAAGAAATGGACTATTTTGAACTATTTTTGACACCTTCGATTGTTGAAAAAATTGCTGAAACAACAAACATTTTCTTCGATCAGACAGTACGAGATAAAGATTTGCCACCTAATACGCGTTTGACTAAATGGTCAATCACTACAGTTGAAGAACTTTACATTTTTTTTGCAGTTTCATTTCTTCAGGTGAGAAATAAACATTTATCTATAAATGAACATTGGTCAAACGATGCTTTATTACGAAGTCCAATATTTTCACAAACAATGAGTCGCGACAGATATTTAAATATTTTGCGATTGCTTCACTTTAGTGATAGCAATAATAATGACAAATTGTATAAAATCAGACCAATCATTGACCACATGAAAAACGTTTTTCAGAAACATATGGTGCCATTTAAAAATCTATGCATCGATGAGAGTTTGATGCTTTTCAAGGGGCGACTTCATTTCAAGCAATATATCGGCTCCAAGAGGAGCCGCTTTGGAATAAAATTATTTATCCTTTGTGACTGTGAAACCGGTTACATACTAGACTTTATTGTTTACTGTGGTGCGACGACAGACATTACTGATAATTACAACTTAGGAAAATCAGGTGCTGTTGTAACTACGCTCCTGACTCCTTATTTAAAAAAAGGACACTGTTTGTTTGTTGACAATTATTATAGTTCACCCGAACTATTTGCATTTCTACACGAAAATAGCACCAATGCCTGCGGAACCGTCAGGAAAAACCGAAAAAAACTACCAAAATTACCAAAAAAACTGAAGAAAGGTGAAATAGAATATTTTCACACGGACAACATGCTGGTTTTGAAATGGATGGACAAACGGGAGGTTTACATTCTTACGTCTAAACACGATGCTGCTGTTAAATGCATCGATAAATTTTCGAAAACTGGCGAACAAATAAAAAAGCCTGAATGTATAATTGATTATAATAACAATATGGGTTCCGTTGACCGTTCTGATATGTTGCTAAGTTCCCTAACAAGCATGCGAAAAACCATAAAATGGTATAAAAAACTATTTTTTAGGCTTGTAGATATGGCCTTCTTGAATTCGTATGCAGTATACAGTATGAAGAACAGTGAGCATATATCTTTAGCTGAGTTTCAACTTAGGCTAATACGTCAAATACTAGAAAAATATGGGTCTCCAAAGTTTCACAACAAGCGTGGGCGATCTTCTGAAGAAAATCCGTTGCGACTTTCATCTCGGCATTTCCCGTCAGAAATACCAGCAACTGCATCAAAAAAAAATCCTACTCGGCAATGTCATGTTTGTAAAAATACGAGAAAGAGAGAAATAAAACGTAAAGAAAGTAGATACATGTGTAGTGAATGTGATGTTACATTATGTATTGTACCATGCTTTAGGGAATTTCATACAATAAAACAATTTTAGAATATTGTTTAAAAATGTAGTGTGAAAAAAAAATTATAAAAAAGTGAAAATTAATCAAATTTAATTACCTACTAATACTTTACTAAAGTGGCGTTGACCTCGAAATTTTTGTTGTTTTTCTCTATTTTAGTGTTTTTTTTTTTTTTTTGAAAAACTCATTTTTTGATTTTTTTTCATGAAAAAAAAAAAATAAATGATAAAAAACGAAAAAATGCTATTTGTAATTTTCTAATTATTTGTTGTAAGCAATATTATAAGTGCATGCACAACAGCTGTTATGTGCCGCTCGGTTAAAAAATGAACAGAAATAAGGTAAGCGATTTGTTTGCTCTATCTCAGCACAGTAGAGAAACAATGTTTGCATTAATTTAGCAGTTAAAAGGTTAATTATAGATTCTTGCGAACGAACACAGTGAGTAAGTAATGAAACAACTCATTATAAATTCGAGCGAACGAACGGAGTGAGTGAGTGAGTAATGAAACAAATAATTATAAACTCGAGCGAACGAACGGAGTGAGTGAGTGAGTAATGAAACAAATAATTATAAACTCGAGCGAACGAACGGAGTGAGTGAGTGAGTAATGAAACAAATAATTATAAAGTCGAGCGAATGAACGGAGTGAGTGAGTAATGAAACAACTAATTATAAATTCGAGCGAACGAACGGAGTGAGTGAGTAGGTAATGAAACAAATAATTATAAATTCGAGCGAACGAAGGGAGTGAGTGAGTGAGTAATGAAACAACTAATTATAAATTCGAGCGAACGAACGGAGTGAGTGAGTAAGTAATGAAACAAATAATTATAAATTCGAGCAAACGAACGAAGTGAGTGAGTGAGTAATGAAACAAATAATTACAAAATCGAGCGAACGAACGGAGTGAGTGAGTAATGAAACAACTAATAATTTTTTTTTTATTTTAACAAAAAAAAAAAACAAAAGTGAATCGGCTGCTGTGGCCATTATCACTATACAAAAGAACTCTAATCGTATCAATATTAATAATTATAATTTGTTATTTATAAGGTAAGTATAGTACGAGTTATATGCACATACATATATATACATATACACCACACATATCCATATATAAACGCATACTCACATATGCATATGTACACGCACGCACATACATATACAAATACACAGTACACACATTATATATGTATACTAGTTTTAAGTATTGGTTAGAATGGTAATAATAATTATAATAATAATAATAATAATAATAAGATTTTATTATTTATATTTCTTTAATTTTGTTTATATTTTTCAGGTAATTAAATAACGATTTGATGTTTTTTTCTTCGTTGTTTAATATAATTTTTATATCTAGAGAAAGTTCGGAATCCATACGCTGGACATCATATAGTAAGGCACTATAGATGTGAGTATTCTCATCCGCCATATTGTGTCCTTGCTTGTCACGCGTAGTACGACAACATATGACTAAAGTTAACAGATAAATTATATTTCATAAAAGAAAAATTATTTGAATGTTTGTCAAGATTTTTTAAAGGTCCTGCTGTTGTTTGTACGCGTTTACCCGTACGCAAAAGTGCTTTAAAGTGGGAATATCAATGTGACAACTGTACAGAAGTTGACAGAAAAAATTGCGGTAATTATTTATTTTTCATCACTGTACTATGCAGAATAGAAGAATTATTTGTTAATTGTAATGACTATTGTTTTTTTTGCGGGCTATTAAAAAAAATGCGGAAATGTCAGAAAAGAAATCTGCCTTTGGCAACGACACTTCAATTTTATCAGCTGAAATACGAAACAAATTAAATAAAAAATATTGGATACAAGTTGAATTATTTATTATAAAAAAAAAGATATACATTAAATAAAATACATTATGGAGAAGCATTTCAATTTTTTTTTTCTTTGCTGACGCCGTTCTATAAACTATTTTGCGAAATTTGCTATTTTCAATGAAGTTTTTCAAACAGTAAGAACGGACGTTAAAAAAATGCCGGATAATTCTCCCTTTCACATTGTAACATTCCGGAAAAAATATATCAATATTGTCCACTAAACATTTTCCCAATTCGAATTTTCCCTGTCTCCGCACTTACAGCCGCTTTTTTTCTTTTTTTTTTTTTGAGAATACAGTTAAACGTATTTTTCTTACAGACACATTTTGAAGAATCACAATTTGAAAATCGTCGACAGGATGGATGGAAGAAATTAAAACGGAAATTCTAATTGGACAATATTGATATATTTTTTCCGAAATGTTACAATGTGAAAGGGAGAATTATCCGGCATTTTTTTAACGTCCGTTCTTACTGTTTGAAAAACTTCATTGAAAATAGCAAATTTCGCAAAATAGTTTATAGAACGGCGTCAGCAAAAAAAAAAAAAAATTGAAATGCTTCTCCATAATGTATTTTATTTAATGTATATCTTTTTTTTTATAATAAATAATTCAACTTGTATCCAATATTTTTTATTTAATTTGTTTCGTATTTCAGCTGATAAAATTGAAGTGTCGTTGCCAAAGGCAGATTTCTTTTCTGACATTTCCGCATTTTTTTTAATAGCGCGCAAAAAAAACAATAGTCATTACAATTAACAAATAATTCTTCTATTCTGCATAGTACAGTGATGAAAAATAAATAATTACCGCAATTTTTTCTGTCAACTTCTGTACAGTTGTCACATTGATATTCCCACTTTAAAGCACTTTTGCGTACGGGTAAACGCGTACAAACAACAGCAGGACCTTTAAAAAATCTTGACAAACATTCAAATAATTTTTCTTTTATGAAATATAATTTATCTGTTAATTTTAGTCATATGTTGTCGTACTACGCGTGACAAACAAGGACACAATATGGCGGATGAGAATACCTGTATCTATAGAGCTCTACATATAGTGGACAAATCACTAAGAGGTGCTCCACTGTCAATGGCATATTACATACTGAACATTCCGGAGGAAGATAGAGATCCATCAGGTAAGAATGAGTTAATCGGGAATGTCCGATTCTTAACCGAGTTATTATTATTTCTTCTCTTCTATTTAGCTTTATAGGGGGTTTCCATTGTTCTATGCAGTTTTTTATTTTTCTTAATTTATTCTCTTCTATTTGATCCCATGTTGTCTTCCACTTATTTTTTATTAATCTTGTGGAATAGCTTTTTAGATCACTAGATGTAATTTCGTTTTCATATAGTTCTGATTTGGACGTAGCGGCTTCTTTTGCTTCTTTGTCCACCATCTCATTGCCCGTTATTTGTATATGGGATGGAATCCAAATAAAAGTTAATATTTTCTTTTGTTCTAGTAGATTATATAGACACTGATGGATTTCTATAATGTGTGGATTAGTAGGGAGAGACTCCCTAATAGCCTTGAGTGCACTGATTGAGTCGGAGTATATGACTGCATTGTTTTTTTCTTCTGGCAACTCCATATAATATTTTAAGAAAAATTTTATAGCACACAGTTCGGCTGTAAAAATACTGTTTTCAGAGTGAAGTTTGTACTTTTTTGAGTAGTTGCCTGATAAAAATGCGCAACCGACTTGAGAATCTTTTTTTGAACCATCTGTGTAAGCTTTAATAGAGTTTTGGTACTTATCATTAATTTCAGCTAGATGTTTTTTAAATGTAATAGGATTTGTATCTTGTTTTTTCATTGTATTGAGCGATAAATCCATGTTAATTTTTGGTGGTCTCCAGGGCGGGAAGGCTCTTTTGTCACTTCCCTTAGCTTTGTATATTTTTTCTTCCGTATTATTTATTAGTATTAAGTATATAAACTCGAATAGGGTATGGTTTAGCTATTTTTTTGTTATTGGCGTATTTTGTTTGGTACCTTGGATTCACTATTATATCATGGTTCATATGGCTGTGTTTGGATGCTATTGAGTAATAGTAATTTATGGCTAGCTTTTCTCTTCTAAGTTCTGGTGGAATTTGTCCCGACATGTTATAGAGGCTGACTAGTGGTGAGGTTCTCCATGCTCCAAAAATAATTCTAAGTCCGGTGTTATATACTGCATCAACCATCTTCAGAGCAGCATTACTTGCCGATGCATAAACAAAATTTGCATCATCCGGCTTTGATCTAATTAGTGCTTGAAATATTTTCAGTATAGTGTTTCTTGGTCAGAGCCCCAGTGCTGGTGACTGAGCACTTTTAGTAGGTCTAATCTTCTTTTGGATTTATATTTCAGATTTTTTAAGTGAGGGATCCAAGTTAATTTTTTGTCTAATATGACTCCAAGGTAATCTATTTTGTCTACGTATGTTATAGTAGTATCATAAAATTTTATTTTTGGAATGCAGTCAATTTTCCTATTTTTAGTAAAAATTATTGCCTTAATTTTTTGAGTGTACTAACGTATTAGTGGCCAATTGAAGTCTAGTTCCGATTTGTTTAATATTTTTTCCTGAATAGTAAATAACTAAATGGTTGACTGGGTCAAAACAATTAAAAAAGTATTATTTACAAATAGTTAGGAGCTCTCAGCTATCTATAGGGCGTAAAAATATTTTATTTTTAATTTGAAAATGCTACAGGTACCCAGCTACCTCGTCACTCACATAAGGGTTAACATAGTTTATGACTGTATGACATCACGGAAGTGACGTGATAAGTATTGGCGTTTTGGAGCGTTTGAAACGGAATTTAAAATACATTATTTTTAAATCTTAAATCGTACTTAAATAAAAATAATAAATATTTGTGACTATATTAGGTACCTACTTATGCACGATTTAAAACACTGTTCCAAAAATAGTCAACATCCCTATTGGGCTTTTGACAAAAAAAAACAATTTTTTTATGTATTTTAAAACTTTATTATGAATCATTTCGATTGTCGATCAATATCTTTGAAACTTTGTAAATGTCAATTACGTAAAAATTATAATTACCTAAATATAATTTGTCATTATTAAACGAATAAAATTAATTTGTAAATTTTAACGAAAGTATTTTCATTTTAAAATAAAATAAATAAATTAGTTGCAATAACTGAAGTTTCTCGTACGCTTCCAAAAAACAAAGAGATTCAAAAAAATCAAATTGTTGCATGGTAGCAGAGTTTGGTTCATGCAACGATTTGATTTTTTTGAAGCTCTTATTTTCAATTTGTTATAACGTTTTAAATACTATGAAAAAAAAAACAAAAAATAGATTTGTTATAAAACTTATATAGGTATGATCTTTCGATTTATGATTTTTTCAAAAACTCAATTACTTCAAATTACATTAAACGACATCATGAAACATCTATGAGCGGGGTAGAATTTGAACCCACGACAGTTCTGTTTAAAGACCGGAAGGCTATCCATTCTATTTATGATGGATAATAGAGGCTATACTGCTGTATAAATAAAGTCGATCGCAAGTTCTTACAGTTTTCCTTACTATAAAAGTAATATAAATAAAATATAAGTATACATATATTGGAAAGAATAGTATTATAAAATATTCACAAATCAAATCCGTAATATTTTTAAGGTTAACCTACACCAATTAACTTGACGCTGGCTATACAAATCGCATGCAGGATATCCCATTTTTGTATGTAAGGAGTGGATTGGGTTTAAAATTAATGACAGAAAGTCATATTAGAATGATGTTGCAACAATAATTCTCTTTTATTTTTAATTGGGATAAGAATAATATTAAACAACGATGAAAATGTATAAAAAACAAATGGAACCTTCCAACGCTAATTTTCTAGTTTGTTATTGGATTTTCCTAAACATTAGAATTCCTAGTTGCAAATGACCTTACGTTTGTATAATTATAGTTTTCACTAACGTCGAACATAATTTAAGGTTATTATTAAATTCATCATTTAGAACTAATGTTTTTGTTTGCATTTAGCTAGCACAACAGTCGGTTTTTAAGTTAAAATGTCATTAAATAGATAATAATTAATTAATTAGACTACTTTTTCATTTTACAATATTATATTCTGAACAAAATGGCCTCGAAACTTTTCAAATCGGTTCTTAACCTCTTTTTTTGACATCGGTTAAAAACGGCAATTATGTTACGTAAAAATTTGAAGTTTGGCACGTTAATAAAATCTAATATAAAAATGATATAACGTTAGAATGGAATGGAGCGTTATTAATATAGATACTTAGTTATAATTACTACTAACAAGTTTATTAATAAAGTAATTGCTTCATGTATGCTTTTAGTAACACACCATTCATAGACATGATGCATCCGTGTGTTGCATAGACTGCATATTATGCATGCATAGGGATGGAGGTACCTGTTTTTATTACCCGATGTACACCAGTTAATGTTAACCACATGCTCTAAATAAATAAAACAGGTCATCAAAGTTTTTTTTACATTCCAATACACAGAACCATGTGATCCGACAAACATTAAATTTTGAGTTTTTAGTGAACTTACATGTTTTTATGTTCCACGAATCTAAAAAAGTGATATTTTAAATTGTCTATAGTCGCACTTACTACTTGATCGAATTTGCTGAAATTTTATATGTTTAGGACAACCATATGTAGAGGAGATATCCTAAAATCAACCCTATCTCAAATGTGACTAAAACGGTTCCCTAGAAACTGAAAAGAACGGATTAAAAACTTTAAAATAGTTTTTTCTTCAAAAACTATGAGAAGACATGATTAGTTCCTTGTAGACCATGCAAGGCAGGAAGAAAAAGCCTGAGGATTGAGGAATCTCTTAAAAACTCAAAATTTGGTTCCGATCTTTTGAACACTGTAGGTATATCCAACACTGTAGCTGCTAAGCTTCTGCACACATGGACGGACATGCAAAATTCATAGTAGTTAATTATGTATGCACGAGCCATAAAAGCATTACGTTCGAAATGCATACTACATTTTTTGCACACATCTCCTATAAAATAGCTGATTTTCACTTCATATTAACATTTGTGACAATCGAAAAACTACGTCTGCTTTGTGACGGTTTGCTATCTCTGTTCATCTTAAAGAATTAATCGTTAGGTGACAAATCTCTTTTGGAAATTATTACGTAATGGTAAGATCGCAGTTTTTTTATTTCATTTTATGCACTTGTACGAAATGGGTAATTTTACTATCGCTATAATACTGACATAAAAACAGCTAATTTATAGGGGGTGTGCAAAATTGTAATATAAATATTTACAAGGTACTGAAAATATATTTAGGTTTCCATGAAAGCCTAAATTATGAACTAATTTACACCCATCTTACAACTATCACGGTGAGAAAAGATCAAAGATATAAACAGAAATACGTGCATTTAATACATAAAGTTTTTTAAAACTAAGTATCAACTATTGGAAAATAAGGGAAAAATGTTATCTCTGTCGATAAAACGTCAAGTATTGTATTTTTTATCTCGAAATCATTTCTAAGAAAAGACCGTTTGAGAAACAATAATTTTTCGGTTTATATGATGATTTTTTGTTTTGCTATAAATTGACAGTGAATAATTAAAAAACACAGCCCGTCTCAAGCTCAGTATTATCAAAATTCACAAATCTAACTCTAACGGGTTACTCGTCATCATTTCTTACTGTAAATAGGTAATAATAAGTACCGACAGTACTACAAGAGTACATAGGAGCTTGCTGCATAGAAACGAAGCACCATCAAGACAAAAAGAGGAATGAGAAACTTCAATAGCTGTGTTCACAGAAGGTTCACGCATTACGAAATAGGGTCGATATAACCTATATGATGGAAGTTGAAAGTTTGCATGAATGCCCGGAAAAGAAAACCAGCTTCTAGATAAATTGGAGCGTTAAAACTTCACAGACTTATAGATAGTGTCCCTAAATAAATAGAAAAATAAAAAAAATTGAAATTTTTAACCCAAAAGGTGTGAAGTTGTAGAAAGACGCCTAAATAAAGAAACGACGAGCTAAAATCGAAATGATCATGCATGTTCAACAAATTAATATTCACGTCCTAGGGGATAAAAATAAGGGTGGAAATTTTCTTGATGGGCACTCGTAGTTGCTTGGTCGAAAAACATTAAACTCGGATAAAATACTCTTCTTAAAAAATAAATAAATTAACGTTCCATAATTTTTACGAAAAAATAATTAAAAAAACCCGGGTCGCAGTGCCAAAACCCTGCCGACAATATAGTGTATTTGCTTGTATAGGGCCGTGTGGTTTTATACTTTTATTATGTGAAATTAAGTTTGTTTTTGGGCAAAATAAAAAATTTAACCCCTTAATACACCCCTTAAAATAACATTTTTTTCCTTAATTGTAATATTATTATCAATCTAACGTCTACACCGAATTAAATACACCCTTCAATAAATAAGTCACTATCTGAAAATTAGTGTTTTCAAAAAATTTGTAAGTCCGGTCCTGTTGAGCCGATTTTATTAAAATTTTAGGGGCACTTTTTAATTGCTATTAACGGGTTAAATGTCAATTTTGAAACGATTCTGAGAATTTTTTTGGTATTTTGGGGCCCAAAAACATTTTTCAACCCCTAAAAACTACCCTTAAAATGGCCCGATTACGCCCATTTTAAATAGGCTTCTTGCGATGATAGATTTCAACACGTGGGCCATATATATACGTATATAAATATATATATATATATATATATACATATATATATATACATTTTTAAAAATGGTGGCAAAGTGTTTAGGAGGTTATGAAACGTCGAGAAATTTTGGTCCGACCCCTAGGTCCCGCCATCCGACCGACGCCAATAGTATATGTTGCCATATGGCAAATACACTAAAAAGACTATTCGAAAGAATGAGCGGCGACGGGATTGAGTTTTCAAGATACTATCACTATTTAAATACGCAGCTTTAAGCTTTGTTTTATGCACGATATGTCAAATAAATGTATCACTTTTCCACTTACAAATAAAAAAATATGGTTATACATATTATGCACAACTATTATTGATTTTTTGTTTTGTTTTGAAGCTAGAAAATTATGATTTTTTCATGAATGATACCTATTTTATTTATTGAAATTTATTTATCTATTTCAATTTACCTCATTTTTTAATCGTAGAATGGTATAGGGACTTGAGATTTATCAACAATTGTGACAATTTCACATTCCTTGTCAATAAAACAATCTGCGTTACCGTATCCACAAATGTTTAGAAAATGTAGATATGGTGCACAATACATATGATTACAGAGTTGCATATAGAGAAAAATTACAGATCAGACCAATTAGTCACAAACTGTTGTATAATAATATTTCTGTTTGTGTTTCTTTTAAGTGACAGTGTTAATTACATCAATCCGTCACTGTTAGGAAATAAAATACAGTTTAATTAATACTTGAATTGTTTTAACAAAAGAATATATTATTAATGTATGTATACATTTAAAACAATATAATTGTACATAACAACTAAGCATTAAAAACATTTAAGGTACGTTCACTTTTCAACTAACTATCCATTTGAATGTGCATACTTTTTACCTTTTTACAAGATCTATGTCAGGTCAAAATCCTGATAGTCACAACTTGAAGTCAGTTGTAGGTTATGTCGTTATTTTGTTATGAAGATTGGAACAAAACGGTACGTCGAAAAAAAAGGTCAAGCGCTACGAGAATTCATACCGTTAAAGCAATTTAACGTCCCATACTTTCTTTAGAGCTGGATTCTACCTTACAAATAGATAATAAAACATTTTTTTTTGTTTTTAATAAGAAAAAAATTCCCAACCGTGTGTATTTTTCAACCTAATGTTAAACATAGAAAAATCCCGCTACGAAGAACCGTCATCGCTGATTGGCAATCTGAAATTAAATCACGCCCATTAGCTCTTTAGACTGGAATCATAGTTCAGGTTGTAACATAATATATAATTTACACATCTCTTTCCATCGATATAGCTCTCTTTTTCTGTGCGATACTGAACAACGTAGCGTAGTGGTGAAAGCAATATATTCGCTTTCGGGAGGTACTGAATTCTAATCGCGGCGGGAGCAAATGCGGTTATGACTTTTTACCACTGCCACCCGCCGAGAAATGGTAATTCATGTACCAGCCAGCTTGTTGAGGTTTTCCATAGTTTCCCTCAATTAATTGTAGATAAATATCGAGATGGTTCCTTATTTAAGACCATGTCAATCTCTTATGCTCACAAAGTTGCCTGCCTTATCTTAACTTTTCATAATCCTACATGCAATTAGGTTTTGACTTGTTTGTAGAGTATAAATAAAGAAATAAATAAAAAACCCAGATCGCAGTGCCAAAACTCTGTGTGGCTTTATTATGTGAATTTAAGTTTGTTTATGGAAAAAATAAAAACTAAACCCCTTAGGACACTCCTTAACATTTTTTCTCTGCCTTAACAATTCATCATCTGCATTTTATTATTATATACAACTTTCAGCAAGTATAATTCTCTATTTGCAAGCGTTTTCCTAAAATTTGTAAGTTCGGTCCTGTAAAGCCGATTTTATTTAAACTTCAGTAAATTGATTTTTGATGGTTAAATTTCAATTTTGAATCAATTCTGAGAATTTTTTCGATGTTTTTATGCCCCAAAACAATTTTTAACCCTTAAATCTCTTAAAATGTTTCGATGAAGCCCATTTTAAATAGGCTTCATGCGTCGATGTATGCATATGTATATGTACATACAATAGCTCATTTTAAAGCTTGAACATTCTAGTTTTTGTGACAAAATTTCAAATTTTTTCATCATCTCTTAGCAAATCGTAAGAATTAAAAAAAAAGAAAATGTCCCCTTAATTTTTTTTAAATTGCATCATGACTATGGGCTCCACAAAAAATTCCAGATAAATTTCGAGTAAAGCATCTTAGAGCTGATATTTTTCTCTTTAAAATTCAGTTTTTAAAATTTTTCTTCGATTTTTTTTAAACGAGTTATCAGCTGTCAAAGCAAAAATGCCAGTTTTGACTTTAAATGCCCATAACTCTTGAAGAAATGATCGTACAATTTTCCAAAGTGCACTAGAAAGCTGAGAATGTCCCCTTTAAAATGCTTTCATCGAATTTTTCGGAAAGTTTCCAAAAGTTATTTTTTTCCTTTGAAAAGGTATAATGGCCGCGTTCGCGATCTTCCAAATGATGGCGTGTGATGTGATTGGCTACTCCTTTTAATTATAAAGGGGAATAATCATCACATCAGGTGTCATCATTTAAAGATCATGTATACAGTCGGACTTGTATTTTCAATATCAACTATTTTTATCAGATTTTACTCACTTATTTTCAAGATTTTAGTCCCTATTTCTCACGCATAGTGTTTCCTTTTACGCTGCTCAGCCAATGGAAACAATATGCTTGACTATGTTCAACCTCAAATTAATAATTTTTATTTTTCTGATTGGTCTATGACTGCCATGAACTAAGGATGAAGGAGACTTAGTCTCGACCGGTTGAAAATACATGTGTTCACATCGTGGCCCGGTCATGTATATTTAACAGGTCTTTTTAGGAGATCTGGCAGGTTTCTGAAGTAGTCTAAAATGTAGAATGGTATCTGATGAAGGTAATGAAAGTCGCGTTGATCTAGTATTAAAAATTAGAATAAAAAAAAAGTTTTGTTGCACACTATAATACTATGTGCATATAATCAGAATGCAATGTACGCAATATGTGTTATTATATGAAGTACAATATTATGTACATACTATGTTGTGCCTATCAACGTGGGATAGCCGAGCTGAGTTGAGTTAAGAAGAGGTCGCGTGATTCTCCTCCAACTAACGTACATAGAGACGAAGAGACGACTAGGCCAGAACGTAAGCCGTGCCAGAAGATAACTCCAGGCTTCGGAGTCTAGTTGAAGAACATTGCTGATGTAATACTGTGCTCTATTCGTTACAGGTTTTGAAACAATCAATCGTTAGAGAACATAAAATTATCTAAGAATTTTGTTGAAGCACATTATTGAAATGATGAGACAATTGAACAACGTTTAATTCGTTACGGGCTAAAAAAAACGATCAAGAGCGAGTCGAACTCGCGAGAAGAGGGTTCCATACCATTCCGTTTTTTAAGATTTTCGTTTAGATTTTCCTGTAAACTATGGGTGAGACCTGACATTCCCTTTTTTTCTCTCGAAATTTTAGGCTCTGTAGTTTTAGAGATAAAGGGGGGAATAGTCAATTTTCATCTATTTTTTTAAATAGCTTTAAAACTATTTATCTTAAATTATAAAAAAATATATTTGATATTCTCACAACAATCCTTATCATTTGATATATCACACGATAAAGTTTGCAAAACTTTTTTTTTAATTTTCTAACTAAAACAGCAGCAAATCAAACGTAACGATAGCTGACTGCTGGATGGAGATAGCGTCTACTTCGAACGCAAAACGTCGCTGGTTTAATTTCTGTCGACATCAGCATTCTGTTTTTTGACAACTATTCCATATTTCACTTGATATTTTTTTTGTCATTTTTTGAATATAGTCTTGATTTTTTGTTTCATTATTATCAAACTTAGCGAGGGGTTCCAGTAGGGGCAGACTTTTGGTTTGCCCATTGAAAATTGTCTCAAAAAGCGACAATTTATTAGCCACGAAGTATCAAACAGTACCTTGAATTAATGTTAAAAAATGTATATTTTGTTTTCATTTTTACAGTGTGCTCTGCGATGTTTTTCATCTTATCGTCAGGTAACTGGTGAAGCGGACATGGTGAGTTTATTTCATCTCTACTAATGTCACAAAGAAAAGTGTGTGTGTTTGTCATGGGTGATGTCAGGAACTACCGAACTAATTTAAAAAATTATTTCACTGTTTCAAAGTTTACGCCTTGTCTTAGACTTATACAATATACATTAGAGGTGGGTGAATATGAATGATTTACATAACCTACTAATCTACTAATAAGATATTATAAGCGAACACCAAATTAAATGAATAATCCACTTATGAAATTCTGCAATATTTTATTTCTCATGTCATTACGAAGAGAGAGAGAGAGAGAGAGAGAGAGAGAGAGAGAGAGACGTCGTGTAGTGGTGTCGCATTTACTCATTCAAAAAATCTCAGAGTACTTTCCTGTTTATTTGTATTACCAATGACCATAATCTTCTATCTCTATTCGGCATGGTTTAAACTTTGATATTTAACCAAACCGTTCTTGAAATATGAGCGATTTCTCGATTCAAACAACAATTGTAACACATTGATGACTAAACTGAGAAAAAGGCCACTGCTCGGGAACAATTTGGTTACAAATTAAAAAAAAATTAGTTACAAATAATTTCAAATCAAAATATTAAAGTTACAAATTGTTTTGGATAATTTTGATGACTTGAGGGGGTTGGTACTCCATTGAGTTCGCTATATATCGTAAACGGATTGGTTACAAATTCTAAAAAAGTAGGTTTTGAATAGTTACAATTCAAAATATTAAGGTTACAAATTGTTTCGGATATTTTTGTAAGCAAAAGGGTCCCGAGATATAACCGGTTTTCTCAATGAGGAGCCAACTTCACGGTAGCCTCCCATATCGCCATCTGAAATAATTTGTAACCTTAATATTTTGATTTGTAACTGTTTGTACCTCATCAAATTTTTGTAATTTGTAATCAATTGGTTAACGAGATATTGCGAATTCTCAATGAAGAACCAGACCCCCCAAGTCATCAAAATTATCTGAAACAATTTATAACCTTAATATTTTGTTTTGTAAACATTCGTAATCAATTTTTTAAAATTTGTAACTAAATTGTTCCCGAGTTATGACCTTTTTTTCAGTTCAGTCAACAAAGTGTAACCATTGTTGTTTGAGTCGGGAAATCGCTCATATCTCGGAAACAGTTTGGTTCCAAATTTTATAAAGTTGGTTACAATTAATAGTTACAAACTAATATATTAAGGTTACAAATTGTTTTAGAAAAATTTGGCGACTTGGGGGGATGTTAATTCTCCATTGAGAAACCGATTCGGTTACAAATTAAAAAAATGTGGAAACCGGTTGACCTGTGCGCCGACCCTAAAACTTCCCGCTCTGTGTTAAATACGTTACAATAAATTGATACTATTGTGTTTATAATACATTAAAAAAAGTTATAAAAAAATGTAGTGTCAATACATTCTGACTTATTCAAGCTTAAAAATTTGGAAGTTATTTAAAGGAAATGTTATTTTGAAAATGTTAGAACTCGATATCTTGTTACGTACCCAATTTTCGATGGGATATTTTTTGTTATGTTAGGTATAAATTAGGCTAGGTTGAATTAAACAAAGTCGTTAAAAAATATAATCACAGAATTTATTAATAAAATCAAATAATATAATTATAAACATACATATTAATTTATACTTCATCTTCTTTACAACAATCAGTCATTAAATAAACAAATATTCACTTTAGACAATAGACTCTACAAATAGCCTACTATGCGTGAAGTTAACGGACATTAATAATACAGGCTGATGGTCAAAATTTAATATAAGGTCCCCTACGTTGTGTTTTTTTTATTTAAAGGTCGGGTCAAATCTAACAGTCAATTCAACTATTGTTACAGCGGTCGTAGTCAAATCGGTCAATGTGTAGAGTGTAATTTGTGGTACTGAACAGAGGTTCAGATGTAAATGTGTGGCTGGAGCAGTCGCTATACTAACATACTCCAGGAGTGCGTGTGAAAGGTGTGTAGTGTAGTGACTAGTGAGCCTTCACGAAAACCGGACTATTGTTAGCATGGTCAAATTACAAATACGTGCTAACGCTAGTCTTCTTTATCCAGACGCTGTTCCGAACAATTCCCGCCGTCGATAAGCTAATTGTTAACACACGGGGTCTGAACTTCACCCACTGGTCTTGTATAAAACTAGATAGCCCGTCGATATGCTATATCTAGTGATCATACGAAAGGTTGATTTCGGAACACAATTTATTCGGTGATAATGCGCAAAGCCATATAGAATTGGTTTCGCAGGCAATGCGGCAGCTGCATTAATAAAAGTGTAAAAGTAAAACGACACTAACGACATCAGGGGTTCATACTTGAATGACGTTATAGTCTGTCAAGCGCGAGCTAGATAACCATAAACGCGAATCCAAATGCGTTAGGTGGCACTACTAACTTATAATGTCAGGTCAAATTGGTCTTTTAGTTCACACATATTTCCGTGTACAAAATAAAATAAAAATAGAGACTTGAATATTAAGTTATACAATTAATATTCGTTACAGCGTCATTCGATTTTGATCCGGTTTGCGGCATTCGTTGCAGTTATTTAAGATCAAAAAAATGAAAATTATTACAGAAAAATCGATCTGGCCAAGATTTGAGAGAATATTTCGAAAAAACATCGTTTGGAAATTTTTGAAGCGCGATATCTTTTGAACACGTTGTTCGATTTTAATCTTCTTTACGCCATTTTACAATATTTTGTAGTCCCAAAAAAAAAAAAAAATTATTACAAAGAAATTAATCTGACTAAAATCTGAGAAGATATTTAAAACAAACTCAATATTGTTCACGTCCATTATAATTAATAAGTTTTTTTTTTTTTTTTTTAAAAAAAATTGTAATTATTTCATTAACTAATTTGTATTTGTAATCATTTCAGCTCTGCCCGAAGAAGTTGAAATCATTTAACGAAACGTCGCAATTTTTTAATTTAGTTTAACTATATTAAATTTGAATAGTCCAATTTCCCGTTAAAAAATAAAAAAAAAACTTATTTAAAAAAAACTTTTTTTCAAAAATTTTCTCCGAGATCTATCGAACGAATCAACCGATTTTGATGCGGTTTGCGGCGATCAAAGTTCTTTTATGATGAATAGAGCTGGTTAGATTTTGGAATTAATCGGTATTATAGTTTCGAAGATATTTCAAAAAAACTTTTTCAAAAAATGTTATTTTTGAGATTTCTCAAAATCTACCGAGCCGGATCAGTTCCAATTCTCAGAAAATCTAAGTTTGGCAAGGCCCTTTCAGATGCCGTAAACCTTTTTTCGATCGGTCCACCCGTTCAATAGTTATAAGAGGTTTTACATACACACACATGCATACAGACAGATATACGGACATCATCGTGAAAATGGTCAGCATAGTTTCCTAGGATCTTAAAACGTCGAGAACTGACGAAAACTTGAATTTAGAAAATCGGGGTGAAATCAATAACGTCCCAATTTTTAAAAATTTTCTATTTTCTTAGTAGGAAGTTAAAAAATTGGTAACAAATAGTTACAAATTAAAATATTCAGGTTACAAATTGTTTGGAAGCAATATTGCTTGGTTGGGGTGTTTACTTTACACACATGTATATATACGACGCTATTACATCCTCATTGGATTTTAATAAAGAATATTATTCCCTGCAAACGTTTAAAAATTGCTACACTTACAGTTGAGCTTTGGTATTGAAGTTTAGAAACTCAGGTATGTGTATCTATTAGAGGTAAGGTATTTTGTGCACATTTTTTGTGCACGAATTATCATGCACGACGGCTTCGACGAATGTTGTAGGATGAATACGGCGCGGGAGCAAGACGATGCGCTTTGCGATTCGTGGACTATTACAATGCAGATATACAACGTGTACTTTACCTATAGCATCATTGTACCTCGGTAATACAGGTGTGTTCACGAAACGGTAACAAACACATAAAATCAAATACCATTTTAAAACTTGGAAGAAGAAGAATCTTACAGATTATAGCCGCTCGACAACTTGTGGACATAATCGATAGATCGCCTAGTTCGTTAGAAAAGACGATATATTCACAAGCCTCATTTATAAGAATACAAATGCATTTTTACTTTTCATTTTTATACGGAAGGATAGTATTACTGTATTCATTTTTACATAATATTGTCATCATAGTATTGACGTAACTGTGCTCTTTTGCATCCTAGTATTTAATTAATGATTTTTCTTCATACTATGCCGAAAGTACGTACTTTCTGATTCGATTTTAAAGCCGAAAGTATAACATTTATGCACTGAGATGGAATTACACGCATGGCGGGTCTAAACAGTTTTGTCATGCGCACCGATACGTGAGACTGACGTTTGGTATCACATGTTCGCCCATAGATGTCTATGTATTCGCCAGTAGGTCAGCTGTTATTACATGGTCATTTTTAGACCCATGAGGCATTATGTTTAATCACAACATTGCTCACTTGAAAGTAATTAGTCTTTTTATATATTAGTGAAAGTGCGTACTTTCGGCATGGTATGTAGAAAAATAGTATACATCACACGAGCAGAAAACTGAGAGTCCTGAATTGCGCGACATATGATGCCCTCGACTTCGCCTCGGGCATCATGTGGCGCAGTGCAGGAAATTCAACTTTCGGCTCTTATGGTGTAATATACTTTTTTTATATTTTACGAAAACCCATAATTATTATTTCAAAAAAAAGAATATAAATATTATATATTATAAAATAAAAATGAGTGATATTCTTAAAAAAAACTTTGACCAATGTACGTGAATGCATAAAAAATTACTGATACTGAAGTTTCGAGAGTGTAGTAAGAATATCTAAAATTAATAAAACGATATCATCCTACGACGACACAAAATAATAATTGCATTATAAAACAGTGATTTTATTTTTTCTGGTTAATTAGTTTGTTTTATTGATTTTATTCTTCTTACATTCTCGTAACATATATCAGTTACTTTTATCGAATTCACGAACTTCAAGTTTATACTGCTAACACTGACTATATGACCATCAGAAACAAAAAACAAATCATTTGTTATTGTGTAAACATGTCAATTTGTACTATTATAAGCCGAAAGCAGTGCTGATAATTAATCGGCACCGGCACGGTAAAATCTCACCTCAAACATTTACAATGTAAACTTGAAATTTATATTGTAAATGTTTTTTGTTTTTCTTTTTTGAGGATTATCAGTCATTTCTGTTTTGATATAACATGTAATATTTGTATATTTTTTTAATATAATGAATAATCGCAAGGTTTTGTAACATATATAAAAAAATGCATTTATATAGTATAGTATCATGATGGTGTAAAAATCAAAAGTCAAAACGCATCTGTATTCCTGTAAATAAGGCTTTCTAGTAAATCGGTATACTCACGAACCGATTGTGGTATTGGTGATTCGAGATTCAATAATACTACATAAGTATTAAGTTCAACACGGATGTTGTTTTGATTTAAGTGCGAATAACAAACTAAAAACGGCCTGTATATACAATGCGTTGCATTGAAATAGATTTTTTTTATTTGACTACATCTCCAACTCAAGCATAGTAGGTCGTTCATACTGCGTGTAACTTAGTGTCCTAGCACATCGCAGTGTACGGTTATACAATACTAAAGTTTGCTTCACAATAACAGTTATGTAACAGTAGTGTTAAACTTTAAATTTTGTAATGATAAGAGCCCTGCCTTATAGGGCTGCCACGGCAGCGTAATTGGACGAGTGTATGTAGCTTATGAAAGATATCTCACCTGGCTTCTACTTGGTTGCGCTGCCACCATCGACACGTCAAATATGCGTTATTGACAGTTCAGCCGTGGCTTGAGCTACCAGCTATCAGCGTTTTATGGGGCCCACTTCGCTCAGTTTGTAGTTGCACTGGCAGACAATCTCCTCCTCACCGCACGATTCCTACAAAATCATTTTTTTTGCGCAAATTAACTAGTTTGAATGAAAAAAATTTCAAAGGTATTATAATATGAATAAAAAACATTTTGAGAATAAATCAATTTATATTTTCAAATAGAAAAATTTGTTACCTTAAAATAAATGTTGCGTACCTACTATTTGGTGTTTCTTTTGGTATCTTTGTTATCACATTAGAGAAACCACGGTGGCGCAACCAGCTGTGCTGCCATGGCAATCCAATAAGTAATGGTCGCACTGCCTACAAAAGAAATATACTTCTCAGAAGAAATGCAGCAAAAATATGTTTACTTACTTGTCGAACGTCTATAGTTTGCAATATTTAACTTTAAATGACTAGGGACCAAATGCTGAATTATTCGTTTAACTTATAAAGGTTTCGTATTTAAGTAAAGAAAGTTTCAGCGTACGTGTGGAAGGGAGTTTTTAACTTATAGAGATTTTAACTTCCCAGTACATATTGTAATCGGTCCGATAATGAAAATCGTGGCTTTCAAAATTTTTAAAAATTTCCAAGTGGAAATAGCATCACAACATTTTGAGAAGTTTGTACGTGTGTGTACGCGCGCGCGCATGTACATACGTTCGTACATACGTACGTAAGCGGTAACTTTTTTCGTCTCCATTATCTCCAGAATAAAAAATGATACCGACTTCGTTATAGTGCCAATCGTCGCGTATTACCAGTGTTAAGAGTTGGTTAGATTATTATCAATAAATTTGGTTCAGTATGGCCGCCACCACAAAATGGCGGATTACCACCTTCTTGACAACCCCCTCTACATGGGTATCAAATGAAAGGATGTGACTAGTAGAATACAATGAACAGTGTGACTTCCAGTATGGCGGCCAAAATAAGATGGCGGATCGGCTTTTTCTTTATAACGCCCTCGATATTGGTATTCAATGAACGGGTATGGATAGTAGAATACAGTAAGCTGTGTGCCGTCATTTTGCATTCAGTATGGTGACCAAAACAAAATGGTGACCTAAACAAAATGGTGGATTACATTTTTCTTTAAAAACAAATGAAAGGATATGAAAAGTAGAATACAAGAAGTTGTGTGATATCATTCTAAAACTTAACGGGGTGTGCACCTTTGGTTTTTCCAACTATTTTAGAAATTTTGGAAAAGATTTCTCGAGTCTAATTTGTTAAGATCATACTGGGAAGTCGTGAGGACCTCAAGGGTCGCACTTGTAGAGTTCTAATTACGACCCACCTCACGGCTTGTTTAGTGTTTGAATTATTGACGCTCTACTGTATTAGCTATAAAGTACTTCCTGGCGACAACGGGATGAATTTAGTATTAGCATTTAACCGCTGTCACTTTATTTTGACATTGGCTATTTTAAAGTGAAAATTACGTTGAGTTGAGGACATGGACAATATCGGGCTTAGAGCGAGTACCTATTTTGTACATAAACGAAAACGACCGCGACAAATCGTTTCGTTTATAACGTTGCACAGCGTGACAACTATGTAACCTAAAATAATTAATAGATTGTCAGATATTTTTCCGGACAATAAAACTGTTTGCTATTGATTCTTTTTCAGTTAATAGGAAGACAGCGATCAATGTACAAATTCTGCAAAAAAATAAAACATGTTTATCTTCGTCTGAGCAGATTCACCTCTGTATTGTGTGTGCCTGCCTCAAGTAGGTTGCAATCGCTATTCACGATTGTATTTAAATGCTAAAGCACGCTTCATAACAATTGTAATGAAAAAAAGTGCTAGAATCAATTATTAGGTATTTGCCATATATATCTATGGCACATATACTATTGGCGTCGGTCGGATAGTGGGACCTAAGGGTCGGACCAAAATTTCTGGACGTCTTACATCATTCTAAACAACTGTAATTTAACCCTTCACTAGCAATTAAAAAGTGTTCCTAAAATTTATAAACATCGGCCCGAGAGGACCGGATTTACAAATTTTATGAAAATCACTACTTTGCAGATAGTCAGTTATTTAGTGAAGGCTGTTTTTAATTTGGTTTAAACTTTCAATTGATAACAATGTTGCAATTAAGAAAAAAAATATTTTAAGCAATGTATTAAAGGCTTACATTTTTTATTTTGTTCAAAAAAAAACGTAAATCCACATAATAGTCACACAACCTGTCTAAGCAAATACACTATATTGCCGGCAGGGTTTTGGCACTGCGACTATGGACTGCAATCCAGCAGCATTTTCAATCCAGCTGGATTTATGCTGGATTAAAGCAAATCCAGCGCGGATCCAGCATTAATCAATGTTTCAAATAAATGTAACAATTTTTTAGCTCTAGAAACTTTAATAACTATTTATCTACATTTACATCAAATACTCGTTTTTTTGGCGTTAGAAAGTACTCTAATAGTAAGTAACAGTTACGAGTATCCGGAGTGTAATTATTAATTATCACAATACAGTCTTAAATAACCTAAATTGATATTCTAGATATCTGAAATAGTTACTCGTTTACCTATTTTATAAACTATGTAGTCTCAGTTTCTCAGTCTCTTATAAAATGTTTATTTAACTCTTATTAGAAACAAAGCTGTGATATAAATTAAGTATATTATATAATTTAAGACTTGACTTGTCTTTTAAAGAATAAAGCCAATTAATTATGTAGATAACAGTTTTTTTTTACTTTTTTTAAAGGAAGATCTCACAAAAAAATGTTATTGATGGTGTTATCTCCCAGTCTACTTCTTAAAAAACTGCAAATATACACGAATGCGGAAAGGGTTCTCTCTACCTCTACGCTGGTTGGTTTGGGAGTCATCAAATAATCATTGATTAAAGTTAGGTTTTCACCTCTTACTCCCTCACTTTCATAAAGTGCCATTTCTTTCTTCAATATATTATCATTATCTTTCTCAGACCCAGTTATTTACTTGTTTTAGCTGATTGCGGATTCGTACCGCTGGATCCAGTGCTAGATGCTGGACCTAGCAAGGCCGAAAATGTGCTGGATTCAGCTGGATTGCTGGATCCAGCATTGCAATCCCTAACTGCGACCCGCGTTTGTTAGGATCTGTTACCACCAGACGCACATTTATTTGACTGACTGGGCACACCTTGCATCAAGCGAATTTGACAAACATTATTGTCATTGATTGAAAACAAAAATAAATAAGCAGCGGCTAGATGACACGCGTCATTTTTTTCATTCCCGCACAAGTGACAACGCCAGTATTAGTTTTGTTTTTTACAACTTCTTGGCGTTCCTTAGAGTGCGGAACTCATTGCGCGAGTCCGACTTGCAATTGGCCAGTTTGTTACTATTTTTTGAGCGTACATCTTAGACGTTAATAACCTCACTTTTCTCTCTCCCTCCCTCTCACTCTTTCTCAGGTCACATCAGAACTTTGATTCAATTAAGCGGCTACTCTGTGAAGTTCTACTCATAAATATAAAAACAAAATAAAAGACTGACTAACATTATCTGAATAAAAAAAATTTGGTAAACGAGTTTGGGAATAGATAATAAAAATTAGAGAAAAATATTTGCGTTAAAACAATTTCAATTTAATGTGTCTGTGAATCAAAAACAGTTAGCAGCTAATGATGCTGAAGGAATTTACCTGCTGTGTTAATTGATTGACTATAGATCTGGTATTATATAGAACTACCTTTATTACATTTTACGTGAAGTATAATATGATGGTCGAAGTAATCGGAATTTGCAATATATTTATGGTGGTAAGTAATTGCCGATTTCCCACATTGATGTCTCTGGTCATATCTTTGAATGGTTTCTGTCAATGATATATTTTTTTCCTTTTGACATATTTTGTTAGCTGTCAGTTCAACTTTGCTGTAGAAGCGAATTGCATGTATTTTTGTTAGTTTGGCGTCAGTTTCAATATGGATTGTAAAAACGAGCATTTTCGTCAAAAATTTTACTTTTTTATTTTCGCAAAGGAAAGAACGCAGCGCAAGCTGCTAAAAAGTTACGTAATAGTATGGTGATAACGCTTTAAAAGAAAGATAGTACCGCAATTGGTTTGACAAATTTCGTTCTGGAGACTTTTACTCAAAGACGATCTACGATCAGGTCTACCAGATGAGCTTGAGGATGATCAAATTAAAACCATAATCGAGTCGGATCGAAGTTAAATGTGGCACATACAGCGATTGAGAAACATTTGAAACGTGTGAAACTCGTTAAAAAGCTTGATATTTGGGTTCCACATGAATTGAAAGAAATTCATTTAACGAAGCGCATCAACGCTTGCGACATGCATCTTAGACGCAATTAATTTGACCATTTTTTGGAACGCATCATCACTGACCGTAAAAATGGATTATAAATCGGAAACGATCATGATAAGATAGCACAATCCACTCGAAAACTGATATCCACAAAAAGAAAATTTTGCTCTCAATTTGGTGGGATTGTAAAGGTGTGATGTATTTTGAGCTACTTTTACGGAACCAAACGATCAGTCCGAATGTGTACTGTCAACAACTGGACAAATTAAAAATACAGCGAACAACGTAAAACGGCCAGAATTGATTGGTCTATCGAAAAGGTGTCATTTTTCACCAGGACAACGTTAGGCCACCAACATTTTTGGTCACTCGCTAAAATTATTGGAGCTTGGTTGGGAATTGGAGTTACATCCACTATATAGCTCTGACCTTCCTCCATCAGATTACCATTTATATCGACCTTTGCAAAACTCCTTAGATAGTAAAACTTTCAATGATGATGAAACTGTGAAATCGCACTTGGTACAGTTTTTGCCGATAAAGATCAGAAGTTCTACGAACGTGGAATTATGAAGTTGCCAGAAAGAAGGAAAAAGATCATTTAACAAAATGGAAAATATATCATTGCATTGATAAAAGTTCATTCTTTGTATTTATAAAAATGTGTTTTTTTTGTATGTAAAAATCGGCCATTACTTAGCTGCCAACTTATGATAGGTCTATAAGTTCATAAATAGTGTTATATTTTGCTTTATATAAATAAATAAAAATTCACATCACAGAAAATTCTAGCATCAACCATACGTAACTGCACCATTAAACTGAAAATAAAAAAAAAAGTATCTATTGATACTAGATCATATAACAATTTTCTGTTGTTCGAATAGATACAGGAAAAAAAATTCTTAAAAACAATGTCTAAAATCTCCACAACCAAAATGTACAGGGTGTCCCATATTGCTTGATTTTGGCAGTTTTCCATATTTCCAGACCAGATAGAGAAAAACTGCAGTTTTCGCCATTCGACGTTTCACAAAAATCGAGCTCTAGACTCGTAGGGCAGTTTTTAGTGTATTTGCCATATGGCAACATACACTATTGGCGTCGGTCGGATGGCGGGACCTAGGGGTCGGACCAAAATTTCTCGACGTTTCATAACCTCCTAAACACTTTGGCACCATTTTTAAAAATGTTTATATATATATGTATATATATATATATATATATATTTATATATATATATATATATATATATATATAGGTATATATGTGTACGGGCAATAACTTTCGAAGGAGTTAATTTATTTTAACGAAATTTGGCACACATGTTGGAATCCATCACCGCACGAAGCCTATTTAAAATGGGCCCAATCGGGTCATTTTAAGGGTGGTTTTTAAGGGATGAAAAAAGTTTTTGGGCCCAAAAATACCTAAAAAATTCTCAGAATCATTTCAAAATTGAAATTTAACCCTTTAATAGCAATTAAAAAGTGTTCCTAAAATTTCAATAAATCGGCCCGACAGGACCGGATTTAAAAATTTTCTGAAAACACTAGTTTGCAGATAGTGAGTTATTTCCTGAAAGGTGTTTTTAATTTTGGTGTAGACGTTTGATCGACAATAATGATGTAGTTAAAAAAAATGTAATTTAAAGGGGTGTATTAAGGAGTTATTTTTTTTATTTTGCCCAATAATCGCCTTAAGTTCACATAATAAAGCCACAAGGCTTGATGTATTAGCAAATACACTATATTGTCGGCAGGGTTTTGGCACTGCGACCCGGTTTTTTTTTTCTATCTGGTCTGGAAATAGGAAAAGCTGCCAAAATCAAGCAATTTGGGACACCTGTACAGTTTTTATAACTGGCAGTATTACTTCTACTTTGAAGATATGTTAATTACCTACATTGTTAAAAGAAATTAAATAAAAAACCCGGGTCGCAGTGCCAAAACCCTGCCGACAATATAGTGTATTTGCTTGTATAGGGCCGTGTGGTTTTATACTTTTATTATGTGAAATTAAGTTTGTTTTTGGGCAAAATAAAAAATTTAACCCCTTAATACACCCCTTAAAATAACATTTTTTTCTTAATTGTAATATTATTATCAATCTAACGTCTACACCGAATTAAATACACCCTTCAATAAATAAGTCACTATCTGCAAACTAGTGTTTTCATAAAATTTGTAAATCCGGTCCTGTCGGGCCGATTTTATTAAAATTGTGGGGACACTTTTTAATCACTACCAGAGGGTTAAATTTCAATTTTGAAACGATTCGGAGAATTTTTTCGGTATTTTGGGGCCCAAAAACAGTTATCAACCCCTAAAAACTACCCTTAAAATAGCCCGATTAGGCCCATTTTAAATAGGCTTCTTGCGGTGATGGGTTTCAACACGTGGCCCAAATTTCGTTGAAATCAATTAACTCTTTCGAAAGTTATCGCGCGTACACATATATATATATATATATATATATATATATATATATATATATATACGTATATAAATATATATATATATATATATATATATATACATATATATATAAACATTTTTAAAAATGGTGGCAAAGTGTTTAGGAGGTTATGGAACGGCGAGAAATTTTGGTCCGACACCTAGGTCCCGCCATCCGACCAACGCCAATAGTGTATGTTGCCATATGGCAAATACACTAATAATCAGTTTGATCAGACTAAAAAATTTTTAAATGTTGATTAAACTTTCATAATGTTACGACGTTTCATCGGCCATCCCGACTTCATCGTCGTAACATTATGAAAGTTTAATCAACATTAAAATTTTTTTTGGTCTGATCAAACTGATTATTTAATTTATAATTTATATGGACCTGAATAATAGTATTATGGATGAATTGTTAAAATAATAATAATAATAATAATGCGTTTAACGTCCGTTTCTCGACTTTATGTCATAACAGACGCCATTCGCACCATTACTATTTTTCATTTTACCACTTCCCGTTTTTTTCTACATTTCTTAAATTTCAACTTATATAATAGCAATGGGCGAATGAAGGAATTACAGGAAATTAGGATAAGGTAGGTAATTTTTGAACTAGGAGTTTGACAGGTAATCGGCCATGGCCTCAAATAAGGAACCACCTCGATATTTATCTGGAATTAATTGAGGGAAACCATGGAAAACCTCAATCAAGATGGCCGGTACAGGAATTACCGTTTCTCGGCGAAAGGCAGTAGGAAAAAGTCCCAGCCACAATTGCCCCCGCCGGGAATCGAACCCTGACCTCCCGAATGCGAGTCTAGTGCTGTACCACTACTCTACCCAGCTCGGTGAATTGTTAAAATATATAGATTAACCATTTATTCTTAAATTATTTTAAATCAGAAAAATAAGACATCACTTCGTAACGCACAAATTAAAAATTATGCTAAAAAATTCATACCTGCAGTAATTTGTGTCTACTAATTTAGCGATATTTGTTGTTATTTCTCATAGTATTCAAACGGAAAATCCGGGTGTGTACTTTACTTTTCCTGGAGTTTTTTATGCACATCGTATTTTATTGCCAGTATCTTGAACACGACTCAATTTTACTTGAAATCTATACTTTTAGAGAAATATCAATTATTTCCATTTATGGTATCACTGTCTGCCTTGAATATTTTTTTGTATAGGTGCCTGGCAGACGTACTGAGCATTTATCCAGTTAGAGAAAGGTTTGCCCAGTATGCAAAAAAACTACAAGGTAGGCTATAATAATTTTAAATAATTTATTCATATTTTTCCATAATCTGCATAAATTTCATCGAAAACGTTACATTGGTGGCAGATTAATTCGATTTTTTTAAATGATTTTTTATTGTATCCCGAATTTGACTCAATTATAATTATATTTGAGTCATATTCGAGATATAATAAAAAAAGATAGAAAATCGAATTATCTGTTAAATTCACTAATAAAAGTTCAGAAGAGTTGTCTAGTAGACTTTGTGCAGTTGGAGCTCAGATTATATGGCAGCCCTATGACCCATTCTGTACATAAAATATTTGGGGAAATCCAAATATGATTACAGTACATGCACCTATATTTTTTTAAGTACATAATGTTATATTATACAGTGCAGACAAAACACGGTTTGCGGAAATAATAATAATTAGTTTTGTACGGAGGGAGACCATTCAAAAGGAAATGTCAACGACTCTTTAAGGCTAGTCGGTTCTCTCAGTCTAAACTTCTGAAGAGTATCGAAACCATTTAACTCAGTGTTTCCAAACTAGGGTTTCGCGGGGCCTTAAAATTCTAAGTTCTGCAAGAGATTCAACCGTTCATCGTGTTGGTTCTTCTACCTTACTTTAGGATTTTTGAGTTAATAATTTTCAAGTTTAGGATTTTTTCATTATTTTAGGAGCACTATTTTTGAATATTTTAAACTGCGGCCCCCGTGTAAATTTGGAGATGGATATAAATAAGCAGAAATGTCTATTTTAAATAAATGTTTCAAAGAACATTATTTCAGTAATTCAAAAGAAAATTTTGGATTTTAGAAAAAATTGAACAAAAATACGTTATTTTCAAAGTCGATTGAGCTCTACGACTGTTATAAAAATGTAATAATTATTTTAAACCAAGTTCACTTACACTACTCTCAAACTCACGTTGTAAATATCATAAAAAATAAATTTCACATAAATATAGACAGGTTATATTCCAAAATCGATTTGTACTTTTAGTTCAAATCTTGTTAATATTTACTACGACTAGTATTAGACTAAAAAGTCAACACAGATCTTTGAAAATACTAGAGTGTAGCGAATAGATTATAGACCTCTTAAATTGTGATATTATGTGAAAAAATTTGGAAATACCATGTTATATAAAATTGTCATCGTTTTTCTAATAGTTACAATATTTATATATCGCAAATTATAATTCAATTTGAAAACTAAAATTTCCAGATTTCCGTTGTTTGTAAACACTATAATGTCTTCAAGAATAATAATTATGTTATACGTGTTTTTATGCTAAACACTGATATATTTATCTACAACAAAACGAAACGTATAGACACGTATAAGAAAGCACAAGAGAAGCTGTAGACTTAGACACATCGGAAAATCTGCAATTGCTGAGCACATATTAACGTTGGACAACCGCAAGAACCTCTTCGAAAAAACTCAAGTTATAAACAGAACATCGAGTTACTATTGTCAGAAAAGAATAATCAGATCGATCTACAAGTTACGTACGCGATAATCGTGTAGACAATTATTTACCAGCAAAAAAATTCTCACTCTTTATGGCATCTACATATTTGAGCCTTTTTAGTGTATTTGCTATATGGCAACACACACTATTGGCGTCGGTCGGATGGCGGGACCTAGGGGTCGGACCAAAATTTCTCGACGTTTCATAACCTCCTAAACACATTGGCACCATTTTTAAAAATGTTTATATATATATATGAGTACGCGCAATAACTTTCGAAAGAGTTAATTGATTTCAACGAAATTTGGCCCACGTGTTGAAATCCATCACCGCAAGAAGCCTATTTAAAATGGGGGTAATCGGGCCATTTTAAGGGTAGTTTTTAGGGATTGAAAAATGTATTTGGGCCCCAAAATACCGAAAAAATTCTCAGAATCGTTTCAAAATCGACATTTAAACCGCTAGTAGCAATCAAAAAGTGTCCCTAAAATTTTAATAAAATCGGATCAACAGGACCGGACTTACAAATTTTATGAAAACACTAATTTGCAGATAGTGACTTATTTATTGAAGGGTGTATTTAATTCGGTGTAGACGTTAGATTAATAATAATATTACAATTAAGAAAAAAAATGTTATTTTAAGGGGTGTATTAAGGGGTTAAATTTTTTATTTTGCCCAAAAACAAACTTAATTTCACATAATAAAAGTATAAAACCTCACGGCCCTATATACAAGCAAATACACTATATTGTCGGCAGGGTTTTGGCACTGCGACCCGGGTTTTTTTATATATAAAACTACACATTAGTAATTTCTCAATATTGTTCACGTCCATTATAATTAATATGTTTTTTTTATTTTTATTATTTATTATTATTATATTTTTTTTTTTTATTAAATAGAATTGAAATAATACCTTTAACTAGTTAACCATAACATTAATAATTTATTAATGTCATGGTTAACTAGTTAAAGATATTATTTCAATTCTATTTAATAAAAAAAAAATTGTAATTATTTCATTACCTAATTTGTATTTGTAATCATTTCAGATCTGCCCGAAGAAGTTGAAATCATTTAACAAAACGTCGCAATTTTTTAATTTAGTTTAACTATATTAAATTTGATTTGTCCAATTTCCCGTTAAAAAATAAAAAAAACTTATTAGTAATTTCATTCGTAATTCTGATATACATACGTATAGCACCCGAAACAATAATAATATATATATACAAAAATATAGAACCACTAAATACAGTAATAGTCCGCTTTGCAAGGGGATACATTATTATAACATGCTACCCTCAGATATAAAAGCAATACGAAGTATTATAATTTTCAAAAATAAAGTAAAGAAATTGCTGATAAATAGTTGTCCATACGATTGCCGCGTGCAATTCTAGGACAAAACAGTATTTTTGTTATTTAGTATTAATATTTTTTATTTAATATTTTTTATGTCTGACGCTATTATACCTCTTGGTTTCTAATAAAGTAATCATTCTATTTTATTCTATTCTATCCGCGCAAATACAGGGAGATCATAGAAATATACAGACATGCGCACGATTTTAACCGAAGCTTATAATATCTAAGTTAAACCTGGAAACCGGGATTGAAACATACAAAGCCACTGAGCGGAACACACTAACACGCTGAGCATAAAAGAAGGATGAACACACCTGTGAGTCGTCTAGGAGGTCACTTTTCACTTGATAATGTCTACCGCGTTGTATGCAAAACGTCAAGTAGAAATACCAAAGGTTTACAGCTTACAAGCCCGGAAACCAAGGCGATTGATATTCTGATTAGTGGCCAGTCCGAATTGTCAGTTCGGATCGTTCTGTGACTTTAAGAGACACAACCAGTAATATTAGACAAATAAAATAATTTAACTCCTATGTCCGTCTCTAATTTTAAAGTTGTTAGACTAAAATTCGCGATTTTTACATACAACGGCCTGGAATCTATGTTACGTAATATCCTACTTAAATGTGCTGTCGGAGATTCTGACAATTAAAATACTATTTACGAAATGAAGTTACTTGCTATACTGTTCAAAGTTTTTTATTGAAATAAATTACAACGTTTCAACCACCATTGTGGTCCTTTTCAAGTTTTAAAACTTGAAAAGGACCACAAACGTGGTTGAAACGGTGTAATTTATTTCAATAAAAACTTTGAACAGTATAGCAAGTAACTTCATTTCGTAAATATATCTATTCCTGTTGGTAGCGTCCATTTGGTTAATTAAAATACTAATTAATAATACTGATTGATAAAAGAAATTCTAAAATCAAACAAATATATTTATTAATTTAGACGCAATTAGGGTTTGCAATCCCGCATTCCGCATTACAGCGGTTTCCCGCATGCCAAGAGACCTGCGGAATTCCCGCATGTATGCTGTAAATCCCGCGCGGGAAATTTTTTGAACTTTTTTGCCTTTTTCAGGTACATACAGAAAATTCAATCCAATATTTTTGTCCACAATCCTGCGATTTTTCTTAATATTATAATAAGTAACTTTTATTTTCATGATTTGTGATTTTTTGTTTGGTTTTTTTAACACGAAGTTATATTTTAATTCTGATTTGTTAGATGTTTATTTATACATACAACTTTAAAATTTAAATACACGATAAGTTCGTTAGTCGTTACGTATTTATAGTTGACAAAATAAATATTACCAATTAATAATTGTCGGTTGATCGATCTTTTTGACTTCTAGTGTCAGCAATTTTTTTTTTATTTCTTTAGAAGTTTATAAATTTACTAATCAGCAAGAAGTACGTTAGGTAAATAGAGACAATAATATCTATGGATAAGTAACAAAAGTCATATCATATGTTATTGATATGCTAATTTCTGTTATAAGATGTTTTAATTTCTACAAGCTGCAGAACGTTTGCTATTTAATTGTTAAACATTCATTGAATGAAGTGGAAAGATTCTGGTTTGAGTCCAGACGGTGTTGGTGGATAAAAAAAGTGGAAAGATTCTGGTTTGAGTCCAGACGGTGTTGGTGGATAAAAAAAGTGGAAAGATTCTGGTTTGAGTCCAGACGGTGTTGGTGGATAAAAATAAATTTTTCTGATTTAGCATTGTAACAATGAATGTTTAATAATTTCTGTTAATTCTTAGATAATAGTTAATAAACATAGTTATTAATGTGCATAGGTATATAATGCTTACCTGTTTGATTTCTACATACCAAGAATTATTTATATTTTTTTTTGATTAAATATAAACATTCCACAATAATAGTATTATTTTCATATATAAATATATTTTTAAATCTCTCGCGGGAATTACAGCGGGATCCCGCTGTAAAGGCAAATTTACCGCAAATTTACAGCTGGAAAAAAAAAGACTGCGGGATTGCAAACCCTAGACGCAATATCTGATCTAGTACACGTTTTATTTCAGTCTGACAAAAATATCTACAAATTTATATCGTGTTGCGAAAACATATTACTTCAGTTTTGAAAATGTACGAAACAAGTGGATTTCCAGCACGGCCAATCCTGACAATATCGTACGTTTCGATAACATTATAATCAAACTGTATCATAAAATAAAATCGAAAAAATTCTGAAGAATACCAGTAATTCAAGAGCCACAAAGCATGAAACTTCATGAAATACACCTCACAGTACTGTTGTTTTAAACACTGTCTGAATGATATTAAATATATAGACTAGTGTTTGTCGTACACTAAAGTTTATTAGTACACTAGACTTCTCAGTGCTGCCAACTTTTATTTTAACGACCTTCAAGTACACGTGAGATTTACAGATTTATTATAATTGTATGTAGGCATAGTGACATATGTAAAGATTGGCTGTATTCACGATAATAAAATTTGTATACGGCTGGTGTCAGATCATTCAAAATCCCGGTTGTTCTAAACACACGTTTTCTAACCATGTCATACTAAAACATCGGAAAAACCTTTACTTGGAATTCTGAACCAAAAATTCCATTCAAAACAAAACAAGTTTTCCTAAACTTTAGAGCAATTTTTTGTGTTAAGTTTTTGAACAATTCGATATGGAAACATATATCGGTTAAGTGTGTGTTGGACACACGAAGTGAAAATGTAACAAATAAAAAAATCGATATTTTTTCGACATCCTTAGCTCACAGGTACGTGTGTAACGACAAACACCCGCAAAATTTCAACCGAAAAGAAGAAGGCCTGTACCTAAGTAATACCTGGACTGAGGCATACTAATTGTTAATGAGCCCAACGACCAATCAGAGAAGGACGAACTACGACCGAGTAGAGAACAAAAACCCACGTTGTATAAAAGAAGAAGGAGCAGCAGTCGTCGACACACTTATCTGTGAGTAGTCTATACGGACACTTCGCCCCCTACCACATCGCTTTTGATAATGTCTACCGCAGTTGTAGACGAAACGTCAGAAATGGACCACGACGTACAAGCCCGGGAGCCGAGAAGCTTTCCAACGCCGGCCGTGAAGGCCTACACACTGGAAGGTAGTATTTATCTTCAACCTAATTATATAATGACCGGTGTGACAACATTCGAAACTCTCGTTTTTTAACATATTGTCACTTACTCATATAACATCATTTACGATTCAGATACATAAACATATACTATTTTATCGATTATAACGTTCCCATAAAATCAGTCTTCCGTACTCGAATATTACAAATGCTATCTAAAAACTATTTAGGTAGATTCTGTTAATGAAATAGCGTGACAGATATCTACAAAAAATGTCTCTAGCTTTTCAAATAAAAGATCTATTAGGTAGACCTACCTGGATAACAAAAATATTAGAATTCGGTTTTTTCATTAAATTTTTTTCTGACATCCAAGTTTTATACAAAATTAGACAAATATTTTTGCTATGTTTCATTTTTATAATTCGATTTATCGTTTGCAAAGTACCTAGACGTGCTGGGGAGAGCTTTTCTTGAAATGAGAGATGAGGCGAGCATAGGAAACTTTTGATATCTATAATATTTATTAAAGTACTATACATCGACTGCTAACTATTCCCCTTAACAAGCAACGTCTCGATAATAAATTACTTATTATAACTAATATAGCTAAATTAAACGGACAATCCCTCTTTAAAATATATCGGCCTAACAAACGATCCTAGTCTTACAAAAGGTTTAGATAATATATTCAAAAATGTAAATTTAATTAAGAATTTCAAAAACGACAATAGTATTAGTAAATTCTTAGGTAACCCTAAAGACAGCACTCCCACTTTAGAAAAGTGTAGTATTTGCGAAATTAATTGCGGTACATGTGACAAATTATACATAGGACAAACCCGACGTCAAATTACTGCCTGATGGAAAGAACACTTCTCCCACATTAAATTGTGTTGGTGGATAAAAAATAAATTTTTCTAATTTAGCATTGTAACAATGAATGTTTAAGTATAACAATTATATAGCGTTCTGCAGCTTTGTAGAAATAAAATATATCCTATATCATTTAAATAGCTTTGAAAGTATTTTCAAAGCCAAGTGCGATACATATAAACTTTTAAATTTAGATAGCGGCTCTATACCTTATTCAGCATTATATTTTGGTCTTTTGACTCCGTAATTTGTCAGTTGTTTGTTTTCCGGTGTGTTTTTCTTTTGTTTTCACAGATTTTGCATCGACGTAGACCCTTGTTTTATTGACAGTTCCTTAAGAATTTTTGGATCTCAAGTTTTTTGTTAACTGAACTTTTCATATGTTTTGGTCTAAGGTTTAGTTTATAGTACAAGATATTTTTTATACCTGTTATTGTATATAAATGTAAGGATTTATTAATTTAGTTTAGTGTTTTGCTGAAGATGGGAGCTTAGCTCTCGAAATGTACATCCACTGAATAAATCTGTTGTGGTAAGAAGTAACTAAGGTCAAGTGGGGTAAGAGCATACTGAAAAAATATTAGTTCCATTTTACAATCTTGATAATACTATTTAACTATGTTTTTATATATTATATATTATATAGTATATATTATATATTATAATAGAAATTAGTTTCATGGGTAATTGGAATTCCAATTACCCATGAAACTAATTTCTATTATTACATATTTTGGAATTGAACTTTAAAGATGAATTATATATTATATATTATATATTATATATTATATATTATATATTATATATTATAATATATTATATATTATATATTATATATTATAATATATTATATATTATATATTATATATTATATATTATATATTATATATTATGTATTATGTATTATATATTATATACAGCGGTGCCAGACGTCCCGATTTTGGCGGGACGTCCCGATTTTTTAATCAAAATTAAATGTCCCGCGCGGGACAGGCTCAGTCCCGTTTTTCGGGGATAACTCGACCGTGCGTAAATAATTATTCTCTTATTGTAAGTTGCAATTTGTAACACTCACTCCTCAGACTATTGTTAGAAACGCCATATTTTTCTAATGAATAAAACTTTTTTGATTTTGATTTGTTTTTTTTATTTTTTTTATTCAGAAGACGAATAAGACTCAACTATTTAGCGATAGGGCAAATCTGATTTAAAATATCATATTTTTATTAAAATACATTTTCTATGGCTATTTTTGCTATCTGTTGTCACGTAAACGTAATTTGAACTCAAATAAAAAGATAAATATTTAAAAACTTCTGATTATATACGTTTTTTTACTGTGTCCAGCTTTCGACGAAAGAATCCCGCTTTTTTCACTCAAAAAGTCACAAAATCCCGACTTGGCAAAAAAAAATCTGGCAACACTGGTGTATAGTGACCTGATCAATGTGGTTAAATCCTCTCTTGCTGAATTTAATAATAGTATTAATGTGTAATTGTTACTTTAATTTCAATTTTAAATTCATTCATATTGGTTGCCAATAAGGGCGCTACTAACATAGCGTTCTAAACAACGAATTCATAAATTATTATTATATGAATTCGTTATTTACAGATAATATATTATTTCTATGGTTAGCATATGTTTATCTGGTCTTATAATTTCAATCGACTTGTTATAAGCATTACAATATTTCAACGAAGATGCTAACCTCAAAAGTAAATATTACAATTTTATTTAATTGCTAAAATAAAAAAAAAATTTAATTCTAATTTTACAAGATATGTCTTCTGTTACACAATTATCAATGTAATTAATTGTATTAATTGTATTTCTTGTAGCTTGCCTGAAGAAGCTGAAAATAAACCGACGAATCGTTGCAAATTTTGAAAATTTAGCATCAATTTATTTATATCCAAGTTCCCAATTAACTTATTAATATGTTTTTTTAAGGTTGTTTAAGGTTTTTATTAATTTTTTTAAGGTTTTTTTTTATTCATTTTTCTAAGGTTTTTTTAAGGTTGTTTAAGGTTTTTTTTATTAATTTTTTAATTTTAATTAAGAATATGTTGTTAGGGAAATTATACTTCAGTAGTGTGGTCTAAAGCACACTCGTTTTTTTTAAAATAAAAACTTACCATGTCTGGATTATTATATAATAATAATAATCATTATAATAACACGACAAGAATATGTTACTTTTTAAATCTACGTTTATTTAGTTACTGAATTTCCCGACGTAACAATCGGGATATTTAGACTCTTCATACGAATAGTTTAGCTGTCTGTAAAAGGACGTATTGAATAAAAAATAAAAGTTTATTTAATTATTAGTGTATTTGCCATATGGCAACATACACTATTGGCATCGGTCGGATGGCGGGACCTAGAAGTCGGACCAAAATTTCTCGACGTTTCATAACCTCCTAAACACTTTGGCACCATTTAAAAAAAAATGTTTATATATTATATATGTATATATGTATATATATATATATATATATATATATATATATATATATATATATATATATATATATATATATATATGTATATATATATATATATATATATATATATATATATATTTATATATATATATATATATAGGTACCTATATATGTGTACGGGCAATAACTTTCGAAGGAATTAATTCATTTTAACGAAATTTGGCACACATGTTGGAATCCATCACCGCACGAAGCTTATTAAAAATAGGCCCAATCGGGTCATTTTAAGGGTGGTTTTTAGGGGTTGAAAAAAGTTTTTGGGCCCAAAAATACCTAAAAAATTCTCAGAATCGTTTCAAAATTGAAATTTAACCCTTTAATAGCAATTAAAAAGTGCTCCTAAAATTTTAATAAAATCGACCCGACAGGACCGGATTTTCTAATTTTCTGAAAACTCTAGTTTGCAGATAGTGCGAGTTATTTACTGAAAGGTGTTTTTAATTTTGGTGTAGACGTTCGATTGACAAAATTAATGTAGTTAAGAAAAAAATGTAATTTTAAGGGGTGTATTAAGGAGTTAATTTTTTTATTTTGCTCAACAATCACCTTAAGTTCACATAATAAAGCCACAAGGCCTGTATCAGCAAATACACTATATTGTCGGCAGGGTTTTGGCACTGCGACCCGGGTTTTATTTTATAATTTTCAGTGGGTCATAAAAGCGTGTTTTTAAAACTACATATGATTTATTTTTTACTTTTTAGTTTTAATTCCATTTCCAACCGTTGTTTTCTTTACGTTGGTGTCTTCAGTGGTTTTAGTTTCATTGTTTTGTTTGTATTTATTTTATTTCCACGTGTAACGAACAATCATCGATTAGCTCGATAGAACCAAGTTATTGTATTGTCATCGGTATTACATACGTTTGCAAAGCTTCGAATCAATTAGAAGTTGGTTAAATTGGCTTCCAAGATTTGATTACACACATTGTTAGTTAGTTACAGGTGAAGCTAATAAAAACGTGTTAAAATAGAGCAGGTGATGTAGGTACAAAAACCCTTTGGACATGAAGTACATTCATACTTTATCGATTTTTTTTCTTTTTAGGAATTTTGTACGAAAATGTCTTTTTCTTATTATTTTTGAGTTATTAAAAAAAAAACATTTGTCGCAGGTGTAAAACAAACTTCAAATAAATGATAGAATGGAGTTTGAAGAGGTGAGTTCTTATTCCATACCACACCGTAAGTACGTGTAGACGAAGAGGGTGTTGCACTGTGCACAAACGTATATATGTGTGTGTGTGTGCGGGCGGAAAATACGCCAGTGGTGGTATATTATGCGAGAGTCTTTTATACCACGCACACAAACTCATCTGCGCATATCAGCTAGACACTGACGCAATGTCTGCCTTCATCTAGCAAGAGTTAAGATTAACGCCGCAACCATGTCCTTCCTATATGTGAAGTTGAAGCGTTTGGTGTTCAGTCTATTCCAGTGCCGGTGTTTAGTTTTGCTTGAAGGTATCCGACATGACAGACTTGAAACACACATACACACACACACACAGCCGAATGCTAGCCATGCGTGAAATAGTAATCCGTGCGGTCACAGCTCCGTTCCCGGACATGTTCTGTCCGTCACAAGTACGCGCGAAAAGAAGACTGGTCTAGTGCATAACTCCATAACATACACACTAACATAAAATATAGATTCAGAAGTTCAACAAATGTCGACACAATTCAAGAAGTATAAAATAACCCTTGATGTTTCTTTTTTCTATGCTCTCCACATAAAAGACATAGCGTTTAAACTAAATGCTTCGGGTATAACTTAAAAAAACCCGGGTCGCAGTGCCCAAACCCTGCCGACAATATAGTGTATTTGCTAATACAGGCAGTGTGGCTTTATTATGCGAACTTAAACTAGGTTTTTGGGCAAAATAAAAAATTTGACTCCTTAATACACCCCTTAAAATAACATTTTTTTCTTAATTGCAATATTATTATCAATCGAACCTCTATACCAAATTATATACAACTTTTCAGTAAATAATTCACTATCTGCAAACTAGTGTTTTCATAAAATTTGTAAGTCCGGTCCTGTCAGGCCGATTTTATTAAAATTTTAGGAACACTTTTCAATTACTACCAGGGGGTTAAATTTCAATTTTGAAACGATTCAGAGAATTTTCTCGGTATTTTGGGGTCCAAAAACATTTTTCAACCCCTAAAAACTACCCTTAAAATGGCCCGATTAGGCCCATTTTAAATAGGCTTCTTGCGGTGATGGATTTCAACAAGTGGGCCAAATTTAGTTGAAATCAATTAACTCTTTCGAAAGTTATTGCCCGCACACACACACACACACACACATATATATATATATATATATATATATATATATATATATATATAAATATATATATATCTATATATACATATATATATAAACATTTTTAAAAATGGTGCCAAAGTGTTTAGGAGGTTAAGAAACGTCGAGAAATTTTGGTCCGACCCCTAGGTCCCGCCATCCGACCAACGCCAATAGTGTATGTTGCCATATGGCAAATACACTCAAAATTATCTGGAATAATTTTTGTATACTATCAGGATTACTTTCTTCATCCCATACAAGCTATCATACAAATATACTCTCCATCTATACCTCGCTAAATAGAATATTTCGGAAGATAAATTCAATTTTACTTTGTAAATTTTTGTAACTTTTCCACCTCTAAATAAAAGCAGTCATAATTACAAGTCATTTTTTTATTAAGTATTTACATCAGAAAGATTCATTTACTAAAGTTGTTTTTAAGACTTTTTCATAGTTTTTGATTGTCCGGTATCCGGCCGGATATCAAGTTACTATCCGGTAACCGGCCGGGTAGTAAATTTAGGCAGGATACCAGATAGTTACCGGATATACGTTTCATATCTAATTGAAATATGTTTCTAAAATGATATTATGGATGCACATTCTATTTACTGTAATTACATGCATTTTTTTCCATTATGAAAATAAATGAAATTTATCTCTTACTATATTTATTTATAGTAAATCAATTATTCAATCATTTTCTACGAATTTAATCTATCTAATTATTGTGTACAAATTCTATTTTATAGTACTATTCTATATATTCTATACTACTGCCATATAGAATAATATACTACTAGCGGTACCTGTGCGAATAATTCGCACTAAAATTTGTTTCTAATTTCTCACACTCTTTATAACTTTCTTCATTTTATTGTACTACATTACAAAGCTCAGTGACGGTTTCTAAAACTGTCATATAGAGGCGTAAGTATCAAAAACATTGAGCTGAAACGCCGCCATACGAAAAGTATTTATACGTGAATTTTGATTAAAAATTAAACAAAAAAAATTTACCGACCGTCAATCATGTTGACGTTGTTTCAAAGTAAGAAGCGTCAGATGGCAGCATTGCTGCATATACTGAATAAATGTATAATTGTTATAATTAATTATCTTGCAAAAACAAAAGCAATAATAGATTTTTTAGTTGTTGATGTCGGTAGAGCATGCAATTATCTATAAAATGATATAAAATTTATGTGGAGAAATTGTGTGGTTTTTTTCGAAAAAGGGAGGCAAACATCTTAACCTTAGCGTATTAATATATTTGATTCTATACTCTACAATACTATAGTATTCTAGTTTATGGTATAAAGGACTGCTCCTTAGCACTGCGCAGAGTTAATTTTCTGTTACACATTTCAGTTACTTTCTCGAATTACACCCATACTGCCGTTAAGATGTTTATACATGAAAAATGTAACTCCCATTATTTCATTCCATTTTTATGTCACTTATTTTTGGAACATAATATTAGGACGTAAACGTGAGAACTGCCTCTATATATTATTTAGAACCTCTGCTTTAAATTAACGTCTATACTCTAGACTGGCTTAAATGTTAAAACTATACATGCAACATTTGCAGCTGTAGGCGTGTTGCCGAATTTCGTCTGATTTGGAATATTATATAGACTGTGTCAAAAATCCGGCAATGGCGCAAATATTTCGGAAGGAGGTATTTTTTCGAGAAATACCTCAGACAAAAGTTGTCTTTTTTGAAGACAGGACATTTCAGGTAGTAAAATGTAATTTCCCCCGCGGGGTTGGTGGCGCTTTTTTTTCAAATACGACCCCCTACTTTTTTCAACAGATTTTGGTTCCTTGTAAAAAATTAAACAACTTTTGTCCGAAACTTTGTTTCATCCGATGCCTCCCGCATCCTCTAATATCGAAATAAAAAATTAGTTCCTCAAAGTGGCGTTCAATCTATCATGCCTATAAACAACGGTCTTAATGAGAAAATTTCGGAGGGCGAAACTCGTGAGAATTGGGGAGGGCCAGCAGTTGAACAAAAAAAAAAACACACCCAGCCTCACCCCTGCACAAGGGTGGGGGTGGTTTTGCGTTTTTAATGGCGACTTATGTTTTTTTGCTTAATTCGATTTTATGCGAGCAAATAATAATATTTTTTTTAAATTGTTGTCCAGAACGATGTTTTCTGGGTGGAAAATTGGATTAAACATGAAAAAACATAAGTCGCCATTAAAAATTCAAAACTACACCCACCCTTGTGTAGAGGTGAGGCTGGGGGTGTTTTTTTTTGTTCAACTGTTGGCCCTCCCCAATTCTCACGAGTTTCGCCCTTCGAAATTTTCGCATTAAAACCGTTGTTTAGGCATGAAAGATTGAACGGTACTTTGGGAAATTATTTTTGATTTGAATGTTAGAGGATGCGGGAGGCATCGGATGAAAAAAAGTTTCGGACAAAAGTTGTTTGATTTTTTGCAAGGAACCGAAATCTGTCGGAAAACTAGGGGATTGACGTTGTATTTGAACATAAAAATCCCCTCCCCCGTGGGGGCTGAGTGGGGGGATTAGATTTTACTACCCGAAATGCCCTCTCTTCAAAATAAACAACTTTTGTCTGAGGTATTTCTCGAAAAAATGCCTCCCTCCGAAATTATAGAGTCGTTGCCGGACTTTAGACGTACATTCTGTATAAGAATAATATATGTACGTAACTATGAAGGCAATGTTACGTTTCAGAAATTTGCAACATTGCATTTGTCATTACAAAATATAGTTCGTTTTTTTTTGTATGTATCTCGGAGCTGATTTTGCTTGCATTTTCGTGCATACTTATTGTTTTTTGTTTTTTTGTTTTTGTTTTGTTTTTTTTTGGCTTCTACTAAAGATGCAATCGCGAGTAGTATTTTGATCACTCACACTCACGAAAATCATTTTCAGCTCACGCCCGCTCACGCATTGTTACTATTTTTTATAATCACACTCACGCACGCTCACGACTAGGTTTTAACACTCACTCACGTTACGTACGATAATAATTATATTCGAGACTTGCCCACTCACGCACGGTCAATCACACTCACGCAACTCACGTAATTTTATAATTCATATTATAACATTTACTAAAACATCATACAATAAAATGGCCAATGGAAATAGGATCAGGTTATGTGTTTGTCAATTATAAAGTACTAAACAACGAATTTTTTTAATTTTATCTAACATACGTTACAGTTTTACACATCACAAAAACAAAAAACAAAAAACCTGTAAATAGTAAGTAACAAGAAAAATCATGACTGCACCTGATACTTATAACGTTAGTTTCGGACCAGGTTTAACAGTCCGTACTAAACAACGAATTTTTTTAATTTTATCTAACATACGTTACAGTTTTACACATCACAAAAACAAAAAACAAAAAACCTGTAAATAGTAAGTAACAAGAAAAATCATGACTGCACCTGATACTTATAACGTTAGTTTCGGACCAGGTTTAACAGTCCGCATACAGGAGAATAATTTTTTACGTAATTAACTTTTCACTCACGCCAATTCACACTCACGAAAAGTTTTTTGCACTCACGCACGCTCACGTATCCGTATTATCTATTTAATCACACTCACTCACGTTTTTTTTAAACAGTCACACTCACGGCGTGTCACGTCGTGACACTCAGTGTTACGGGAAATTTCACGCACGATTTGCACCTCTAGTTTGTACTTCTGATTTGTTTTTCAATGTATTAAAAATTTAATCACACTTTCAAAACGTTTCATAATATAAAAATATATATCGGCATGGAGCGCCATGTTCTAAGATAATTTTTATATAAAAAATCTAAATAGAATTTGCCGTTACGATTGTTATAAAATATGGGCAAAATTGCGTTTTTTCCAAAAAGACATTAAATCAATAAGCATCAAAATTAATAGGCATGAAGTCTTTCTTTTATCCCAATCAATTAAACCACCCTATTTATTATTCTCGGTCCTTGTACAAGTTCGCACAAATAATGAATTGAATGATTCTTCTAGACCCATCCTTGATTATCCACAAATTATCTGCCTGACTGCACTCTCTGCAGCTTAACTTCACATTAAGGTATGCTTTTAGAGCATTGTGGCCTGTTAAAAAGCCCACCAGTAAACGAAGATTGTTCCTAGTAAGTTTTAGTGGTTCTTCGGTCACCTTTTGGGATGATTCTTTAATCTTTACTGTAAGCTTTGTCATGCTGTCATCTTATAATCTAATACGAGTGTATTAAATTTATGTGGACTTCAAATCCCTTATTTGATCCCTTACTGTGCTTAATATATGAAATATAATATGGAATTGGCAATCCTTTCCTAGTCAGTTCATCAGTTTTCTGTACGATTCCATGATTATTTTTTTAGCAATATTTACACCAGTTCAGCACTCGCGGACTATTCATGGCGTTCTTCATTTATTATATTTATTCAATGAATTAATAACATTATGGGTCAACCGGAGGTTTCCCTGTCACTTTTTAATTTATTTAACGCTGTGAATAAAGATATTCTATTCTAGATCCGTTGGTAGTTTTCGTTTAAGTCGTCTGTTGACGAGATGACTCCCACGATTGTAATATTGTGCGCCAGGACAGTTCATTAATTGTTGAAAGAATTTTATTTAGTACATGATTGTAATTCTTTGTTGCATAAAAAAACTAATGACTGACAAATAAAATCAATATTGAGCTCGCGGTGGATTTGGTTGTTGCGAACAAACCATGGGAAATCTATGATGATACGGAGCTCTTTATTTTTAAGCACTTGTATTTTATTAATATTTGTTTTTGATGCTGAGCTCCACACAACGCAGCCATATATAACAAGTGGTCATAGAACTGTTTGATATATTAACGTTGAATACTTGGTTTTGAGCGGTGATTTTCTGTTCATCACTGGGCAAAGCATTTTTAGTCTAGCCTTCGTTAACTTTTTTGTTAATGTGAAATCCCCTGGTGAGTCTACGGTCTAAGTAGATTCCCAAGTATTTAACAGCGCTTCCGGGTGGGCTCCATTCGATTTGCTGGTTGTTTATACGTATTTTATCGGGCTCATGGGGGCGTCGAAGGGTGAATATTTTTGCTTCACTCTTGCTCGGGGTCAGTGTTATGTTCCATTTAATGAAGAAAAGAGGTGACATTAAAATTATAATTATTTGAGCATTTTTCCAGCTACTAGGAAAATAACCAATTGACAAACACGCATTAAAAATTCAGGTCAGATACGTTATTGCTTTATTTGTCAGTTTTTTCAGGAATTCGTTTGGAATCAGATCATGTCCTGGGGATTTTTTATTAGGTATTTGTTCTATAAAACTTTTGATCTCTTGTGGTGTTGTGACTACTATGATGCTTGTTGGAAGTGGAGTATTCTCTTGAATGTAGTTTTCGATATTTGTGGTGAATTCTTGGTTGGTGGGTGACGAATTTGTCTTAAATATACCTTCGAAATAATTTGCGAATATTTTGCATTTATGAGCATCACGACAGTAATTTACATCGTTGATCTTGATGGGATGAATTATGTTTAGTTTCTGGAGGAGACGTTTGGTAGCTTTCCACATTGTTGAGTCTCGAGGATCTAACTGTTACACATATTTGTGAAATGACTCATTTCTGTAACTATCCAGTTTCCATTTAACCTGATGTACTAAGTTATTATAATTTTGTTTATAATGTGGTTGTCGTATTTTTTGTCACAGTTTGCGTGCGCGATTTTTTTTCTTTAATTAGATTAATTATTTCTATCGGAAGCTGGTACGAGGGGCATTTATGTGATTTAGTAGTTTTCTTGGCTGTTACGTAATTAACTGTGCATTTTTTATTGCGTTGGTAAAATTTTCAATCCATTGGTCAATTAATAAAATTGAATAAGGACCCGTATTTCATTTAAGGTTAGAGTTAAGATATTCTCCAGATTTGTGGTAATATTGTTCAGTAAGGTACCGTTGGAGTTGTTAGCTCTGTAACCTCATAAAGCGTTTTCGCTATTAAGATCTCCCAGTATTATCGAGGGTTGATTATACGAAATTATTTTGTTAAAGTTCTCTTCAAGGACTTTTATTTGGTGGAAGATAATATGCAGCTATAATCCCTGATGGACTGTTATTTGACAACGTAATTTCAATTGCAACTGCTTCAAGATTACTAAGTTCAGGGATGATTATTTGGTGATGAGAAGTTCTACGCCTTACAAGAATTGCCACCCCACCTGAGGCTTGAGGTACGGTTCTATTCGGGTATTGTAAACATTTCAATACTGATTACATGTGTATCGCTTATACATGCAACGTCGATATTATGTCGAGCTAAGAATTCAATAAAAAGTGATCGTTGCTTTTTCAGGCCATTAGAGTTCCAATTAAGGATTGTTAAATTATGGATATTTATGTTTTTATTTGCCATTATTGATCACTGAGGTAATTAACTGCATGAAAAACGACTTGATAGTGTTTATATGCGGTTTTATAAAGTTATTTAGCGTTTGAAATAAACTATTTAGAAGTGGGCTCCTTCGAGTGAGGGGCATTGCAGTGAAGTTGACGAGGATGGATGATTATGTTTGGGGTTTACTGATTTATTATTTTTAACTGCATTTGCATATGTATTAGCCTGAGATGTTACGTTTGAATTTGCATTATTATCAATGGGGGCGCGTTACTGGTCAAAGCATGAAAAACAAATGACTATGTAGTTGCGGTAGAATTTTGTTTATTTTTATTTAATTTAGTTTTTATACTGTTATAATAATTACATCTTTTATAATTAGCCGTGTATTCTTCACCACAGTTCACAAATTGGGGTTTAGTTGCTGTAGTTTTGTCACATTTTGTGAAATGATGTGACCTGTGCATTTTACGGATCTTGACTCCAACCGACAATAATTTTTAGTAGATGTGTCCATACCTTTGACAGTTTGAGCATTGAGGAATACCATTATATTTACGCCTAGGTTCCACTGATATTACTGAGTAAAGTAATATGTCCAGATTAAAAGCGCCATTGCTTTGCTCGCAATTTTTAAGCTCAACTGCTAATAGTCGCATCGGTTGTCATATAATAATCTGTTAACTTTCGATAGTCATCAATGGTAGTTAAATATTAATTTTTAGAATATTGTCTTAATATTTTTTTGTTGTGAATTCCGAATCAATAATTTTGTTGATGTCTTTTACTATTATTTGATAGTTATTCGCTTCATGTAGAAATATTGGAGGGATTTTTATTTTCTCCGTATTGTTAACGCTATTTTTGCCGCCTGGGTTTAATTTTTTATTAATTTAAGTTTCAACGTCTGGAGGTAGGTAGTAGTGGTTCCGTTCAAGGTTTGGTTCAATTGAATCGTCGTGGTCTATTGTATCAGATTCAGATTCAACCACTGACTAACTGATATAACTCTTTTCATTTTCAATAAGCACTCTCAGAAGACAGGGTTCCTTTTTAGTTAGATTATTGATAGATTTACGTTTTGTTAGGTTCTGAACACCGGTGAGTTTTGAATTCACTGTGAACGAACGGATTTCTCACAAACACAAAATTATTAACTGTTAAGCAGGTCAACTTAATGCGCAATATGACCACACATAAAGACCACATCAAATAGGAAGCGACAAACACAAATAAAGCTAAACGAAGAATGATTTCGCTCTTTCATAAAGTTTATTTTTCAAACTATTGCTGCACCGCCGAACACCAAACTTAAATTACGCATAATAAATAATCGACTAATTATTTACAAAACTTTGCTACACATTAATTTTGATGGTGCCAATTCTTTGAAATTCTAATCACGCCGCCCACACACGCGTTACACAAAATTTAGAGCAAAGAGGAAGGGACACCTAGATATAAATACGAAAAATCACAAAGGGGACACACACGCAGTCGGGAATTCATTCAGTCAGTCGGGAAGAGCATAACGGGGGGGGGGGGACACGTACAACACAAAAAGGGCTTAAAATACGCGGGTTACCTTTGGGAAGAAACAGTTTTAACTTAGTACTTTTCTTTTACTAAAAAGTGTTTGTTGTGTGTCGTTATATTGCGAGTAAAAAGGGTAAGTCAAACCACTTACAATATTATTTAAGTTAAGATTAACAACTATTAATATTGTTTTGTTTAAGAGTTATTGAGAACCACAATTAAGTCTCTTGAGTCAATTGAACTACTGTTTTTTTATTATATTTTATTTCCTCTACTCAATTATCCGATTATTTGTAATTTTTTTTGTTTAATAAATATTCAGTAATTAGGTAATTTAATTTTATTTAATCATCAATACCTGGGCCTACCCACACCGTCATCTATCAGATCCCAAAAAGAACCCTAACGGTGTCAGTGATAAGTCACTGGCGGCCCGTTAACATAACACACACTCTTAACACAATTCTAATTTCTCGCAAATGCACGTCTTATCACTGTCACGGTTTGCACGAGACTTCACGGTTCCATAATGTCCCGGGGGATGCTTACTAAGACAAATAAAAAAATACATTTTTAAAGTTCAAAAACAAAAATTGTAGAAAATAATATCTTCTTTTTTTTATAATAAAAAAAAGAAGATATTATTTTCTACAATTTTCAATTTTATTGATCTTTGTAATGCAAAATTGCCTTTTATATCATAGTTTTATTAGTGTATTTGCCATATGGCAACATACACTATTGGCGTCGGTCGGATGGCGGGACCTAGGGGTCGGACCAAAATTTCTCGACGTTTCATAACCTCCTAAACACTTTGGCACCATTTTTAAAAATGTTTATATATATATGTATATATATATATATATATATATTTATATATATATATATATATATATATATATATAGGTATATATATATGTGTGCGGGCTATAACTTTCGAAGAAGTTAATTAATTTTGACGAAATTTGGCACACATGTTGGAATCCATTACCGCACGAAGCCTATTTAAAATGGGCCCAATCGGATCATTTTAAGGGTGAATTTTAGGGGTTGAAAAAAGTTTTTGGGCCCCAAAATACCGATAAAATCTCAGAATCGTTTTAAAATTGAAATTTAACCCTTTAATAGCAATTAAAAAGTGCCTCTAAAATTTTAGTAAAATCGGCCCAACAGGACCGGACTTACACATTTTTTGAAAACACTAATTTGCAGATAGTGACTTATTTATTGAAGGGTGTCTTTAATTCGGTGTAGACGTTAGATTGATAATAATATTACAATTAAGAAAAAAATGTTATCTTAAGGGGTGTATTAAGGGGTTAAATTTTTTATTTTGCCCAAAAACAAACTTAATTTCACATAATAAAAGTCTAAAACCACACGGCCCTATACAAGCAAATACCACTATATTGTCGGCAGGGTTTTGGCACTGCGACCCGGGTTTTTATAATTTAAACATGCTGAGAGCTTGAAAAAGTCTTGATTTAATAAAGACGAAACGTTGCAATCAATAAGTGTTTAAATTGATTTTTTATTCCAATTACCCGTGAAACTAATTTCTAAAAAAATACATATTTCGCGTCACTATTGCCGGCCTGGCAGAGGTATTTAGAATTTCATTTTTTATTTGCAATTAAGTGAAAACTTATAAGAATGAACATGTTAATTTACACTTCACATATGTGCGCACGACCCTATTGGATGAAGTCCGACTACTAAACACATGTACTTTGGCACTAAACAGTCGTATAATATTAATAATACACCTAGTATTTATATGCAGATGGAGCGTCTTGATAATGTGCAGATTTTCAATTACCTTGGCGTCTACATTGACAAGAATTTACAGTGGAGTCATCATGTTGACGTTTTATCCAAAAAAACTACATAAAAGTATATTCTTACTACGTCAAATGAAGGGTTTGATGGAAAATAAATACTTACTGTCACTTTACTATGCCTTCGTTCATTCCAATATTAGTTATGGTGTTCTCCTATGGGGAAATTCTAGTGATAGCAAACGTATCTTTTATCTGCAGAAAAGAGCTATGCGAACGATTTTTGGCTTAAATCCGCGTGTTTCTTGCCGTAATGTTTTCAAAGAAAATAACATTTTAACTTTGGCAGCAGTTTATATCTATAAGGCTGCAGTATATATTCATACAAATTTGGAAAGTTATGGCTGAGAACTCACGACTACAGTACACGGTATAAGGATTTACTTTTGCTACCGAAACCGAACTTGACTATGTTCATTAAAGGCGCTTCTTACAATTGTGCAAGGATCTACAATCATCTGCCAAATTATATAAAAAATACTAATAATATTGTTAATTGCGAAAAGATTTTAAAAAAGTTTTTACACAATGGATGTTTTTATTCACAAGATGAATTTTTTAACAATGTATGTTTGTAATCATATCTATGTAATTTTGACCTTTCCTATAACCTATGTAGGTTTTTAATGAAACAAATATATTATTATTATTATTACTATGTTAATAAACCTTCCACAATAATTGTACGCTTTTTGTAAATTTAAAAACGTGAAATTGAAAAGCGATAACAAAAATAGAAGCTCTGGTTGATGGATAGATTCAATACCATAAATAAACAACTTACAGACTGTACAGAGCCCACGTGATTTAAAGTGCATTTGTTATCTGTTATATTTTGTGAAAATATTTTATCTCTTTTTCCTCGACATATGAAGTATAGGTATGCATGCATGTACCTGCACCTTCTACAAAACAGCCAAATATACCCCACAGTCACGGAAGGAAAATAAAGAATTGCACCGGTAGCATGCATTGAGCCAGTATGTTAGCTTTGTTTATTTATTTTTCACTGTCGTAATATATTTCTCTTATTTAATTACTATCGTAAGTACTTATTATGAGATTTTATTTGAATCAATGCACGTCAAATATTCATATAACAAATTAATTTTATCATTTTATTGCAAAGATGACGTACGTAGAATTTTGTTCGGGAGGGCAAGAGTTATGAGAGCACCTAATAATACGCATCCGGTTCAATAGATTTTGAGACTCGAAATAAAATACAAAAACTTCAAAATGCGTGTACGCAATTTATTTATGAAATCTCTTTCAGGGAACATATCAGCCCATACCTAATACGATTTGAAATTTTGAATATGGCTGAGCAGCGCTTGCTGCATTTGTATAATTTCATTTTTAAAACATTAAAAACCAACGCGCCAAAGTATTTCAAAGTTCAATTAGAGATTAGTTATAATTCATACAGTATTAGACACGTCATATTTGTTACTCCCCGTTTTTTTTCAATTCATTTAAAAAGCTTGTATCATATTTAGCGCCGAAGCATTTAGATAAATTCAGTGACATAATTAAACTTAATATTGATAGATACATTAAATAAAAGCTGCTATTGGATGGGAGAAAATCTTATTTTACTACAAAATCTTGGGTTTCTTTGAATAATTTTAAAGAGTTTTGTTTATTATTTTAAAGTGTGTTTTGTACATTGTCTTTCGTACTAAATGGGCAGATGGAAGACCAAACAAATTTTTGAATCCTGCACCGTTTGTTTTTCTAATAGGAGCAATAAACCTAATATATTTATGTATTTACTTATATTGCAAATTGGTCATAAACAATAACTGAGTAAGTTCTAAATAACTTTATCTGGAAGATATACAAGTTCGTTTTCGGAATTTTTAAATATTGGTTTATCTACAGGTAAAACTATTCGTTCATAGAGTTTATGTAGGGAGTATCTGCAGATAGCCATTGATTTCAACGCTCTCAGTGATGACTCAAATATTAGCAGCTGCTCTGACACTGCATTTATGATCTCAAAACTAAAAAACCCGGGTTGCAGTGCCAAAACCCTGCCGACAATATAGTGTATTTGCTAATACAGGCCGTGTGGCTTTATTATGCGAACTTAGGTTGGATTTTGGGCAAAATAAAAAATTTAACTCCTTTAATACACCCCTTAAAATTACATTTTTTCTTAATTGCAAAATTATTGTCGATCGAAGGTCTATACCACATTAATTACACCCTTCAGTAAATAAGTCACTATCTGCAAACTAGTATTTTCAAAAAATTTGTAAATGCGGTTCTGTCAGCCCGATTTTATTAAAATTGTAGGGACACTTTTTAATTACTACCAGAGGGTTAAATTTCAATTTTGAAACGATTCGGAGAATTTTTTCGGTATTTTGGGGCCCAAAAACATTTTTCAACCCCTAAAAACTACCTTTAAAATGGTCCGATTGGGTCCATTTTAAATAGAGTTCTTGCGGTGGTGGATTCCAACATGTGGGCAAAATGTCGTTAAAATCAATTAACTCTTTCGAGAGTTATAGCGCACTCACACACACACACACACACACACACACACACACACACACACATATATATATATATATATATATATATATATATATATATATATATATATATATATATATATATATATACATATATTTATATACATATATATACATATATATGTATATATATATATACATATATATATATATATATATATAAACATTTCTAAAAATGGTGCCAAAGTGTTTAGGACGTTATGAAACGTCGAGAAATTTTGGTCCGACCCCTAAGTCCCGCCATCCGACCGACGCCAATAGTGTATGTTGCCATATGGCAAATACACCAAAAAAAATAAATTATAATGAGCCTCGCCCTCACATAAGAAGTTAAACTTCTTTAGTTTTTAATATTATTTGCAAGTTAAATTTTTATGTGAAACTAATTTATAATATTTACACACACTTAGCACACTATAAACTTCTGTACTTGTTAGTTACGTGTAACTTAGGAGACAAACTAACTTCCCCTTGATTTCTTACTTTTTTCAAATAGATACGTCGCTAAAGATGCTAAACTTCAAAAACTCGGATCACAATGCCAAAACCCTACCGACAATATACGAGTACGTAATGTATTTGCTAATACAGGCAGTGTTACTTTATTATATAAATTAGTTTGTTTTTGCAGAAAATAAAAAATTTAACCCCTTTATATACCCCTCAATACAGTATTTTTTCTTAATTTCAAGTTTTTATTCCTGTTTCAACAATTCGTCATCTGCACAAAATTATATACAACCTACAGTAAGCATAATTCTTTATCCCCAAAAATATTTTCATATGTATAAGTCCGGTTCTGTCAAATCGATTTTATAAAAAATTTAGGAACATCTTTTAATTAATACTAAAGTATATTATATGAATTTGTTTGTTTCTGGAGAATTTAAAAAATTTAACCCCTTAATGCACCCCTCAAAATAGTGTTTTTTTAATTTCCCGCTATGAAAACTGAAAATTTTAAAAAATTTGGAAGTTTTTGTTTCACCCCGATTTTCGAAATTTGAGTTTTCGTCGGATCTCGACGAATTGAGGTCCTAAGAAGCTATTCTGACATTTTTGACCATTTCCACAATGATGTCTGTATGTGTGTGTGTGTGTGTGTGTGTAAACCTTTCATAATTTTTGAACAGGTGGACCGATCGAAATGCGAATTGCGGCATCTGAAAGGGTCTTGCTGAACTTAGATTTTCTGAAAATTGGGGCTGATTCGGCCATGTAGATTTTGAGAAATCTCAAAAATAAAGCTTTTTGGAAAACAGTTTTTTTGAGATATTTTGAAATATCTTCGAAACTATTGTATCGATTAACTCCAAAATCGAATCAGCTCTATTCCTCATGAAACAACGTAGATTTCCGCATACCGCATCATAAGCGGTTCATTCGTTCGAGAGTTATCTTCGGAGAAAATTTTTGAAAAAAAAGGTTTTTTAAAATATCTTCTCAAATTTTTTTTAGATTGATTTTTTTGTAGTAAATTATTTTTTTGTGCTTAAAAAAGTGCATCGACTGCCCCAAACCACATCTCGATCACTTGATTCGTTCAAGAAATATTGTTGAAGAAAAATTTTGAAAAAAATGTTTTTTCAAAATATCTTCTCAAGTTTTCGTTAGATAGATTTTTTTGTAATAGGTTATTTTTTATGCTTAAAAAGCTGCCTCGATTGCCGTAAACAGCATCTTGATCGGTTGATTCGTTTGAGAGATATCGTTGACAAAAAAATTCCAAAAAAGTATTTTTTCAATATATCTTTCTAAATCTTTGTCAAAATTTTATAATGGTTTATAATTTCATAATTTCGGAAATATTTTGAAAATAAAAAAAATCAGATGTTCTTTTGTTCCGGGGATCTGTCAAAAAGAAATTAGATAGCTGACAAGCATGCTTTGATTAAATTTTACGTTAAACCATATTATGTAACCATGGAAACAAATACCATATTATATTATATTTGTTACTAATCGTTACCCGCATCACTGCGCGCGTTAACAGAAATTTTATTTTATTATCATATTTCAAATGTCTATATTAATGAAGTTGGAATGGTCCAGTCGCCCAATTGGCTGGAATTTTTTAAATTTTTAACAAACGCTGTAGAGGTAAGCCACATCCCAATAGATCGGAAATAGCGGAAAGTTCCAGGGATGGCCTGAAGGGTCAACCATTTTTCAAATTTTTTTTATTCGGTACATTTTCTCTGACAAAAGATGTTGATTTTTGTCTGGAAAATACGATCTAATAGAGAAACATAGGATTTGCCATTTGAAATTTTAGACTTGACTCCAGCACCACGCGGGGGCTCTCTCGAGGGGAGAAATTTTTGTCACCAAAATAAGCGTTGCTTAGAATTGAGAAACTTTTATTCGGAGAATTTTCTATGAAAAGACCATTCTTTTGAGATATTTCAGCGTTTCGGGACTTTCTGAACATTCTGTATAATATAATACTTAAATACTTAAAAAAAAATGAAGTTGATGAAATTTATCAGAATAATAAAAAAAGTCTTATTAGAAAATGCCTTTTACAGCAAGAAATAATTTTTAAACTACAATTTTAATACTTGCAAATAAGTTTTAAATGTTAAATTGTTATATTTTTTATTTCTTTTAGTTTTAATATTTTACCTGTCTTTTACCGTTCTATTTTTATTTTTATTTTGTACATATATCTCGACATGTCCTCCATATCATGTATGATTTGTTTAGGATAAAAAAAATGATGATGATGATACTTCATAGGCCCATGGAAACATATCTAGATTCAAAATATTCATAAACTTGCACTGGCAAACACCATGTAATCTATGATATACTCAGTAGGTCTTCATACCTTAATTTCTGAAAATGCTGGCACAATAGTATCACAATATAATTTACACACAGAGGCGCCAGATGTGACATTAGGTTGCATTGTCTAGGGACCGTGCACATCGCTCTTCTGATCAATCTCTTAACTCTTGTTTATTTTCCCCAACTACAAAAATATGCTTAAGTTCATAGCCACTCGGCGCCAGCTTCACCTTGACAACTATATGTCGAAGTGTTTTCGTCGAAAAACACTTGTGCATAACAAAACATGAAGCTATAAACTAGGACTGGCCAATATGTCTCATTATTGCAATATAATAGAGAATTTATTTAGGTGCATTTTATGAATTTCGTAAAAAGGCAGCTTGATGATTGGTCGTCACGAAAGCTTGTTACTTAATGCGTGGTCCATACCCCGTTTATAGGGTACAGAATTAGTTATAGAATCTATAATAAAATCGAAATTCTTGATATATACTGTAGCGTTTTAGAGTTTTAGGACCCCCCTAAAATAATAAATAGTTCGAGCCTATGTGCATTTTTTTAAATAAATGTGTTTTACTAGTGTCTATTTGACGAACAGGTAATAGACACGAATGGCTTGGCATGATGGAGTGTATCATTTGGCCGACAAAGAGGCACCTATAGTACCTATCGCGTGTGCGAGAGGGTGGGCGTTTCGCGACGTGTTTTAGTAGGCTGTCTATTTTGAAAGTCGACTGATAACGGCAGACTGCACAGGGACCGAGAACGGTACACACACGAGATAGAGGTGTTACCATTATCTTGATGTTATGATAAGATGGATTGTTGTAGACAGTTTTTAGACATCTATTGTTGCTAGGATTATTATTATTCGAGTTGTTTAGTTAGCATAGGTGATTGTTGTCGTTTGATTGGGATAATTTTTGGAAATTTGATTTTGACTGGTTGTTGTTTTGGGGGTTGGTTTTGGTACGCTGCTATTGTTGCCGGCGTTAGTTGTTGTAAATAGGAGGGCGTTCTGATCGTCACCTATTTGATCTTCTGCGATCTAAAAATCCTAGAACAAAATTAATTATAGCTTTTGTGTTCAGTGGCGTGCCATTTTAAATATTTCGCCAGTGTTAGTACCGTTGTTATTATTTTCGTTGATTATTTTTTATCCGTTATTATTTATCATCGTTATTTATTGTTGTTTTATTGTTGTTATTGATTTCTTACCTGGCGAGTTTTGTGTTATTATTTCACAAAAGCCTTGTGCAGTTGTGTTTTGTCATTTATGCCCGTATTTTATTTATAATTTCTTACATTCGGGGATTTAGGGGCTGCTGCAATTTTAGTGCACCTCGTTGGACCTAGAGGCGGAGCGTGAATCAGAGCGTTAAGTGGTCCTGGCGTCCTTTATTTTTTCATCTAGTCGGTGATTACGTTTCTGATTTTTTTTTTCTTTCAACGGTTGCCGTAGTCCCCTTATCGTTTTGGGGTAATAAGTGTAATTGTGTTCGTCTACTTAAATAGTGTTTGTTAATTGTCATGTGGTAGGTGGTAGGGTTTTTTTCTTTCTTTAAAAACAAACTGTTAATTGACAGTATTGTTATTTTATTCCTGAGGGAAAGGAGTAAGCGTCGAACTCCTGTTGAGCGTAGCTTACTCCCCCCGAATTTAGGTCAGGTTATTTAATATATTTTTTGAAAAGATCGATTTTTAGAGCACAATATTTCGAACCACGATCTAGCGCCGCTGAGTAAGCTAGCCGGAGACCTTGTGTGATTGAATTTTAAGATTCTCCCTAATAATTTAATAGACACCCTGAAGTGTACGTCACACAATTGGCGCCCAGAACGTGGGGCCCTCCTTTTTGGCCTTCCTCCAAATTAAATTCCTTATTCTGATTATGGCAGTATTGTGGCTGAGGGGTTGAATTTTTATTTGATTTTTTTAGTTGAATAGTGGCTGGCTTGCGCTATTGCGTGTATTGGCAATATTATTGGTTGTTTTGTTACTATTTATTTATTCTGTACTTGTTGAAGCTTGTGTTATTAATTGTAGTGGTCTAAAATTTATTTCGAAATGGACATTTCCTATGAAATTGATGTGGACTATTTACCCAGTTATGAAGTCAACTATGAAATGACTATTCGAGGTTTTGGAGGTGGTGGCGATGATGCTAATAGGCGTAAGTGCTTGCGTAGGTTGCTAGTCTCCGATTTAAAGCGACCCGGAGTTGAATATGTTTGCGACCGATTTGACTCTGAGCGGGATGGAGCTGAGATAGATGCTAGCATTACGTCTGTCCGATCACTGATTGAAGCGTTTGGCGGCCAGCTTGATGCTTCCTATGATGAGATTCGTAGCCGATTGAACCACCTTAAAGGTCGATTGGTCAGAATTAGAAGCACAGATGCTATTGTGGGAGCTTTTAAAGATGAAAGGCTAATTTGCACCATGGCATTAGAAGATGACCTTCTAATGAAAGTTGCCGATGTGTCCCCGGCCGAAGGTGGTTCGGCGATGGTTGAGCGCCCTAGTTCTGGCGTCGCTCTTCGGAGAGATACTGGTACTGCGGTGGCTCCTGCGTCGAATATGACCGAGGTTTTGGCGAACACCACTCGTGCATCTACGAATAATCTGCCGTGTCAACATAACAATATTAAGCTTTACAAATGGGGAATCTCATTCGATGGTAAACAGCCTGTGCTAGATTTTTTAGAACGTATCGAGGAAATGAGATTAGCACATCGTGTCTCTAAGGAAGATCTTTACCAATCGGCGGTTGAGTTGTTCTGTGAGGATGCGCTTCGTTGGTTTAGAACCATGAAATTTTATTTCCATAATTGGGATTCACTGGTGCAGGCGATGAAGTCACACTTTTTGCCTCCTGATAATGACCACTACATTTTGTTGGAGATCTATGGTAGGAAACAAAGGCCTCAGGAGAAAGTGATTAATTTTATCACAAGTATGTTGACTTTAATGGGTCGGTTATGTGTTCCCCTTATTGAAGAGGAACAAGTGAAGAACATCATTAGAAATGTTTTGCCAGGTTATCGTCAGTCACTGGTATTGATCAAGCCGAAAACTGTGGAACACCTAACTAGTGTTTTAACTGAATTTGAGCCTACAATTGTGTCCTACCATGAACCTGCTGAAACCAAAAGAGACCTGGGATCGTTAGAAGTGCCTGAATCCCATAGGAACGTGTCAAACTTAACGTGTTGGAATTGTCGAGAAGTTGGTCATCTTAGTTTTAAGTGCGACAAGCCTAGGACTAAGTTCTGTTTTGGTTGTGGCAAGCCAGGAGTTACACGACTCGCGTGTTCACAGTGTCAGGGAAACGCTCCACGGGGAAGCAGTTAGGTCGGCTCCTTTCCTTTAATCGTAAAACGGCCTGTAGTTCATTTCGAGATAGTGAGTCTTGGAAAAAATGGCTTCGGATTGTAGCTGATTTCTGTCAACCATCTAGGACGGAAGTGTCGTTGAATCCCTTATTAGTGACGAAACCTTTTGACAATAGACCATATATCGCTATTAAAGTGTATGGGGATGATTACACCGCTTTACTGGACTCAGGTGCTAGTGACTCTGTGCTTGGTAAAAAGGGTTTGAGTATTGTAAAGAAATATTCGTTGTCAATTCACAATTGCTCGGACAAGTTCATTACAACTGCGGATGGTGTGAGCCAGCTTATTTCGGGTTATGTGATGTTGCCTGTGTCTGTGGGACATTGTGTCCGGTTAATGAAAGTGTTGGTTGTGCCGTCCTTGTGTCATCAATTAATATTGGGTAGTGACTTTTGTCGTTATTTTCAGCTGAAGCTAGATTTTCGCGCAAATTCGTACTTTGTTGGTGATGAAAAAATTTGTGTCTTGAATGGAGAGTCTATTACGCCGGGGGAAGAGTCAGATGACTCAGTAAGTATTCAAAGTCGAGTGGAATTAAACAGATTTCAGTGTAGTCAACTGAATCAGGTTATAACGCGTTTCAAGCAGTTGTCATGGAAAAATGGTACCAAGCTGGGACGAACGGACAAAATAACACATAGCATTGATACTGGTGATGCTAGGCCGATTAAACAACGACAATATCAGCTGTCGCCGTATATGATGAAACACCTTTACAGCGAGTTAGACGAAATGTTGAAGTTAGGAGTTGTGCAACCGTCTTCTAGTCCTTGGTCGTCGCCGGTTTTGTTAGTCAAAAAGTCTCAAGGAAATTTTCGGTTGTGTTTCGATGGTCGGAAGCTGAACGAGGTAACGAAGAAGGACGCATATCCGCTTCCTCGCGTCGATCACATTTTAAGTAAATTAGCTGGGGCCCATTACTTGTCAAGTGTTGATTTAAAGAGTGCGTTTTGGCAAATTCCGCTCGATTCATCTTCCCGTGAGAAAACCGCATTTAGTGTGCCTGGCCGGGGATTATTTGAATTTGTCGTCATGCCTTTTGGCCTGAATAATGCCCCTCAAACACAACAAAGGTTAATGGACATGGTGTTAGGCCCTGAGTTAGATCCGTTTGTATTCGTATACCTGGACGATATAATAATTGCAACTCCTACTTTTGACAAACACGTGGAAGTCTTGATGGAAGTGCACAGAAGGTTGATTGAAGCTCGGTTGACTATTAATGCTGAGAAATGCAGATTCTGTTTCCCGTCGTTAGATTATTTGGGTTTTGTGGTGGATCGCCATGGTTTGAGAACTAGTCCGGACAAGGTTTCCGCGATGATAAACTATCCTCGACCGGAGAATACGACGCAGGTTAAACGATTTATTGGGATGTGTTCTTGGTATCGTCGTTTTATTGCCAATTTTTCTACGCTCACTGCCCCTATAACTGCATTGATAAAAGGTCGCAAGAAAGGACATCATATTGTGTGGAGTGAGGATGCTGAAAGGGCATTTAATGACATTAAGCAAGCGCTTATTTCCTCCCCTGTCCTTACTAGTCCTGATTTTAATAAGACCTTCACTGTTCAATGCGACGCCTCGAATTTCGGTTTGGGGTGTGTTTTAACCCAACAGAATAACGACGGTATCGATGTACCCATCGCTTATGCCAGCCGTACTTTGTCAGCTGCTGAACGGAATTATACGGTTACGGAGAAAGAATGTTTGGCTGTTTTGTTCGCTATTGAGAAGTTTCGCCCTTACGTTGAAGGTGTTAAATTTCGGGTAATTACTGATCATCACTCTCTACTATGGCTGCACAATCTAAAAGATCCGGTTGGTCGTTTGGCTAGATGGTCCGTGAAGATGCAGCAGTTTGATTTTGAGCTAGAACATCGGAAGGGCTCTCTTAACGTCATTCCTGACGCCTTGTCCCGAGCTCATAAGGAGTCGTGTTTTCTCGAGCTCAATGAGGAGTTTATAGCAAACGATCGCTGGTATCAAAACATGATTAGAATAGTGGAAGCTCACCGTGATACTTTCTCGAGCTATGATATTGTCGAGGGTCGGCTATACAAGTTTGTCCCTTCCGACGTTGGATCTCATAGCCCGGCTGATTGGAAATTAGTGGTTCCTGCTCGTCAGCGGCGTGAAATAATTCGTGCCTGTCATGATGTGCCTACGGCTGCACATTTGGGAGTGTACAAGACCATTAACAGGGTAAGTGATCTTTACTATTGGCCGAAAATGCGCCGGGAGATAAAGCAATATGTGCTACGGTGCAGGGTTTGTGCTGCACAGAAGATGAGCAACAGGGCTCGCCCCGGTTTCATGGGAAAACCAAAACGGGTATCCTACCCTTGGCAATTAATAGCTGCAGATATCATTGGTCCCTTTCCCAAATCCACTAATGGTGCCTCGTATTTATTAGTTGTAACAGATTGGTTTACGAAGTTCTCATTGCTTAAGCCTTTAAGACAGGCTAATGGCGCTTCTATTGCCCAGTTTTTAGAAGAGAGTGTTTTCTTGTTGTTTGGTGTACCCCAAATTCTAATGTGTGATAATGGTACTGAGTTTATTAACAACCGCATGAAAGAATTAACGCGTCAATATGGAGTTAAACTATGGCCAAATGCCCGCTATCATGCGCAAGTGAACTATGTGGAACGCTACAACAGAGTTATAGGCGCTGCCATTAGATCCTACCTGGATGGAGTTGACCATCGTCATTGGGACAAGGAGGTTCAAAAAATAGCTTTTGGATTGAGAACTGCCGTTAGTGAATCCACTGGATTCTCGCCATCCTTTTTGAACTTTGGGCGATTTGTGCCTTCTAATGGGAATTATTTTGGTCGCTTGGAGAACGAGGATGAAGTGGATTTGGATGCTGTGCGGGAGTTCCATGCTAGGGAATTAGAGGAGCTGCCTGAGGTTTATAAAGAGGTTAAGCGGAAACTCAGTGAGGCTTACGATCGGAATGTTCGAGAATACAATAAAGGGAAACGGGACGCTGATGTGTACAAGGTGGGCGATAAGGTCTGGAAAAGACACCACGTGATATCTAGTGGTGCTCGGTATGTCGCTGCTAAGTTAGCCCCTAAATATTCTTTGGCTACAGTTAAGTCTGTTATTTCTGAACTAGTTTATGAGCTGGCTGACGATTCAGGAGTCAGTCTTGGTCGCTGGCATGTCAAAGACTTGAAGCCCTGTCTTGATATTCCATCGGAGTCTTCCGACTCAGAGTAGTTGTCTCTTATCCGCGCAAGAAAAAATGTTCGCAGGCTCACATTTTTTTACCAGGAAGAGGGGGAGTGTAGCGTTTTAGAGTTTTAGGACCCCCCTAAAATAATAAATAGTTCGAGCCTATGTGCATTTTTTTAAATAAATGTGTTTTACTAGTGTCTATTTGACGAACAGGTAATAGACACGAATGGCTTGGCATGATGGAGTGTATCATTTGGCCGACAAAGAGGCACCTATAGTACCTATCGCGTGTGCGAGAGGGTGGGCGTTTCGCGACGTGTTTTAGTAGGCTGTCTATTTTGAAAGTCGACTGATAACGGCAGACTGCACAGGGACCGAGAACGGTACACACACGAGATAGAGGTGTTACCATTATCTTGATGTTATGATAAGATGGATTGTTGTAGACAGTTTTTAGACATCTATTGTTGCTAGGATTATTATTATTCGAGTTGTTTAGTTAGCATAGGTGATTGTTGTCGTTTGATTGGGATAATTTTTGGAAATTTGATTTTGACTGGTTGTTGTTTTGGGGGTTGGTTTTGGTACGCTGCTATTGTTGCCGGCGTTAGTTGTTGTAAATAGGAGGGCGTTCTGATCGTCACCTATTTGATCTTCTGCGATCTAAAAATCCTAGAACAAAATTAATTATAGCTTTTGTGTTCAGTGGCGTGCCATTTTAAATATTTCGCCAGTGTTAGTACCGTTGTTATTATTTTCGTTGATTATTTTTTATCCGTTATTATTTATCATCGTTATTTATTGTTGTTTTATTGTTGTTATTGATTTCTTACCTGGCGAGTTTTGTGTTATTATTTCACAAAAGCCTTGTGCAGTTGTGTTTTGTCATTTATGCCCGTATTTTATTTATAATTTCTTACATTCGGGGATTTAGGGGCTGCTGCAATTTTAGTGCACCTCGTTGGACCTAGAGGCGGAGCGTGAATCAGAGCGTTAAGTGGTCCTGGCGTCCTTTATTTTTTCATCTAGTCGGTGATTACGTTTCTGATTTTTTTTTTCTTTCAACGGTTGCCGTAGTCCCCTTATCGTTTTGGGGTAATAAGTGTAATTGTGTTCGTCTACTTAAATAGTGTTTGTTAATTGTCATGTGGTAGGTGGTAGGGTTTTTTTCTTTCTTTAAAAACAAACTGTTAATTGACAGTATTGTTATTTTATTCCTGAGGGAAAGGAGTAAGCGTCGAACTCCTGTTGAGCGTAGCTTACTCCCCCCGAATTTAGGTCAGGTTATTTAATATATTTTTTGAAAAGATCGATTTTTAGAGCACAATATTTCGAACCACGATCTAGCGCCGCTGAGTAAGCTAGCCGGAGACCTTGTGTGATTGAATTTTAAGATTCTCCCTAATAATTTAATAGACACCCTGAAGTGTACGTCACAATACATATATAGCAACGAATTACAAAGTCTTCATACTGCAAGAGTTTTTTTAAGGAATTATACAGAAGTTAGCTCAATTAAACTCAATAATAATAAAAATAATAATAACAATAATAGTAACAGTAACAGTAGCTATAACAGTATAGTAACAGTAATAATAATAATAGTAATAATAAGGGGCACAAATCGGTTTAGCAGGCTCCTCGTGGCCTGCCCTAGACAGATTTAGTCTGATGAATGCTGCTGTCTGCACAAGAGGCCAACCATCCCTGTGCAGAAAAAATGGTTATAAAAAGGAAAACCAATAAAGCCCCCACAGCCGGTCTGTCTCAGATGGAGGCTCTAGTAGAGTTGGGAGTGGCACACACAACGCGGCCGTCCGCATGGTGTGGACGGACGACCCTAAGCGTGACCTTTTAGCATGTGGCCCTTCGCAAAAAGGGTACATGGCACGGATGCATTCTATCTGGTGCGAGGTGCATCCAGAGCTATTACATATCTCGACCCAAAATCTTCGAGACCATGTCAACTATTTACAAAGGAGAGGATTTGATCCGTAACCGCCTCATCCAAGGACAGCTACGCTGCCCAGTCAACAAGCGGCCACTCGTGTCGCACCACAGTCTCCTGCTGTCGTTGTTGACGTTGACAGCGATTTCAAGATGCGGTACCTAACCATAACGAATGCTAATATTGACTTAAAGAACAGGCAGCGATTAGTTCATCATAAGTTGTCGCTGCGGCCCGTCCATCTGGCCGAAATGGATGAGGTTTTAGATGAGTATGTTTTGAATGATTCCGACCTCTGGACTATGAATTGCGCCGTTTACGCTTCAGCTAATGTATTAGCTACTCCTGCACTTTCTAGACATTCAGGAAATAAGTTTGGGCAGCGTATAAAACAGCTGGAAGTAAAAATAAAATTAGCAAGGCAGTTAGTGTCCAGGATTCAGTGTGTGGTAGACTATTTATTATCAGGCCGTAAGTTTACAGCTAAAATCCGACGCATTACGCGTTCTCTTAGGGCACAATATCACACACTGAATAAAACTACGTTACAGACCATCAAGCAGCATGGCCTGGACAAGATACGGGCGCTAACTTCTGCCAAAAAGAAGTTAATACGGCGTAACAGAGCTATAAAGGAGAACGTCACCTTTAATACATGCCCTTCCCGCATCTTTAAGACAAGTTCGCCACTTGTATACACACAGCCAACTGCTACAGAAGTCGAGAATTTTTGAAAGGTGCTCTACGAAACCAAGCCACCATTAAATGAAGATACTCCAGCAAAGAGGCTCTAAAGGTGGCGTTGCTGGTTGCAGAGACAATTTGTTAGTTGACAGAAGCATCTGTCAAGATGCTATCCAATATAAACGCAACCTGTCAATGGCCTGGGTGGACTATAGAAAATCGTTTGACGCCACATCACATGATCTGTTGATTATATTACTTAAGTGTTTGAAGGTCCACCCCGATATAGTGAGATGTGAAGAACACCTGCTACCATTCTGGAGGACACGTTTTATTATAACATCCGGTAAGCATGTTGTGACAACAGAGTTGGTATCCTACCATCGAGGGATATTTCAAGGTGACAGCTTGAGTCCCCTCCTTTTCTGCATCTCACTACTTCCTATCTCCATCTCTTTGAGGCGTAGTCCTGGGTATATGTGTGGTGGTCCATCTAATCGTAGGCATAAAGTCACTTATTTATTTTATATGGATGATTTAAAACTTTACGCCTCAAGCGCCGCAGATTTAACTCTGGCGCTGAACACCGTGCAAGTATACAGTGAGGATATCGGTATGGCATTCGGATTGGATAAATGTACTGTTCTGCATATCAAAAAAGGACGAAATGGGAACTACGGAGAAGACGTGCAACTCGTTGGTGGAAGTGTCATCCACCATCTCGACATCGGAGAGTCCTACGAGTGAGAGTCACGTTCAAGATCTAAAAGTCGTCAAAGAGGCTCTCTGCGGCAAGAATCGACGAATTCTGCGAAAAATCTAGAGTTCAGAGCTGTCGGGAAAGAACAAAGTGGCTGCTACAAGTATGCTTGCTGTTCCAGTCCTGCTCTATACCTTTGGAGCATTCAAGTGGACGGTTAACGAGTGGCAACAGCTTGATAGAGGCACCCGAAAAATGATGACCATCTACAGAATTCTTCACCCCAAATCGTCCGTCCCTCGTCTGTACCTCCCACGTCATCCTGTAGGGAGAAGATTACTCAGTCTGAGTATCTTCACAACAAAATTGTATTGGGTACTGCTATTGCGATTTGTGACAGTTCAGACCCGCTCTTACAGCTCGTGCGCGATATCGAATATGCGAGTGTTGGGGCATTTCTGTTTCAAGCCGCAAACAGAGCAACAAATGAACTGTCTTGATTTTGACTTCAGTTCCGCTAGAAATCGTAGAAATGCAACGTATGCATCTCTAACGTCAGATCAATAAACGTCAGATAAATAAAAGTCAGATCAATAACGTCAGATCAATAAAGAAGGCAAAGCAAAAGTTTTTGCTCAAACAACATACTGATAAACCGATGCATGGGACTCATTATAAGAACGTTATAAGAACTTGCGGTTTATCGAAGGACCTGACGTTTGCATTTCTGAGATCAGCTGAACTGAAGTCTCAAACTGAGGGATTTGTTTTGGCCTGTCAAAATGGAGTTATCAACACTCTTGTATACTGTCGCATAGTTATAGATGCAGAAGTAACAGATACTTCTTGCAGAGCATGTCGATCGCATTCAGAGACGCTCATGCATCTCTTATCGGCATGTAGACACTATGCGAGTTGCGCTTACATTCACCGCCACAACGCTGCTCTAAGAGTTTTATACTACCACCTAAGACATCATTATGGTGTTGATAAAACTCCTGTTCTACCTTATGTTCCAAATGATATTGAGTTCGTTGTCGAAAATGAGTCATGCAAGATTTTCTGGAACTACTCATTTAGTACTACCAGGCAAATTTCAGCCACAAACCTGATATAGTTCTCATTGATAAACCTGCACGATCTATGTAAGTTATCGAGTTCTCAGCCCCTGCTGAAACGAACATAGCCGCAAAAGAGACTGAGAAGCGGACAAAATATCAAGATCTTCTTTTTGAGCTCAAAAAGTAGTACCCAGAATATACTGTTAAATTAATTGTCTTTATAATTGGTGTTCTTGGTGGGGCAAAACCGTCCCTGTTGGCAAATATGAAAACTATTCCGGCATGTCAGCGTATTGCTGAATCACTAATATGTCGTATGCAAAAGGCCGTGCTTATTGGGTCGCTCCGTGTACGCCGTGCGCACGACCCAAACTCACTGTAATCGCCCATTTCATGGTTTGAGACGCGGTTATAGTTACAACTTGCTTCACAAGTATCCCTAGTATGACGGTGACGAACCCGACGTTTGGGTGCTTGTGGATGCAAAATTTTTTAAGAAATATTTCCTTCACAGTAATAATAATAATAATAATAAATGTTTATTGTACAATTTACACGGTGTACATAAATGATAATATGAGTTGTCAATTAAATGTTCTCAGTGATAGGCACCAGTTTTCTGACACCAGATGTTTTCCGTCGAACCGTCAAGACCCAATAGTTTTTTTTTGCAGTCTTGAATGAAAAACATTCAAGAGCTATAGCACGTTACTGGCAGTATTATGATGCTGGCAACTTTTGCAATATGAGAAACTGAAATATTCGAGGTTGTATGCACAGTCCCTTGAAACCAGTGAAGATGGAAGAAAACCACGTAACGTCGTAACTTTAAATGACGCAGGAACTAGGAAGCGTCGGTCGTTTATTCGTCGCTGCAGCTCCAGCAGCAGGAGACCTCTATTGCTTAGCACTAGAGTATAGTTTCCACTATCACGTCTGTGTGTGTGTGTGTGTGTGTGTGTGTGTGTGTGTGTGTGTGTGTGTGTGCACTTGCATATACTGCTTTCTATGGCAGTGCATATAACGTCGCTCTACAAAGAACCACGCTTTTTTACTCGTCTTGTTAATAGAAACACGCTGGAGATGAGACAACGCCATGTATAGTAGATGAGACCCGCAGAGTGAGACGACACGATAACGCAGGGTGTTCAACAAGAAACAAAAGATTATTATATCCAATCCACTCACTGTTTGGTGGTTGAATCTGCATTGGTGCCAGTTTATAAAAATATGATATTTGTCTTACTCCTTTCCCACTTATTCAATACATCCCAATTTATAATGGCCAAAATAATGTCATTCAAGTTAGACGTGAAACATAGCTAGATATTTTCATAAATTAAATGTTTTGTTTCTTATATCTGAATGAGCAGAAAGTAGATTTATTTCACAGGAAACTAACAGCGAGTGAGTGTTTGAAAGAAAAGTTGCTATTTATTACCGGATACTATTTTTTCATAAACTGTTTGCCCCCCATCACATGATTGGGTCAATACAAGTTTTAACTATGCTGAGTTTCCAGTTTCTAGCTAGACAGGCGGTCAGATACCAAAATGAGATTTAAGTGTTTCGTGGGCTTCGTTCATTGATTACTGTTAACAAATGTAATCACATTGGTCTAATTAAGCCAATCTTCTTACTCTGAGAGTTCCCACAGTCACACATTACAATTTATTGATGGAAAAACAAACATTTTATGAACGTTGACCCTAAAAAGTAACAAGAAAAACTGAAATGGTGTACATAAACGGGATTATTTGAATAATGGGGGTGGTGGCCATTATAGATTATAGTATATCTCAGAAATTCCAATCGTCTTCTTATTAAGGCAAAAATGTAAAAATAGAGATAAAAGAATCATATTCAGGTTTTCTTTTTGTAAAAGGGCAGGGTGGTGTGGGTAAGAATTGTTGAACAGACATTTAAAAATGTTAAAGCAAAAAGTGTTATAGCTCCAAAAGTCAATTATAATATTGAAAACAAAAATAATTACACCTAACATAAATATATTTTGCCTCTAATCACGCAAATGATTAGGAGTCAAAATTCTTAGCGAGTGATTTACAAAAATTCATGTGGAAATAAGACTGAGAGAATTTACCTTCTTCACCGTGAGTGGTTTAAATATCGGGAAATTCGAAGTTGTTTTTTTTTTAGAATGTTTTTAGAAATCACTTTTAAGTCCATTGATTTTTTAGGGTTTAGAAATCAACCAAACGTTCTTATATATCTTTTTTTTTCAAACCAATTAGAAATTCACTAAATTTGACAACTAAATATTTCTATTTACATATTTACATCGTACATATCTGTACATAATAGCGTCTAGAGTATCTATGCCTAAAATGAATAATTACAAATTAAATTGTTTTGTAAAATACATTAAATAGTAAATATTTTTTAAACTTCGTTTTAAAAAGCTTCTTGTAATCGATATTTTTTGTACACTTGGTACTTTGTGATACATTCGAATCAAGACATTTTTGGCATCCTTCTGAACTACTAACTTCAGAGATTCTTTGTATAGCTTGAATCTCCGAATACTTTTCGAACCTGAAGTGTGGAATGATTATTTTAGTTTCAGGTCACCTGTAGACAGAATGATTACGAGATGCACGTACAATGCGCGTACCATACGAGCATGGGAAAGAGAAGACAGGATTGTCCTTTCAAGAAGAAGCTGTCACATGCACACCATACAGAATGCGAAACTAAAGCTTTGAAGATTTTATACACTTCGTGTGTTGCAAGGACGGATAAGTACCTACCCAGTCCAACCCAACCCAACCATCGGCTTTCCTCTGCATTCCTGCCCTACCGTTCCGGTTATCGATCGGGCGACAGGAATTTGTCTGACTGACTCACTAAAGTCCTGACAGAAAAACACTGTTATTTAATTACATTTTATATACCAAATCCTTCACGCTGTCACACAGATCGCCAGGATAACATTTTGTTAGCTGTTTAAAAAATTAAAAAACTCGATTTGAAAAATCACACATGACCTCTGAAATCATTTTTTAATATGAAAAATTTAGAACAGTGAGCCAAAAAATTGATATTTAAAATTTTAGTAAGGATTAAAACCTACTTCTAAGATTTTATCTAAATTAGAGACATTATCGGATTTTTAAAATAATGTATGAAAACATTATAGAGAATTCTCAATATTGTTCACGTCCATTATAATTAATAAGTTTTTTTTTATTTTTTAACGGGAAATTGGACTATTCAAATTTAATATAGATAAACTAAATTAGAAAATTGCGACGTTTCGTTAAATGATTTCAACTTCTTCGGGCAGAGCTGAAATGATTACAAATACAAATTAGTTAATGAAAATATAATTACAATTTTTTTTTTTAATAGAATTGAAAAGCTAAAGGTATTATTTCAATTCTATTAAAAAAAAATTGTAATTATTTCATTAACTAATTTGTATTTGTAATCATTTCAGCTCTGCTTGTTGAAATCATTTAACGAAACGTCGCAATTTTTTAATTTAGTTTATCTATATTAAATTTGAATAGTCAAATTTCCCGTTAAAAAAATAAAAAAAAACTTATTATAGAGAATTATACATTTTGCTGATAGGCGCACTAATATCATTATAATAATGGAGTGATAAAATACAGACCGATTACTGAAGGTGAGAAAAATTTAATTATTTTGTTTTGCTTGTTATTTTATTAGCAAATACATTATTTTGTTAGCAGAGTTGAATACTACGATTCGAGATTTTTAAAATTAAGGCATTTAAAACGTGCAAAGTATTTAAATCTACTGTATTTTCAACACCATCTATTTTCAACTGATTTACTCACGTATTTTCAAGTTTCCAGTCTCTACATCTCACTTAAAGTGTCTCCTCTTACACTGCTCCGCCAATGGTAAATATATTTTACAACGTTTAACCTTAAATTAATTTTTTTTTGTGATTGATGTATACCACGAAGTTAGTATGAAGTAGAAGTTGAAAATACAGGGGGCAATAAATTCCGACTGGTTGAAAATACATGAGTTCTTTGTAAAAAGAACTTTGCGAATATCATGAAGATTGGAAAGAGATAAAACGAAATAAGAAACTAAATTTAAATAAATGATCCTATTTTAAAGAAATCTTAATAAAATTGTCAAGCTACGTTCACTCAAATAATAATTGATTTAAAAGAAAAATCCTGCACCGAATTCCATGTAAAAAATGTTGATGAAGGAGATCATGTAAAATTGGATAAAGACAGCGATGGAAGATAGATAGACAGAGTACGATGTCAGCTAGAAATTAGAAGATGGAACGGGATTAACTGGCATGTATACAGAGTGTAACAAAAAGGTATAGTCGGAGTTTTAGGTTACTAGGTCAAAATCCCGCCTACTAAATTAATTTCCAAGAGACTTAAAAGCAATTTTGATAACTTTGCAGTCCTGATCATTAACAATTTATTAATAATTAATTAACTCACCAATTATTTTGAAATCTGTAGTAATCGAGAGTTTAAGAGTCTAGGTTGTAGCAGTTCTTTCAAAAAAAAAAAAATATATATTGTGGAGATGACGACTCGAACATAATTTCATTTTAATAACATTAAGGGAATCATGTAATTAGTCATTATCTACTTTCATTTTTAACTTCCCGCTAAGAAAATTGAAAATTTTCAAAAATTGGGAAGTTATTGGTTTCACCCCGATTTTCGAAATTTGAGTTTTTGTCAGATCTCGACGTTTTGAGATCCTAGGAAGCTATTCTGACGATTTTTAAAATGATGTCCGTATGTCCGTATGTCTGTGTGGGTGTGTGTGTGTGCGTGTGTGTGTGTGTGCGTGTGTGTGTGTGTGTGTATGTTAACCTCTCGTAACTTTTGAACGGGTGGACCGATCGAAACGCGGATTGCGGCATCTGAAAGGAACTTGCTGAACTTAGATTTCGTGAAAATTGGAACTGATTCGGCCAAGTAGATCTTGAGAAATCTAAAAAATAAAGCTTTTTGGAAAGCAGTTTTTTTTAAATATTTTGAAATATTTTCGAAACTACCGTACCGATTAATTCCAAAATCTAATCAGCTCTATTCTTCATAAAATAACGTCAATCGCCGCAAACCGCATCAAAATCGGTTAAACCGTTCGAGAGATATCGTCGGAGAAAAATTCTGAAAAAAAAGTTTTTTTAAAATAACTTCTCAAATTTTTGTTTGATTCATTTTTTTGTAATAAGTTATTTTTTTGTGCTTCATAAACTGCGACGACTGCCGCAAACGGCACCTCGATCACTTGATTCGTTCAAGAGGTATCGTTAAAAAAATTTGAAAAAAAATTTTGAAAAAAATGGTTTTCCAAAATATCTTCTCAAATTTTCGTTAGATTGATTTTTTTGTAATATATTATTTTTTGTGCTTGAAAAACTGCTTCGACTATCGTAAACAGCATCTCGATCGGTTGATTCGTTCGAGAGATATCGTTGACAAAAAATTTCCAAAAAAGTGTTTTTTCAATATATCTTTCCAAATATTTGTCAGAATTTTATAACGGTTTATAGTTTCATAGTTTCGGAAATATTTTGATAATAAAAAAATCAGATGTTCTTTTGATCCGAAGAACTGTCAAAAAGAAATTAGTTAGGTTGCTGACAAGCATGCTTTGATTAATTTTTACGTTAAATCATATTATGTAACCATGGAAACAAATACCATAACCGTAAACCGTTAACAGAAATTTTATTTTATTATAATAGTTCAAATGTCAATATTTATGAAGTTGGAATGATCCTGTCGCCCAATTGGTTGGAATTTTTTAAAATAGCTTTTAACAAACACCGTAGGGGTAAGCCACATCTCAATAGATCGGAAACAGCGGGAAGTTCCAGGGATAGCCGTTTTTCAGATTTTTTTCTAATATAATTAAATATTCAGTTGCATATCATAATCCAAGATCATTAGATCATTAGACACAGGTCATGTCGTTATTGAATGACATCAATTAGAAAATCGTTCCATATTTTTATCAATAATGCAATATCAATTCTCAGTTCAATGGATGGCGTCCTTCCCGTACTACTATCCAACGGAACGAGGTCACCTCATGTATTTAATAACCTTGATCCTAACATGAGACTAAAACACTTTAAAGTACAATTTATATTTTCGTTAGAATCAAATAATAATAATAGAATCAAATAGAATCAAATAATAATAATAAAAACCCGGGTCGCAGTGCCAAAACCCTGCCGACAATATAGTGTATTTGCTTGTATAGGGCCGTGTGGTTTTATACTTTTATTATGTGAAATTAAGTTTGTTTTTGGGCAAAATAAAAAATTTAACCCCTTAATACACCCCTTAAAGTAACATTTTTTTCTTAATTGTAATATTATTATTATCAATCTAACGTCTACACCAAATTAAATACAGCCTTCAATAAATAAGTCACTATCTGCAAACTAGTGTTTTCATAAAATTTGTAAATCCGGTCCTGTCGGGCCGATTTTATTAAAATTGTGGGGAAACTTTTTAATCACTACCAAAGGGTTAAATTTCAATTTTGAAACGATTCGGAGAATTTTTTCGGTATTTTGGAGCCCAAAAACAGTTTTCAACCCCTAAAAACTACCCTTAAAATAGCCCGATCAGGCCCATTTTAAATAGGCTTCTTGCGGTGATGGATTTCAACATGTGGCTCGAATTTCGTTGAAATCAATTAATTCTTTCGAAAGTTATCGCGCGTACACATATATATATATATACGTATATAAATATATATATATATATACCTATATATATAAATATATATATACATATATATATAAACATTTTTAAAAATCGTGCCAAAGTGTTTAGGAGGTTATGAAACGTCGAGAAATTTTGGTCCGACCCCTAGGTCCCGCCATCCGACCAACGCCAATAGTGTATGTTGCCATATGGCAAATACACTAATAAAGATAGAGATCGTTTTATGTTATTTTAGCAAGCTCTATCATAAATACAGGAATATAATATTAATACGTTTAATATGAAAAACTAATAAATAATTAAATTAATATATGTAATATGTAGATTCAATATGAATTCTGTTTCAAAGTTAACAAAAAATAAATTATTTAAAAACCATGAAACGTTCCGCTGCGTAGTGACATTTTAGTACTTTTTATAAAAAAAGATAGAAAATAACCTGACATATTAAGGCCGAGATTATGAGTCAATGTGTAAATAATATAACTTTTATCCAGATTATGGAATCCTTCCCATTATGTACTTTAAGTTTGTGGGTTACTAGGTCAACATCATAAAGGTTTTCTTAATCTCATCAGAACGCTTTCCATGCAATAAAATTGAAATCTAGGACTTTTACTAATGAAAAGTTTTCTACTATTTTTGAATGTATCAAACGAAATTATTTTTTAAAATAATGTAGTACCTGCATAATATAATATGTACGTAAACAAATGCAATTACATATTTTGTTTGAAGTGTATATGTGTGTTTGTACGAAAACAAGGAATAAAGCGCAGAGCCTGATAACAACGTGCTCGCGTGGGAGTATCGTGCGAGCGACTGAAATAGTGTAAGGATAGACAGAGAGAGTTTGTGCGCGGAGTAGGAAGGGGAGCGGAAGTGGTCGTCACAACAAGGACGACGGCGACGGCGCTAATGTTGCACCGCCTCCTGCACGACGACGACGTCGGCAATGCAACGAACGAAGCAACCAAAAGATGTACAACGTGTATACGCGTCAATGTATGCGTTTTTAAGGATGAACTTACACAGATCAAACGGTAATTATGAATATCAGTAGTATGATAAAATTATAAAATGTAGCTATATCAGCCAGTTCTGTTGAGTTGCCGCTAAAATGACTGATGTGGTTTTAAAGATGTTATTGAGATAGATATATGTATGGTAAATAATTTTGCGGCCGCCATAGATCCGTTTGGTAACGTGCATCCAGGTTGTCCAATTTTCAATATAGACAACCCACATTGGATCCGAATTTCTCCCGACACGATATCGCCCGATATCGGAAGAAAACTAAAACACCAAGATTATAATGTAGGTGCCTATATTAGAAAGGGAAGACCGATTTCCTTTTCAATATAATCTAGATAATAATCAAGGTTTTTGTTTTTCTTCCGATGTCATCCGACGTCGGCCGACATCGGATCGAGAGAAATACGACTCCAATGCAGATGCAGCTGAAACGTGAAATTTAGAAATGAACAAATATAACAACATAACAAAGATAAAGAGATAGCCAATTTATTTGTAAAGCTATATACAACGTAAATATAAAACATGACATCACATGACAACAAATATAAAATATATAAATTAAAATACTATGCATGTATGATTTTGTACATGAAATGGATCAGGGTCCATAAGAAAACTAATCAATTTCAAATTCTATTGATTTTCTCCTCTCCAGTCTCTATACTATTGCAATCGCTTCCTGAGATTGTAGTTTATAATGACCCATTAAAAAACTAATAAATCGGACATTGAGGAGCAAAAAATCAACAGAATTTTAAATTGCATGTGACTAAATCAAGTGCATGATCCTAAAGGGTGGTTCACGAAAAGTTTGCAATCAATTTGGTTCTAATTCAAAGATGATTGAATATTTTTCAAAGTGGTTTATTTTATTAGAAAGAGTATACATTTCCATTAAGTACGGAATACAATTTAATTCAAATGACTTCCACCGCTGACTTTACAGTACCTTATTCTGTCAACCCAATTTTTAGAATATTTTCGATTGTATGGGCTCCTACCTCATTAATGGCAACTTCGATTTTTTCTTTCGAGTCCTGAGTAGTCTCTAGTTGACTAGAACACTTATCCTTAACGACTCCCCACAAAAAATAGTTCAGCGGAGTTCAATCGTAGCTCCGTGTTGATCAATTGACATCTCCATTAGGACTCATTATTCGATTTCCGATGACAGTGTACAAAAGACCGATTGTTGAAATTGCAAATTGTACAAGAATCGATGTTAAGTACACGCATACACGGTTTAAAAGGAATATTGTTTCAATCGATCAATTATTTTTCGAGCAGGATGAATTTAAAATTCTACAATGTGTTTCATGTGAGAAATATGTACGCTCGCAATCTAAGGTCATTGTCATATCGGATTTTTGATGACGCTTTAGGAACCGAATATAACCGAACCCTCCTTCAGAACGTAATTGTTTTGCTGCATACCATTAATATTTTATATCTTGTATTATAAATATGTTTCTAGATTAAATAAATTGTATTTTCTACCATATTTTGTGTTTGTTTGGCAATAAAAAAGTTCTAGTATTTTTTTGCGATGAACAATCTATACCTTAACCCTTTCATGCGTACAACCATTCCAAGACAGTAAAAATAATTTTGTTAATTTATATTTATTTATTTTGGTCTAAATTAACTTAAAAGTAATACATAAGACAGAAGTCTTGTATATTTTTGTGTGGGACATATATGTCCCTATGTGCGTTAACCCTTACGCATATGGAACACATTTGTCCCCACATAATTTTCGCGATTTATATTAATGCTGGTTCAGTAAAACCTTTTTTGGATTTATATTTTTAAATTTTATAGTATCTTTTCAAGTTTGCGCGCTGGCAACACTAAAAAAAACATTATCTGTCAAAAAAATGAAAAATATATACTATTATGCGTTAAGGTATAAATTTTTCTTTGTATCGCAAAAAAATATTAGAACACTTTTATTGCAAAATAAACACAAAATATGGTAGAAAATACAATTTATTTAATCTAGAAAGTTATTTATAATACAAAATATAAAATAATATTGGTATACAGCTAAACAATTACGTTCTGAAGGAGGGATCGGTCCTATTATGTACATTAGAATTGTCACTAAAATGCAAGTTCCTACCTATTTCTTCGAAGCGATTTATAGACATCACACTAGCAATCTAAGGAACTCCCATGTCAGGATCTGTAGACCAATAGCTCCCGAATGTAGGCAAGCAATACCCCAATACAAAGTTCATGCCGAAGAAAGCTTTGGCTTTTCCATTAGTCATGGTGAAAGATCGGCCATTTTGTTGAGCATAATGTATAAAAAAATAATTGCGCCACTTGAAAGACGAGACAGCAGTGCTAGGTTGTTGATTTTCAATTATGTTTTCTTCTAGAGGCGCTGAGCTTGGTTCAATTTCAGTAGTCGATATATTCGTATCTATAACTTGCTCTAAAAAAGTTTGGTCCTCTTCATCAATTGCTGTGGGTACAATTTACCATCTTTTTTTTCATATCCTAATAAGGTGTAATCAGTAGACTGTAGTAGTGTTTGCTCAGCATTTATTCATACATATGTTTGTGCTGAAGCTCTTAACAAATGTAAATGGCCAATAACCACCCCTTTTGATATACAGACCAGACAGAATGGAGCGATCCATTTTTTCATGGGTTTGAAGCTGCGAGTAATATGGACTATATCCAGGTCTATAGCAAGCCCCTCTATCCTCTCTTTTAACCCCTTTTCACCCTCTTTACCCACCAACCACCGTACATTACGTGCGGAGACTGATTCTCCGAGGGTTTGTGTGGGTTTTTCGAAACTATGATAATTTCACACCCTATCACTCGTGCGCCTCTGAAACCGTTCCTGGTTCATGAACGACCACCCCCCTCCCCCCGTCCCTTCCACCTCTTGAGGTTAAATTTACTAGACGTATATAATTTTAGTTGAATGAGATAACTAAAAATTTGCTATTTGAAAAAAGAAATATTTCAGAAAACTAGTTTTTAACTGTTTTTTTAGTTTTAAATAAAACTTAATAATCAATGTTGCATAATCAGCGACCCCAAAAACCTTCCCATACTAATTTTGGGCAAAATATATAAACATTTTAAAAATCATGTCCGCCATATTGGATCCGCCATCTTAAATTTTGCAATTCTGAGTTCAGATTCGTAGTCAACGATCCCAAAAACCTTCTTATACCAATTTTGGGCAAAATATACAAACATTTTAAAAATTATGTCCGCCATATTGGATTCGCCATCTTGAATTTTGCAATTCTGAGTTCATATTCGTAATCAGCGACCCCAAAAACCCCCGAGTTATCAATCTCAAGACGATTGAAAATGAATATCTGTCTTTTTGGACTTATGTCCGGGCTTTTTGGATTTGGCCTCATATTGGAGCGGGGAGAAGGGAAAGGGACCAGCACAGCTGCCAGCAACATAGTTTTTCTTTTCGTTTGGTGTCTCCGGTAAAAGAATTTGAGCAGACTTGCCGATCCTCACATTTTGCATACTCTTCCCTTGGCGCCTGCTCTACTACCTAACTATACTCTGTTTATCCATGTTTGTCAGAACTAAATTTTGACTTATGTTGGCAGCACTAAGCAAATTTTTTTCAGTTCGTATAGGTGGTAAAAATACACACGAGTTTCGGATAAACTTTATAGTTTAAATTCATATTTGTCCTGGAAATGATATAAATAAACAGGTAACATAAATTTGTTTTTTTTAAAAATTTGTGAAAATAACTCAGAAAATTGTTATAAATCATATAAATATAATAAGAATAAATATAATAAAATGTCAGGAGAAAAGAATGTTCTGACCACAAAGGAAAAACTGGCAGTGGTAAATTGTTGGAAGAAATTTAAAAAAAACAAAAAGATAGGGTGAAGAATTTATGGCTTGAGGCTTTTTCAAAATTTAACAGTGATATGTGGCAAAATTGTATCAAGCATTGTGAGAAAATTGTTAAGAGTGATTGGGAAAAAAACATGGGTACTTGTAGCGTGAATGACATTCCTCCATTTATAATTTCATTAGGTGAATTTGATTCTGATTCAGACGTTATCAGCTTGTTGAGTCAGAATGAGAACCACCTTATGAAGTTACAACAAAGTATGAGAGATAATGTGATAGTAGTATGCAGAGTGAATCAGGTGTTGTTTTATATTTTAGGCTTTTAACCTAGTGTCGCCCCCCATTGAAATATGTTCTATTTTTAATGCTATTTGTGATAATTTATTACGACATTATGTATGTTAATATTAATGATAAATAAAATAAGTTGTTGAATCATGTTTTATAATTTTTAATAAAAATGTGAACACATTTTTTTCAAAATATTTTTATGGATATAAAATAATTTTACAATATATTTTATATATTATTATACTCTGAAAAATTGGTCTTGAAGAAGTGAAATGTCAGTTTTTGACAGTTCAGTAACTTTATTTTTAGTAACTTACTGAGTGCTTAAAAAATGTTTGTGTAAATAATGTGTATTTTCAACAAAAGTCACCATTTTGGAATTAATCGGTATAGTAGTTTCAAAAATAATTCAAAAAAACTGCTTTACAAAAGGCATTATTTTTGAGATTTCCCAAAATCTACCGGGACAAATCAGTTCCAATTCTCAGAAATCTAAGTTCAGCAAGACCCTTTCAGATGCCGCAATCCACGTTTTGATCCGTCCACCCGTTCAAAAGTTATGAGACATTTACATACACACATCATACATACGGACATCATCGTGGAAATGGTCAGAATAGTTTCCTAGGACCTCAGTTTGTCGAGATCTGATGAAAACTCGGTTTTAGAAAATCGAGATGAAACCAATAACTTCCCAATTTTTGAAAATTTTCAATTTTCTTAGCAGGAAGTTAAAAATGATCGCTTCATCATTGAGACGGAATATGAACGAGGCCTTATAACAGACTGCCGTCTGAACGTATCGACGGGTCGATGCGCGGGCGTCGCGGGACGCGGTGCGTAACGCGTTGCATCGCGCGGGCAGTGGGGCAAAGAGTGAGGCAGGTCTGGGTTTGCCGGCACACACATACGTACTGTGTACATGAAATGCCGCCACCGCCGCCGTTCGATAAGTCTGGCGGCCTCTAGACACGCCGCTTGCCGTCCCCGCGCGCCTCCCGTACCCGCATCATCAGCTGCCGCTGCCTACACGCTGCGTGCGGTGCATAGCACACTTTACCGTACTAAAAGACCGTCTTACAATCACGCATTTTCAACGAGTTCCTTTCAAATTATTTTCTACAGAAATAATTTATTATTTTTATATTATACTAGTTGTTAAGCCTGTCTCCATCAGGCGCAATCGAAGTTTAAATGTTCAAAATAGCAGCTTTCTTTTACATATAAGATATGTATTGTATCGAGATTCAATAAATTATGCCTTTTAAATTAAATATATTTCTTTTATTAAATGTTCTCAATACAACGATTCTAATAGAATTCAATATAATATTTTAACACAAAGCATATTTCATCTTACTAAAACTATTAAGTAATCGCCACAATCTTACATAATACTATTTATAGATATTAATTTATAACTGTACATTTCAGACACTACAATATCTTCCCCCAATAAAGGAAATAATAAAACTGAAATACAGAATAAATTAAATTAATCAAACTTCTTCGGGATAACGAACGGGTTGTCGCAATTGACTTCGCCGTCGCAGAACTCTTAATTCATTATTATTTCCTCTATTATCAGGGTTCATGATTTCATCGGTGATGTTGAGAGATGATCGTGGAATCATCGTGGTAGAAGGAAGACTTACATTATTTGATTATTTTTTGTGGATCTGATTTGTGTGTCTACGCCAAATCTTATCCTCAACCGTTTTACAAAGATATAATTTAGTACCAATTGGCTTAACAATAATCGCGTCAATCCAAGACGGCTTTTGCCCACGATAATCTCTCACGGGAACTAATTCATTTTCATCGAATCTAACTGTTCTTTTTCCTCTATAATTTTGTATTTGTTTATCTTGTTTTCAACAGTATTTTTAACTGACGGAATAATCAAATTAAAACGACATTTTAAATTACGACCAAACATCATTTTTGCCGGACTCTCATTTGTAGTCAAATGAGCAGTGTTTCTGTAGTCAAATAAATATCGATTAATAACAGTAGAAATTGAGACACTTTTGTCAATATATGTAGCTTTACGAATAGCATTTTTCATCGTTTTCACCGCATTTTCTGCCAATCCATTCGTTTGTGGATGAAATGGGGCTCCCGTTTTATGTATAATACCATTCATTTTAAGATAAGATTGAAACTCGGCTGATAAAAATGTCGTTTGATTGTCGCTGCATAAATATTTTGGCAAACCAAACCTAGCGAATGTTTCTCGTAATTTTTCTATGGTAGTATTCGCATGCATATTCGAAACTTCAAAGCATTCAATCCACTTGGTTGTGGCATCAACAATTACCAAAAAATATTTATTCATAAATGGACCAAAGAAATCAACATGGATGCGCGTCCAAGGTTCAGATGGCCACGGCCATGGTGACAACTCTGAACTTTGCGGTGCGTTTCGATAAAAACTACACGCAACACAATTTTTGACAAATTCTTCGATTTGTTGGTCTAATGAAGGCCACCAAAAATAGCTGCGTGCTAAAGATTTAGACTTAACAACCCCTAAATGGGTTTCATGTAAATTTTGTAAAAATTTGTTTTTCAAACTTGAAGGAATTATTATACCCCTACAAAAGAATACCTTGTTCCACCGATAACTCGTGTTTACGATTTTCAAATGGTTTAAAATCAGGAGAAACTTCAGCAGTCGGCCAACCATTTAAAGTATAATTGACAACTTTCATTAAAATAATATCTTTTTGAGTTTCTTTTTCTATTGTTTGTACATCGAAAATATTTGCTTCAGTAAAATAATTTAAAAATACAGAATTATTATTAGTTTCGTTAAGTTCATTAATTATTGTTGCTCTGGACAACCAGTCAGCGTAATTATTTTCTGATTTTATATATATATTTTCAAAATTAAATTGCGATAAAAAACTAGCCCATCTCTGCAGTCTACTTGCTGCCATACTGGGTAATCCTTTTTGGGACTAAATATTGACAATAAGTGGCAATGATAAATTTCTGACCGTAGAGATACTGATAAAATTTCTGAACGCCAAAAAAAATTGCAAGGGCTTCTTTTTCCACTTGACCATAATTTTTCTCAGCTTTTGACAATACTCTACTCTGATTCGCTATCACTCTTTCACCAACCGAAAAAATGTGTGATAAAATTGCACTAATACCGGTACTGGAAGCATCCACCGTTAACTTAATCGGGAGGTCAGGGTTAAAGTGAACTAGCACATCAGAGAATGATAAAACATTTTTGACATCATTAAACGCTTTTTTGCATGGTTCATTCCATATCCATTTAACTCCCTTTTTTAATAAGTTGTATAGTGAACTTAACAGGCTTGCACAGTTTGGTATAAATTTATAATAAAAATTCACCATTCCGATCAAAGATTTTAATTCCGAGACATTTTTAGGCTCACGAACTTTCGTAATTGCTTCAACATTGTCTTTGGACATGTGAAGACCGTGTTGATCAATTATATGACCTAAATAGCTAATAGATTTTTGAAAAAAATTGCACTTTTCTTTTTTAATTCTCAGACCAGCTAATAATTTTAACCTCTCTAGATGTGTTTCTACATCTGGGGCCGAGACGATAATATCGTCTAAGAAGCAAGCAACCCCAGGTATATTAATTATTAATTATTCCATAATACGTTGAAAAACAGACGGAGCTACCGATATATCAAATGGTAAACGCGTATATTTAAACAAACCTTTGTGAGTCGTAATCACAGTTAATTTACTAGCTTCATCAGTTAATAAAACTTGCTGATAAGCATCCTTTAAGTCAATCTTAGAAAATATTTTTCCGTTATGCAATTGAGTGAATAAATATTTAATTCTAGGAAGTGAGTAATACTGCTGCTCTAGTGCTGGATTCAATGTGCATTTAAAATCTCCACAAATGCGTATCTGACCGTTTTCTTCTAAAACTGGCTCTATAGGAGTAGCCCATTCAGAATTTTCAACAGCAGTTAAAATCCCCGCGTTAACAAGTCTGTCAAGTTCACATTCAACTTTAGTTTTTAAAGCAAATGCAATCGGCCTGGCTTTAAAGAATTTAGGCGCGGTATCTGGTTTCAACGTTAAATTAATTTTACCATTTTTATAAGTACCAATACGATCAGCAAAAACTAGGCTATACTTTTCAATTAAATTTTGTAACAACTGTGTTACATCATTATTGTAAAATAATTCTGAGAATGTTAAATTCGTATTTAATTTAACTAAATCTCGTCGGCCTAATAACGGCGGTCCTCCATTTTTTATAAAAATAAAATTTTCATTTCAAAAGATTTACTTTTATATTTAGCATGTAAAATGATTTCACCAACAGGGAAAATTTTAATACCAGCGTAACCAATTATAGACCAGGGTCGATAATTTTTGAGACCAAAAAAAATTATAGTAGGATGAAACCCATTGGAAAAGGTAGAGAATATAACAAAAATGAAAGGAAAAATAAATTACGGTCTATCTGAGGCCGGGAAGGGGTAGGGGGTGAGTTTTTAAGAGTAAAAAACGGTTTATCTTGATTACCGGCAAAACTACAAGTCTTATGAAAAAAAGTTAAATAGCAAAGTTGTAGGTAATAAAAATATCTACAACTTTTGTTCTTACACTTTTTTCACATAACCCCAAAATTTATGTGAAAAATTCAAATAACCAAGTTTTTGGTTTTTAGTGTATTTGCCATATGGCAACATATACTATTGGCGTCGATCGGATGGCGGGACCTAGGGGTCGGACCAAAATTTCTCGACGTTTCATAACCTCCTAAACACTTTGGCACCATTTTTAAAAATGTTTATATATATATATATGTATTTATATATATATATATATATGTGTACGCGCGATAACTTTCGAAAGAGTTAATTGATTTCAACGAAATTTGGGCCACGTGTTGAAATCCACCACCGCAAGAAGCCTATTTAAAATGGGCGTAATCGGGGTATTTTAAGGGTAGTTTTTAGGGGTTGAAAAATGTTTTTGGGCCCCAAAATACCGAAAAAATTCTCCGAATCGTTTCAAAATTGAAATTTAACCCTTTGGTAGTGATTAAAAAGTGTCCCCACAATTTTAATAAAATCGGCCCGACAGGACCGGATTTACAAATTTTATGAAAACACTAGTTTGCAGATAGTGACTTATTTATTGAAGGGTGTATTTAATTCGGTGTAGACGTTAGATTGATAATAATAATACAATTAAGAAAAAAATGTTATTTTAAGGGGTGTATTAAGGGGTTAAATTTTTTATTTTGCCTAAAAACAAACTTAGTTTCACATAATAAAAGTATAAAACCACACGCCCTATACCAGCAAATACACTATATTGTCGGTAGGGTTTTGGCACTGCGACCCGGGTTTTTTATTTTTATCTTTTGCAAAAAAATTTATTTTTCCACGAAATTTGGTGAAAACTTACCTTTTTATGTCCCAAACACACAGTAATTTTTTTGATTTAAAATATTCATTTTTTCACCTTATTTTGACTTAATATCGAAAAAGCACCCCAATTTTCAATCGAAAATTCTCACGTCAAAATATCCGCTTTTTTAAAAAAATCGGTGGGCTTTTTGTTCCTTGAAATCTCTACTTTCTGATGGTATGAAAAAAATATACATTACTGCGGTAAATGTTCTCAGAAAATGCAAATAATTTATCTTAAAATAGCAATAAATAGGCATCTACGCATATAATATAATCTTTTATAATAAGTTATATGCGTAGATGCCTATTTATTGCTATTTTAAGATAATTTATTTGCATTTTCTGAGAACATTTACCGCAGTAATGTATATTTTTTTTTCATACCATCAGAAAGTAGAGATTTCAAGGAACAAAAAGTCCACCAATTTTTTTAAAAAAGCGGATATTTTGACGTGAGAATTTTCGATTGAAAATTGGGGTGCTTTTTCGATATTAAGTCAAAATAAGGTGAAAAAATGAATATTTTAAATCAAAAAAATTACTGTGTGTTTGGGACATAAAAAGGTAAGTTTTCACCAAATTTCGTGGAAAAATAAATTTTTTTGCAAAAGATAAAAATAAAAAACCAAAAACTTGGTTATTTAAATTTTTCACATAAATTTTGGGGTTATGTGAAAAAAGTGTAAGAACAAAAGCTGTAGATATATTTATTACCTACAACTTTGCGATTTAACTTTTTTTCATAGGACTTGTAGTTTTGCCGGAAATCAAGATAAACCGTTTTTTACCCTTAAAAACTCACCCCCTACCCCTTCCCGACCTCAGATCGACCGTAATTTATTTTTCCTTTCATTTTTGTTATATTCTCTACCTTTTCCAATGGGTTTCATCCTACTATAATTTTCTTTCACTTTTTACCATTTTCAAAGCTATCTACCCTGGTCTAATTAAGACAACTTTAGATTTCAAACTTTGAACATGTGCGAAATTATTTCTATAAAATTGATCCGAAATTATTGAAAATGCTGACCCAGTGTCAATTTGAAAATTAATGAACTTACCTTCAACTTCTAATTCTAAATTAAATTTATGATCATTATTCGTTTTAGATTCTAAATTAAAAAATGGACTACAATATTCAGTACTTTCGTTTACGTAATTACAATTACTTGAACCGTTTTCTGTTACATAATTATTTCTAGAATTTCTATGATTTGGTTCGACTTTTTCAGATTTATTTTTCAAAAATTCCTTTTTTTTCCTACACACATTAGCAAGATGCCCTTGATTATTACAAAAATTACAAATATACTCTTTGAATTTACAATTAAATGATTTTTGATTAGTTTTACCGCATACTCGACAATTATTTTTATCCTTTACCTGCGTATGATAAACTTCGGTCGGCGCATTCCTAGCTGTGGAACCAGACGCTAAAGACAACTTCTCCTTCATGGAAGACTCCTTTGCTAGCGCGATTTCTTTCAGCTTGGCCAACTCGCAAGTAGTACCATCTTCTTCCAACAAACGATCTTTGATAGGGCCGGGCTTCATTCCAACCACAAAAATATCGCGCAATGCTGTCTTCAAATTAGCAGCATCGAATCCACACGGTGTAGCTAAACTTTGTAGTCTAACCATCCAATCTGCGATTGACTCAGCATCCATTTGTCGTGCTCCATAGAACGCAATCTTTGCAGCAAAATACGATCTGACTGGAGTTAAATGTTCCTCCAATAATTTTATCAGATTCGCAAATGGCAAATTCTCCGGTTTTGACGGTATACATAAAGTTTCGAGCAACTTGTATGTATTTCAGTTAAGGCATTAAAAAAAATGCACGCTTCAGCTCTGCATCGTCAGTTACTCGATTTATTGAAAAAAAATTCTGCAGTTTATTTTTAAAAATGTAGAATTCTGATGTAGAGTGATTAAATTCTGTCACGTGCCCTGAATACGAAGGTGGTGTTTCTTGAGGCATGATTTCAAATTTTATAATCTTAATTTTGGCTTATCACTTGTTGCAAAATTATAACACTTTAATTTTTAATTTTTCAATTTTATTCTTCGTCGCCATAAAATGTAATGTATCGAGATTAAATAAATTATGCCTTTTAAATTAAATATATTTCTTTTATTAAATGTTCTCAATACAACGATTCCAATAGAATTCAATAAAATATTTTAAACACAAAGCATATTTCATCTTACTAAAACTATTAAGTAATCGCCACAATCTTATATAATACTATTTATAGATATTAATTTATAAGTACAGTGAAACTGTACATTTCAGACACTACAAGATAGAAGTTAGCATATATTTTTTCTTCATACCCGATCGAAAGTAAGTACTTTCGACTTCGATTTTAAGGCTGAAAGCACGGCTGGAATTACTCGCACGCCATCTGTAACAGCGGGCCGAAACAGTTTTCTCGTGCACACTGATACGAAAGTACGTACTTTCGACCGGGTATGAAGAAAAATAGTATACACCGCACGGGCAGAAAACTGAAATTTCTGCACTGCGCTACACATGATGCTCTCGGCTTCGCCTCGGACATCCTATATATACTATAGAAGAGTTCCCCTCTGTTTCTTTCCCTGGGTAAAAATCTATAATCTGGCTTCGATAGGTTTTGTCCCGAGTCCTACATAACTTTCAACTTCCTAGGCTTTTGGGGGCCTTCTGGAGTGCCTAGAAAGACAGGCCGACAGACAGACAGTTATACATTAGGAAATCATATGTGTAAATTATTTTATTTGGAACTATTTTAATCACTTACATAATTCACAATTTTTTACCTGCTATATAACTCGAAAAGTAATTATATAGCTTAGCTACTGTAATGCTGCACTCAGGGCACGATTTGAATTTTGCATCACCTAAAACTTATTTTGTGGGAAAAAAAAACAACTTTAAAGTGCGTCCCTGGGAACCACTCTCGTGGCCAATCCCTATCTAGATGCTGGCTGCACTAACAACAATTCACACCGTTTATAAATAAGTGTAAAAATACTTTTGTTTACAGCAGGGTTGCAAAAATAATAACCAAAACATAACGTATTTATTAATGAAATATTTAAATTATATTTGAATTATTGATTTCAGACAATAATTCACGATGAAAAATATGGGATTATTAATAAAAAAAATCGTAGTTGAATATATGGGATTAATTAAAAAAAAAAAAACAATTCACAATGCAAATTTTTTTTAAATAAAAATATTTTTCAAAAATAATGCGTAATGCAAATTTTAGAATTATGATTTTTTTAATAATCTGTAATACAGATTTCGGAACTATAAATTTTGAACCCCTACACGGACATATCTTTTCAAACCGTCATAAGAAAAGTTATTTCCTTGACAAGACGGCTAAAGGTGTTTGAGACACTGAGAAAATTTGTACAATAACTTTTTAGCAATATCCGAATACAAAAAGGGAGACCTGGCTGAAGGGTTGCAGGGCTATATATATAATCCTGAAAGAATGTATATTATTAAAAATAATGCATTATTAAAAGTAATTTTTTAATAAAGTAATGCATTGTTTGCAAGCCTGCTATACAAAAAATGAGAACAGCAAATTGATTTATGATACTTTTACCTGAAATCTTAAACTTTAAGAAAACACATAGGTACTGCTCTAAGGAACTGTGAAGAGCTGAATATATTTTTTAGAGATTTAATAATTTTGTCTATATTATTGATCTTTTAACAATGAAATTTTAAGAACACATTTGATACGTAGGTACCTACTAGGAAAGGGTTTTTTTTTAGAATTACACCCCTAAAGTATATGTATTTTTCAGTGGTTTTCTTAAAAATTTTCAGAATGCGGAATTCAAGCCCCATATTTGGCAAATAATATTTGTTAGGGAATTTTTATTTGTAAATTAAAAAAAAGTTAATTTATTTTTTGTTAAATGTATGAAATTAACGTTTGTCTTTTCATAGATTTTATAATTTTAAAAATCTAATTTTTGACGTTTCAAAATAATGTAATATAGTGAGTTAGCTGAGGACAAAAATAAATTATCTATAAGTAGATGTCAAAATAAGAAACGTCAATTATTTGAATAAAAAAATAATTAAATCCAAAAAAACAATTTAAAATCAATGGTTTTCTTTTGTACTAAAAAGTAGAAAATAATTTTGATCAGAATAGTTTTCACAATTTGTGAAATGAAAAGCTTTGGGCGCTCATAAAATATTACTGTTGCTGTTTTTATGAGAGCCCAGTAAAAACACATTTCATGTTTCAAAGTTTCTGCAACAGCAACTTTCTCAAACCTGAGGTATGAACTGTGAATATGTGAAAAAATATTGAACCGTAATTTTTTCTGGCAACACTGTAGCCCCTGAATCTATTTTAGAGGCCAGTGTGCGGTTTTCATATTTTGCATAGAGAAGTACGATGCTTAATGCCTGCACTAAATTGTAATGTTCATATTTTCAATGTTTCGTTTAATTCACATTTTTACTGCTATGACACGAAAAATTATCATTCTGTAAACTATGTAATAACTCACTGCGCTCACAATTATTCCAACTTTTTTCTTTCTACTGAATATTACATTAATTGAAAATTTTGTAACTACATATTTGGAAACTTATTTGACATTTGATATCTTTTAGATACTTTCAAAAAAAAAAGAAAAGAAATATTTTAACTTATAACTCAAAATGTTTTTTATTATACGGTTAGATTTACAGTAATTGAAAAAATAATTACAATAGCATTTTATATAGAAAAAATTGTTCATTACATAATGCGGATACATTGATAAATTATAAAACATTGAAATCTTATTTTTGTACAGTATACACGCTGTGATAATGCGAATAATAATCGTTGTATTTGAATATAACAAACATAATATATTCCAACAATATCAAAATGTTTTAGAGTTTATTGTTCGTAACCATGGCCTATTATGTTCTATGAAGTTTTTTTTTCTAAAAACCCCCCTATTTCGATCCGGGAGAGAAAATAAAAAATCCGGCTACGTTAGGTTCTGTCCCATGTCTCGTACTATAAGTTTGCCAAATTTCAACTTCCTAGCCCTACTGGGGCCTTCTGGAGGGTCTGGAAAGACAGACATCTGGATATCTGGACATCCGGACACAATAGGAAATTATATATTATGTAATATGGCATTTCCAATTTTGGTTGCCTCGAAATAAAATAAATTTCGAGTCTATGTGCATTTTTTCAAAGAAATGTATTTACTACTGTCAATTTTTATGAACCAGTAAGAAACACAACTTGCTTGGTAAGATTTCGTACAGTTTTTGGCCGACGAAGAGGCGACTAGTGCACCTAGCGCGTGTGCAAGAAATCAAGTATTACGCGGCGTGTTACATTACGCTTGCATGATATCTTGAAAGTGAACTGATAACGACACTCGACACGGGGGCGTCGAACGGTGTGCATATCAGATAAGAGGTGCGGCCGTTGTTTTCAGATTCGACTGAAAATATTGTTGTAGATCAGCTATTTTTGATTTTGGTTTTGAACTTGGTGATTTTGGCTTTGGATCTGGAGATTTGGTTTTCTTGGATTCCCTCCGTGACACAGATTAAGAATCTTTGTTTTCTGCCATTCCCGTGAAAATAGTTGGAATCTGTTGTTTTCTTCCGTCTTCTCTGTATTTTTTAAGCCAGCTGAAGTATTGCTTATTGCGTTGTTGCTCGCTAGATTTTTTGTTGATCGTTTTGTTAAGTTTTTGTTGGCTGTTAATTTATTTATTTTTTTTTTAAATTTGTTGAATTTTTTTGTTATTCGATTTTTTTATCGGAAAGTTGGTAGAGGTGTCAAACATTTTTTGTGGGACTTTTGTTGCTTCCTTGTTTTTTTTTTGTAGTTGTCAGTTGTGTTTGTCCTATTATAGTTATTGCAATTACTGTGACGCGTTATAAATTTGGACCCATTAAGGCCGCTTCGTGCGATTGAAGTGTCCTGGCGCCCCTATATTACCGGTCAATAAAATACGCACGACCTTAAGTATCTTAAAATTTACAGCCGTCTCTGTATATTGTTACGTGTGTTTTTGTCTTGTTTTTTGTGTCGAGTGGTAGGTGGTGGATTTTTTAGGCTCCAATTTGGGCATTTTTTGAGTGTTTATTTTTATATTATTTGTACCAGGCCGTGAAAATTAGGAGATACTGTGGCGTTATTTGTTTTTAAGTTAGGGACGAACGCCGGATCCGTAGATCGGAATATCATTTAAGAATTAAGAAATTAAATTATGTAATAAATATATGTACTAAAATTTAATAATCCAATATTGAGTTTTAAAATAGTTTAATATATACGGCAAATATTTCATAATATACATTTTAATTTAATAATACTCAAATTTTTCAAGAAAAGAAAACTAATAAATTTCAAAGTTAATCACAAAAATCACACCATGATCAAACCTCTAGATTCCAATAAGAATTCAATATTACAATATTAAATTGATATCTGTTAAGATTGAAAGAAAAAAAAAATTATCAATAGCAATAGTTTATTAAAATGATCAAACGAACAATAGAGAAAAAAAATAATTTGTCTGTATCACTCGATCGCAACTAAAAGAGTGACAATTTTAATTTTTTTGATTTTATGGAATGTTTCGAAATATTACGTCATTTTATTTTTTTCCTTCAAAAAAAGATTATACAACAATTTTATAAAATGTTTGTAAGCTGGGTAGCATACCCTGAAGGGGATTAATGGTGGTGTGATTTTAGAAACATCATAACATATTAATATATACAATTAAAAAATAAAAAACATGCGCAAACATATTTATATCGCTGCAATACCTGAGCCTATTTTTGTTGAACCCACGACTTTAGCGCCACTAAGTTTAGCTTGCCGAATTTTCTGTTACAGTAGATATTCACTATTAAGAAATAAGCACCGAAAAATTCCGAAAAAAATATTAGTAATGATGAGAATGAACTACTTATATATATATATATATATATATATATATATATATATATATATATATATATATATATATATATATATATTATAGAATGCTAATTTCCGTCGTAAAAGCGAGGTCTAGAGGACCCGGATCCTTAGCAACAACTCTCGTAATTCTAGGACAGCATTTGGCTTCAAAAATTGAAAAATAAAAATTTGAGCGTGTGTGACCCCCTTCACTGTTTGAATTTCATCATATATACGAATGCAACACCAGATCGTTTTTGTTTTTCATGAAAATAAAAGAAACATTTATTGCGTATCAACAAAATTAAAGCAAACATCTTTTATTACAGTAAAAGCGAACGCACTATAAATTTTATATTACAAAAATTTGTGTATAATGACAGACGAACTTGCGTTGAAAGACAGACGGCGGTTTCAATTGGCTCGATGTTGAAACAGAAGATCGTATGTTTTGTGTAGCAAGAGAGAACGTTGAGGTTAGATGTCGCACGTTCTTGTTAGAGAACTTGTTCATAAGCCGCGTATTTGTCTTTAATTTTTGAACGAGCAGTCGTCCGCTGGTCAGTGGGCTGGTCGGATAGACTACTAGCGTTGAGATATTTTAACACAGCAAAATAAAATGATATATTATTATCGCCAATAAACAATTATTTTTTTCGCAAATTTCGATTGTTATTTTCTGTCGCTAACCTGGAGGTGTATCGTTTTAGTTTTCGTTGTTGACTCCAGCTTTATCGTATCTATCCTGAAGTCTTATCCCGTTTATCGTAATTCCTGTATTTTCCTGAATTTCTGGATTTTTGGATAATTTCAATTGTTATCAATTGTTGCGAGCGCTGTTAGGGAGTGTAGCTTTCCGTGTGGCTCTTTATATACCTGGAAGCGTTTTTCGAATAGGGAATATTTACCGTGAATTATTCATCAATGATTATTTTAGATTTTCGTAATTGTGTGGATCTGGATTCTGGAATACAGGAGTACATTCAACAGTTTTCTAAAACTGTGTTACAATTCTACTTTACTTTGAACATTCCTGTGCATCGGTTCGGTTTTCAAGAAAACTTTTTGGCGAACTATTCCCGACTGTCCTGTCGGACTAATAAAATTTCAGTTCGGGAATCCGGACCCAGAAAATATTTACGGAATTTGCATTCAACTCCGTTAAGCCACATTTCTACATGGTGTTTTAGATCTTACGATTAATTCACGGATTTATCTTTTAATGGTTGTTACGTTTATCTCAACCAATATTAACGCTTCCCGTGACGTCACCGACGTCATATACAGGGTGTCCACAAAGCTACGAGTTTACTTTTGCTGTGTTTTTTCTTTTCTTTGTTATCGTTTACGCATATCTCAATCATGATTTATTCAGCCGTGACTTTAGTGATCTTATATACAGGGTGTACGAAAATTTGCGGATTAATTATCGCCCTACTAACTGTTCCTACTTATCGCAATCTAATCTTAAGTGTATCTTGACGGCAAGGATTTAATATACCGGGTGTCCGATAATTCCCGGATTAATTATTCATGAAGTTATCTGCTTGCGTTCTGGTCGAAAGTTTTTAACGTGTTATTCATATGGTTTCTTGTACTGTGTATGGTGTCTTGCCCTTCCAGGGTTGTAGTGGAACCAATCTAGTCTATGCTTCCTAGTCTGGACCATCTAGGTGTGGCTATTTACGATTCGTGTGCTGGCGCCCCTGTCGGAGAATACGTAAATTTTTTTAATATCAGAATCGATTTTGGTCAGCTACTTGTTTTCTTGTCTTATTGTGAATTTTCCGAGTGGTAGGTGGTAGGATTTTTCCGACCGTTCTACGGTCATTCCCGTTGGGATATATTTTGGGAACTTTTATTTTGTGCTGTCCTTTGTGTCGTGTGGTAGGTGGTGGATTTTTAAACGCCTTTTAAGGCATTTTTTTTATATAGTCGATTCGCGTTTCGTAATTGTGTTTGGGTATTTTTTATGCGATTATTTTCTTAAAATTGTTTTAAACTAAACCCCGACCCAGCGCCAGCTGAAGCTAGCCGCGCAACCGATTAAATTCGGATTCAGTTTAAATAGTTCTTCGGTGCTACAAATGAAAGATATTAACCCTACACCAAGTTTAAATGAACTTTGAATAATTTCGAATAAATTCGAATATCTCCGAATATTTTCGAACAACGCCGAACGACGCCTATAATATATATATATATATATATATATATATATATATATATATATATATATATATATATATATATATACAAAATGAAATGGTAACAAGACATCTATCGGTAATTAAATTTTTTTGCGGGATTTTCGGGTATTTTTTTAGATATGATATCCAGATGGGAGAAAGCGATTTCAGATTTTTTTTCGAATAAAACAACTTTTGACACGGTGAGGTATTATTCATTCTTGAGATTAAAAATGTAACGAATGTGTCGCAATGTAAGCATACTAAGAATCCGTCTAATATTAAGCGAAGATGGCCGCGAAGTGGAACGCTTTCATCGTAATCTAAAGCTCATAGGTTCGATCCCGACAGTTTGTTTAAATATACATTTTTCGAATCATTAAAAAAGTAAAAATCACATACGTACATCTATTTTGTTTCATGCCAGCTCTAATTAGAGAATAAATTCATGGGGTAAAATATTTGTTGATAAATTAAGTATTGTATTTATAATTTATTAAAAGTTGCCGCTGATTCAGCGGTCGTTTAAATTACCACTGCAAAGCGAGTATATTGATGTAAATCAAATAACATTTTTACTTGTCAGAGCAAATTTTGAAAATTGCCAAAATACACTATAGAAACATGAATTTCTATAATACTGCAAATTGAATGCTCAACAAACTGGCTCCCGTCAACTTCCTCGATTAGCCAGTCAAATACTTTTTAGTGTGTGTGTGTGTTAGCATGATAACTCTCGACAGACTTAACTGATTTAAACCAAATTTGGTTCACACATTGAAATCCATTACTGCGCGAAGCTTATTTAAAATGGAACTAATCAAACCATTTTAAGGGGATATTAAGGGGTTGAAAATTGTTTTAAGTCCTGAAAACATCAAAAATATTCTAATATCTAATGTTATTTCCATAATAAACTTTGGTTGGAATGCGGAGTATCTTAGAGTTAATATTAAGAGCTCAAATTTTTACAGGATTTTTCTTTATCAATTTGGAAGCGTTTGACCCCCTGGGAGCATAAAAATTCGACAATACCCCTGTCAAGGATCACATTAATATATATATATATATATATATATATATATATATATATATATATATATATATATATATATATATATATATATATATATATTATATGTTGTATAGCATTTTAATATTTTTGTGCCCCGAAACAATACATAGTTTCGAGCCCATGTGCGTCTTTATCATTTAAAAATATTTACTATCGTCAAATTAACGGACAAGCAATAGACCCACTCTGCTTGGTAATATGTTGCATATTAGTTGGCCGACAAAGATGGCACCTATCGCGCATACGACCGAGAAAGGGTCTCGCGGCTTGTTTCGCTAGGCTCGCGATTTTGAAACAGAACCGATAATGACAGACGGCACGGGGACATAGAGCAGTACACAGGCCAGATGGATGTGTGACAGGATTTTTATGCGATGAGAGTCAATTGTTGAAGACAGTCATTGTTGATTTTTTTGTTAGTTTTGGATTGATTGGGTGACGAGAGTCGATATTTGGTTTCTTGAACAAGACAATTTTTTGAATTCGACTTTCCTTTTTGTCCGAGATATTGTCTTTTTTTAGTAAGCTATTGTTGGTTGTTTTAATTATCGTCGGTAGGATGATGGTGCTTGATTCAAATTTGAAAAAAATTTAATAACACCCGTTGTGCTTTTTATCCAGTGGCGTACCAGTTGATTTTCGTTGTTATTGTTTTGTTAAACATTTTATTTCTTATTAATTATTGCCGTTATTTAGTGTTGTTTTATTCTTGTTACTGATTTATTTGTTTGGCGCTGGTTTTCTTTTTTTATTGCAGTTTCTCTTTGAGATTATTTCAGGACCTTGTGCAGTGGTATTTGTTTAGTCATCTATTTATAAGTATTTTGTTTTTTTTGTTTTTTTTCTTATTAAGAAAAATTATTGCCTGTTGAATTTAGTCACTGCTGCAGTAGTTGTGCAACCTTGTTGGACCTAAAGGTTGATCGGTAATCAGAGAGGTTAAGTGGTCCTGTCGCCCATTATTTCAAGTCATCGATTCGGTGATTACGCATTTGATTATATTTGTTAATAGCTGCAGTAAGCCTAATTTAATTGGAATTACAATTATTGTAAATCAGGTTTTTTTGTCTACGTTGTCTATTGTCCTTTGTGTCTTGTGGTAGGTGGTTGGGTTTTTTTGTAAACTGGTCATAGACCATATTGTGGTTTTATTTTGAGGGATGGGAATAAGCGTCGAACTCCTGTTGAGCATAGCTTACTTCCCCTTATTTGTCTGTTTAGTTAGATATTTGTTAAAAGTTAAAGTAGATCACAAAATTTCAAACCACGACCTAACGCCGCTGAGTTAGTTAGCCGGTAGCTTGGCGGTTTCACACAGCATCGGTGGCCGTTACAGTTGTTACTGTCTTGCGATTTCGAATATGATTTAGACTTTTCCGGTTTTATGTTACTCATATTTATTTACAATTTAATTAGTGAAATTTAAGATAATTACACTGACAGATACACCTTGCCGAATGCTATAGCACCTCACGAAGAACGCACACGCTTACCACACGAAAGTATACACAGATGCCAGAAGCGTAGCGTGCCTTGGCGGGGCCCCGTATAAAAATTTGTTTGGGGACCCTTAGGAAGGGTAGAGATTTCTCACAAAAGAAAAAAAAATGTTTGCATAAAATTAAAATAAATATTTATTCATCATAATTATCTATCTGTCACTTTTTCCAAAATTTTTACAATTCAAATTAAATATACACTCTCCTTGCCTTTTTTTCGGCAAACTGATTTATTAAATCATTTATAGCTGATGATGACTAAAGTTTATCTAAAATTTCTGCCTCTATGGACAATAGTGACAGGTCTGACAGGCGTTCCTGTCTCATCGAAGTTCTTAGGTAATTTTTTATCAGTTTTAATTTTGAATTCTTTAAGCAGTTGCAGTTGTAACTGGAAGGGTCAAGAATAAAAAGCATGCTATTATTACCTCCGGAAAACTGGATGCAAGACTATTGAATTTTATCAGCAATAATTCAATGAATTCCTTAATGGAATGAATTTTTTGAATTTTTTAGAGTCTTTAATTGGTCATAAAGATTAACTGAGATGTTTTTATTGTATTTAGCCGACAGTTTTCCGGAAGCGTTTAATATCTCTTCGTTTGAAGAAGACAGGAGTTTCTCCGGTTGTAATATTTCGAACATACTACTCAGGTCACAAAGGCTCTGAAATCTTTATCTAGTTTGAGAAATTAATATATCTAAACAACAATAGTATACATTGACTTTGAAATAGGTTTCCGGGTCTGAAATTCTCTCATCTTGTGATAACTCATCAAAAAAACGTTTCGTTATCTCTCGCCTTTTGTGCTTAAAAACAGTTGTTACCCTTCACTCTTTTGCTAAATCTTTAGAAGTTTTTATAAATTTTTGCTTACGCACGTTGGGGGCCTCCGTGGCCCGGGGGCCCCGTATAATTGATACGGCAGATACGGCGGTAGCTACGCCCCTGACAGATGCTCTTTTTTTAATGGATTTGTCGCAACACACACTATTTGCATCGGTCGGACCACAGAAGCGGGTCGAACAACAATTTCAAGGCGTTTTCTTTCAACATTCATTATTTCAATAATTATTGTTTACCGTTAAGGAAAAGGATATAAATGCAAAGATTATCAAATGTTAATACGTGGACCAACCCTAAATGATTCGTAAATGAAAGTAGTCAACAAGAGCATTAAACTTTTTTATACTACTCCTTGTAATTTGGCCAGACTATTGACCATTGCTCATATCTCAGATCTCCAGGGACTCGTTTGATTCTGTCTGTGCCTTGGAGAAAGCAAACACAGAAATAACACTAACTTGTAGACAAATTAAATGAACGGATGGTAAGGTAAAGACAAAACGTATGTTTCACTACGATATACAATCCTTCCGACCAGGCTTGTGCTAATATGTGTCCTTTAAAATATAAATAATTACTAGAGATTAATTTATTGTTAATAACCAGCAGAGTAAATCCATGTTACTAGGTGGTAAGGTAGTGATATTGTTTAAATCAATTTATAACAATAAGAAGAATTTTTTTTTTTTTTATATATTATATACGCGCTCAGCGGCTAAGGCTCTATGCGCGGGTGGGAGTAATATGTACATAAATTGGCTAAGTGGGGTGAGTATCTACCAAACAATTTTTTGTATGTTTTTTGGTCAAATTTCAACAAGAAATTTTCAAACTTTTTTTCGTAAAGATATATGTATTTCTATATTTTTTAATTTTTAAAAATTTAAAAAGCGCTATTTAACTGTTTTTTGACACTCTAAAAGTATAATAAAGAGATATTTTGTAATATCTTCAGGCTTCGCATATTAACTTAAAATTATTTTTTTTGACAATTTTTAATTTTTTAAATATAATGTTCATACTATTACTGTGTCTATTTTAATCGCATCATGATTATGTAGGTATCGTGATCACACAACCACTAAACGACAGATATTCCATGATACGCATAATAAAGTAAGCCGATTCCATCTAGTCTACTATAAGACCTCTTGAAGTTCGCAGTGAAAATACAATTAACACGAGATAAAGTTTATTTTCTGTTATAAAAGAACGGGTAGGTCAACAAATATTGTAAAATAAATATGTGTAAATATTTTTATATATTTAATTATACAACAGTGTTTATCTTCATGACTGAGTTTTATAAAATTTAATATTTTATAAACTAGTGCAAACAAAAAAAAAGAGAATAAGTTCAAAGCACAGGTATAAAGGCCAATGTACACTGATTGCAGCGCATTTCAAAGGGCATGAACTTCGGTCGTATTCGATTATAAACAATAGAAAAATAGTCGATGGAGCTTCATGGCTCAGCAGAAATAGCATAATATAGAGAGTATATTGGTATAAGTACGGAAATTTTGAAACTTTGGAAATTTGTACAGTTCGATGAAATTAGAAAACCGCCGAAGCCGCCATATTGACAATATGGGTCAGAAAACAGTTTCTTTGAAATATTCCGTTTTGGATGCCTCGAAAATCAAATACAATTAAATTTGTTATAAGTTGAATTAGTTTCGGTGCAGCAGTCGTATGAAGTAAAGTATTATTGACAATTACTAATAATTTTATTCTATTACCACTTATCATGCTTATTTATGACGTAGTGATCTAACGATTCAGATATTTTTAGCCTTTCAAGTTTAATATTTTCAATTCTAGAACAGTTTACCAGCGGACGCGACGCTAGCGTAAAGAAAACTTGTAAAACAGAAAATGATGTAAATAACGTGCACAAACTTTTTTATTGGCAAATATAGATTTAGAACAATTATCATAATGATTAATATTTAATAAATATTTTTAACACAGTTAACGATCTTTGTGACGAACGTACCACTGACACGGAAAAAATCCGAGGGAAAACTGATCTAGTATTGAAAATATTAAACTTGGAAGGCTAAAAATTTCAGAATCGTTTGAACAATAGCTCTCAAATAAGCACACAAAATTTAGCCAAGATTGAAAATCATAACTTTGCGGCTAGTTTTGGTTTTCATAACAGCACTAGTGTGGAATAGGTTATTTTACATGTTTGCATAAAGCAACTATTTTATAATCAAATTTCTCAAAAATTTTCTTCTTTCATAAATATTTCTTTTCTATTATTATAAAATGAAAATATTTGTGTTTTTCACAAGTCAATTCAGGAAAAAAAATGTCACTAACCTATTTTGTTCCAAGAAAGAAAAACTATTGCAGTAAGACAAAATTTCAATATTTTGTTAACCAACTACTGTTCATATTGGAAATTTATTCAGTAGATATTTTTGAGTTAACACAGTAGTCGATTTTTTATGCTTTTTAGATTTACTAAAGATATTTTTCATTGGTGCGGCTTGACTAAATCACCATATTCACATAGGATCATTCCTTGTTATAGAACATAGAGCCGTCCGCTCCATTAGTGCGAAGAAACTATGCTATCTTCTCTAAACAGTACTACATTCTCAAGACGCTGCATATTACAATATCGTCCTCCATTGACTACGAAAACAGGATGGTTGAGTGATTTGCGCTTTTTTTATCGGCAGTCTTAATCTTATACAACGTTTGATATAATTTGTTGCGTGCAGGGCTCTTAGTTTATTATAAACTACAGGTACCTACATACAGTAATGGTATAGATCTTGGGATCTAGTAAATTCCATAGTTTTTTATTAAATTCATTATCATGAAATACCATTTCTATTACACGTAGGTATCGCGCAACATGCATTTTTCATATTTAACTACTCATATTTCACGAAATCAACACTGATATTATAATTTTGACAAAAAAACGACATCTGATCGCACTGATAAAAAAACCCGGGTCGCAGTGCCAAAACCCTGCCGACAATATAGTGTATTTGCTTGTATAGGGCCGTGTGGTTTTATACATTTATTATGTGAAATTAAGTTTGTTTTTGGGCAAAATAAAAAATTTAACCCCTTAATACACCCCTTAAAATAACATTTTTTTCTTAATTGTAATATTATTATCAATCTTAAACGTCTACACCGAATTAAATACACCCTTCAATAAATAAGTCACTATCTGCAAACTAGTGTTTTCATAAAATTTGTAAATCCGGTCCTGTCGGGCCGATTTTATTAAAATTCTGGGGACACTTTTTTATCACTACCAAAGGGTTAAATTTCAATTTTGAAACGATTCGAAGAATTTTTTCGGTATTTTGGGGCCCAAAAACAGTTTTCAACCCCTAAAAACTACCCTTAAAATAGCCCGATTAGGCCCATTTTAAATAGGCTTCTTGCGGTGATGGATTTCAGCACGTGGCCCAAATTTCGTTGAAATCAATTAACTCTTTCGAAAGTTATCGCGCGTACACACACATATATATATATATATATACATATATATATATATATATATATATATATATATATATATATAAACATTTTTAAAAATGGTGCCAAAGTGTTTAGGAGGTTATGAAACGTCGAGAAATTTTGGTCCGACCCTTAGGTCCCGCCATCCGACCGGCGCCAATAGTGTATGTTGCCATATGGCAAATACACTAATAAGCGGTTTTAAATGTGTGTCGCAGCGTCATTTAAAATGTTGGTCACTATAAATAATACATATTTAATGTAAATAGAAGATTGAAGCTGATAAATATTTCAAATAGAATTGTTACATTATTATTTAAATGTTTTCTTTCTTGCGTTCAACAGAGAGCTTAATTGGAATCAACTAAAAAACTATTGTCTGATGACAGTTGGCTGTGAAAATAAAAAAAGCACATACTATTTTCTACAAGTTTTCAATTTTTCCTAATTGTTTTTGTCTTTTTGTAAACTTTTGTTAGATCTTATGTTATTTAATCTACCAATTGAAAAAAAAACAATGAAATTTACGTTTATGCCAGATTGTATATGTCTATATTATAATTTGACGATCATTTAAACACATTTGAGGTTAGTTACACAGTGTTTCTTTTTAGTAATTTATTAGATCCATAATGTTTAATATTTTTATTATACGAATGTTGTTAATATTTTCAGAGCTTGATAAAGTCTTAAGAATAAAGACGAAACGTTGCCAATCAATGAGTGTTTAAATTGATTTGACTATATTATTCCAACTACCCGTGATCCTGTTTTCTATTATAAATTATTTTATAAATTATTAACTTCCTAATACACAGAAAATTAGTTTTAATGGATCCGAAATTTTTTGACATATTTTTATGTTTCAAGGTATTTCCACATTATCTTTCAAAAGAAGTACGTGTGTGTGTGTGGTTGATCATTTCTTTCTGTCACGAAATCTCGCGATTGAAGAATAATATCGACTTCGTTAAGATGCCAATTAAGCGGTATTGACGTCAATATGGTCTGAAAGAATTTTATTTCAAAATCGATCCTATCATTTCGTTCAAATACCAGTTTCAAGTGCATTCATTAAGTTGAAAAGACATCAACTTATTATAATTAAAAAATTACTAAATTATAAAAAAACCCGCTAAATCTAATAGCCGAAGGGTGTCTCTATATTATGTAAATTATTTTTCTTATGAAATTTCAGAATCTTCAAAAAATGACACATGTGTGTAAAAAAAATATTGGGAATGAAAGAAACTTTCGGGGGAAGATTAGTAAACACGCACACAGCTGTCATGCGGAAAACCACTTTTCTTTACGTTTCTAGAATAGTAGGTGAGTACCAACATTCAGAATCTCATCTTGTCTCAGGCACGATTTTTCGACCCTATCACATTTCATTATCGAGCCTGGAGGTAAAAAATTCTAGAACATACAGGAAATTCAAGAATTATAAAGCGCGAAATACCAAATATCAACTTTGTCTAAAAAATTGTTTTCCTATGTCACCTTGTTCCGTAAAGTTTAGTTATAGTTAGTTTGCTCGCCATTTTGAAATCTACAACAATTGTTTTTAACGCATGCCTACTAAAAAAATTGCAGCAACTAGTTTGAAAAAAAAAAATGGATATATTATAAAAAAGTTCCATTCGGATTAAAAAGACCTTAAAATGTCATCAGAAAATTGTTAGACATTTTTAGATTTCTTCATAAATAAAAGTTATGGTCAATTTTAATAAACGACAGTTTTCACTATTGTCTAAATAACTTCATAGGGTGTCAAAATTCAATTGTTTTTTCGACGGAATAATAATAATAATAATTTTCTGCACTAGTTTGCCTACTTAACCGCCTTTCATATCTTCACTAATAACAAAGTTACCCATGTTAGCCAACGTCGCTTGAGACACCCTGTATATATGTACGTATATCTAAATGTACATGCGTGTGCGCGTGCATGTGCTATAATAATTTGAAATTAGGTGCCCCGAAAAAATATATACATCGAGCCTATGCGACAAAATAACAAAGATAACACTGGTCAACAGCCATTTTGGTGCCGGGGTATTTGGAGTTGATTTCATATGATTTTGATGCCCTGAATTCAAATATGGCATTAATTTTTGCCTAAGAGCTCGAATTTTTGAGATATAGCATTTTAGTGAAATATACGTTAAACTATTTTACGTTAAATTACACAGGCCAACAAGATTAAAAAATGCTGGGCACCTAAGATTTTAGAACTGATTTTAACTATATTTGGGGCGCTGAATTTAAATATGCAATCAGTTTTTCCCCATCAGCTCTACTTTTTTAGATAAGTGTTTTTTTAACGTGCGTTATATGGTAACTTAAAGAATTAAGACCTACAGGTAATAAGCATAGCTATAAAACAAAAACTAGCTCTATAGACAATTCGGCCCTAAAAGTTAATTCATTAATCTTGGGGCTATATAAGTTTAAATTTTTACATTTTTAAATTGACAGTTGATTAGCAACCAGAGAAGCTCTAACTCTAACTAATAACGCTGAAGAACACATTTCAAACTTCCCTTTGAGCTGTCAATAAATAGGCGCCAATCATCTGGAATCCCAGCAATATTTACTAGGCAGAAATATAACAGTCATCGAAGCGGTTTTTGGGTTCTCTCCAAACCACCGGTACGCCGAATTTCAGACTTTTTCTTTTCTCGGTAGTCCATTGCCGTAAATTTTTTACAGACCTGATGCGATGCCGAGTTTTTATTCTGATCATCAAGCCTAACACCAAAGTTGTTCTGTTGTCTTTTAACGTGTATTCTCCGCATATGAAACAAAACATATCAGGATGATTTACACAACGTCTTCTACTGGAACTAATTTTATCCACTGTTAATTTGAAAATGTAAAAATTTCAACTTATATAGCCCCAAAGTTTCAGATATGAATTAACTTTTAGGTTCGAATTGTCTATAGACATATTGTGTTAATGATGGACATAGTTTTTGTTTTATAGCAATGCTTATAGGGTTAGGGGTAGTCAGAATTTTCAAAAAATTGATTTTTTTTTTGCATTTTCTTAAAGTATAGTATCTTAAAAATATTCTCTGAAAGTTTGAAGTGAATCCGACAAATATCTTTCGAGTTATTCAGCGAACAATAAACGGCTCTCGAGCGGTCTAATATTTCCGAGAACAGATAGCTAGTAATGAAAATTTACTTTCAAGATGTGTAGGTGGATTTAATCAAAATAATAATGAGAGCTTCAACCAACTAGTGTGGAAAATATGCCCAAAAACTATCAATACCAGTTTTACCATTGTTCAAATTGCTGCATACGTAGCTATGAGTATATTTGATGAAGGTACAAAGTCATTATTAGTAATAATGAACACACTGGGACTTAGTTGTGGGCCTAATTCACATCGGTATACTGAAAAAACCGATAGTGCACGTGTAAAAGTAGCTGATCAGCGCGCTAACGACAACACTCGCGAAGGTAGAATGCGACGTAGACAACAACAAATTGATGTTTTAGAAAGTTCTACAACGGCTGAAGAACTCTTATATGGTCCAGGAATAGATGACTCAGTGTAAGTATTGAAATTATTCGTATTACTGTACATCAATCGACTGTAAAACTTTAAATGCGTTTTCTCAAAACTATGTTTTTTGAACTGGTGACCACTGTAACTCAAAAACCGCTCGATAGATTTGAATGAAACTTATACAGCTTTTAGAAAACATAAAAAGCTAGTGCCTGATCGAAGGATTTTTTTTTTTTCAAAAACTTCGATTTTTTATAAACAATTAATTGTTGGTTTTTTCCCGAAAATCTGCAAAAAAATTTCCAGAGACCGCCATTTTGTTAATTTTGAAAAAAAAAGCTTTGATCAGGCACAAGATTATCTATCCATAAAAATAATCTTTTTTGTTTCATTGATTTTAGATGAATCTCCAAGGAGCTGTAATGGTCACCGCAAGGACCCATTATTAAAACCTGTTCAACTTAGACCGCCATAACTTGTAAAATAATAATTATTTTTTTTTGAAATTTAAGTGAAGTAATGTTAAAGTATGATGAAATGACATTATGTTTTTACTTATGTGAAATAAACTTAATTACTAGTAAAAAAAAATTAATAAAAAATGGCATTTTTTCACGCCCCTGACTACACCTAACCCCTTATATCTGTAGGCGTTAATTAAGTTATAACTGCGCATCAAAAAAAACACGGATCTAAAAAAGTCGAGCTGATAAAGCAAAACTGATTTCATATTTAGATTCAGCGCCCCAAATGTAGTTAAAATCAACTCTAAAATCTTAGGCACCAAAAAAAAAGTTTAATTTTGTTCACCTGTGTAATATTTTATCATTGTAACATTTGGATCGAATAAAATCTTGTCAGGTGTGGTTCAAGTTTTGTTAGTGTATTTGCCATATGGCAACATACACTATTGGCGTCGGTCGGATGGCGGGACCTAGGGGTCGGACCAAAATTTCTCGACGTTTCATAACCTCCTAAACACTTTGGCACCATTTTTAAAAATGTTTATATATATATGTATATATATATATATATATTTATATATATATATATATATATATAGGTATATATGTGTACGGGCAATAACTTTCGAAGGAGTTAATTTATTTTAACGAAATTTGGCACACATGTTGGAATCCATCACCGCACGAAGCCTATTTAAAATGGGCCCAATCGGGTCATTTTAAGGGTGGTTTTTAGGGGATGAAAAAAGTTTATGGGCCCAAAAATACCTAAAAAATTCTCAGAATCGTTTCAAAATTGAAATTTAACCCTTTAATAGCAATTAAAAAGTGTTCCTAAAATTTCAATAAAATCGGCCCGACAGGACCGGATTTAAAAATTTTCTGAAAACACTAGTTTGCAGATAGTGAGTTATTTCCTGAAAGGTGTTTTTAATTTTGGTGTAGACGTTTGATCGACAATAATGATGTAGTTAAAAAAAATGTAATTTAAAGGGGTGTATTAAGGAGTTAATTTTTTTATTTTGCCCAATAATCACCTTAAGTTCACATAATAAAGCCACAAGGCCTGATGTATTAGCAAATACACTATATTGTCGGCAGGGTTTTGGCACTGCGACCCGGGTTTTATAGTATTGGACCTGTAGCTGGCCGACAGAGAGACGACTAATTTGACGACTGCGGGTGCGATAGAGTAAGACGTCTCGCTGTGTGTTTAAAGAGGCTCGCTACTTTTGATAATGGACAGAGGACGGAAGAGACTGATCTACCGTCTAAGCGTCAACGCCACGTTGAATAGGGCCACGGAATGATTAAGGTGTAATGAAAGATTGAAATTTGAGAAGGGATTCTAAAGCTAGGAATTGTATTTTAGGATTGTTGGATTTGGGATTAGGAGCTATTTGTCGTTGCTAGGTTTTTTGGCGTAATAATTAAAGATTTATATAATTAGTGTATTTGCCATATGGCAACATACACTATTGGTATTGGTCGGATGGCAGGACCTACGGGTCGGACCAAAATTTCTCGACGTTTCATAACCTTCTAAGCACTTTGGCACCATTTTTGGAAATGTATATATATATATATATATATATATATATATATATATATATATATATATATATATATATATATATATTATGTACATATATATTTATATATATACGTATATATATATATATATATATATTGTCACCTTAATATATATATATATATATATATATATATATGTATATATATATATATATATATATATATATATATATATATATATATATATTTGTATATATATATATATATTGTCACCTTAACCTTCTCAAGCTGTTCTGAGATTTTAGAAGGGATTTGAGAAGTGCCACAGGGCCTAGAGATCACCCTTGTACCACAGCAAGTGAAAGAAGTTCAATTCTGAATTTAATCAGATGCGCGACTAGCGTTCAGCGAATGCTGGGTCGTGGGATGAACAAAAACATTGATGGGGGACTTTCAAACCAACTGAACACTCTATATAAACAACCAATGACTTGGGGGACAGCCTACTATGGCTGCTAAAAAATCCTACCACCTACCACTCGACAAATAAACAACACAACACAGAAGAATAACACAATATTCGAGTTCCCGAAAATAATTCCAAACGGAATAGCCTAATGAAGACTTAAAAAATCCTACCACCTACCACTCGACAATTAAACAACACAGTACAGACGACACACAATACTAGAATTCCAGAAATGATGACAAAACCACTAGCCTACAGAAGACTTAATAAAATCCTACCACCTAACACGAAAACACACAAACACTTGACCAACCAGTTGACCAACACGTCCAAGATAGTAATTGGGCTAACGTATCCACCGACAGGAGGTAACAGGGCACCAAGACTCAGATCGTTAGCTGCCACACCTAGATAGTCCAGACTAGGAGGCTTAGAACGAGGCAGGTCAATGATGATCTTTACTAGATTAAAATTCACAGCACAATTTACAAAACATTCGAAAAACACGTTAAAAGAAATTTGGACTTGAGGAAGAACCAGCGAAACGAGGGTGCATACACTCAGTATAAAGGTCAGGTACACCACGGTTATTATCCGTAATAACTAATATCAAACAATACACAGCTGATCCATCTGGAATTAATAATCTTCCTAAAATAGGACGCCCGGTATATGTCTGTAGTGACGCCAATATATGCTGACAGGTGTACTAAAATACTGAGGGTTCACAATAGCGGGTCAGTTCACAGCAGTTGTCTGACTTAAATAAGACATCCGGTATATGGGTCTATGAATACCCTGAGTACTAACAAATTTGATGGTAAAATCGTGAAGAATCAGCTAGAAGTCACTTCATATAATTGACCGACTTAACAAGGACACCCTGTAGATGGGTCTAAAGACACAAACTGGACCTGTCCAGGAAGATGCAATAACAATAAAATCAACTATAAAATGACGGGTCAGCTTCAACAGAATTTTATCTTAAACCAGACACCCGGTATCTCAATTAAATTTCGTCACTGGAAAATACTCAATTTGTATTAAAATACCAGAAAACTAAAATAAAAACTTCAAACGGGATATAAGCGTCTGTGCAATCAATCCAAACAGTATGAACACCGAAGCAAGTCGTAACAACCCGAAAACGAAACCAAATTGGTGTTCCTGTTATCCCTCCGGAACATCCTAGCATTTACAATCAAGGCCCAAGGAATACAAATTTTTATTACTAGGCAGGCACATAGAATTGCCGTTCAGATAAAGTGAAATGTTTAGTTCAAAATGAAAATTTGATTATTCGGGAAGTCTGGAGCTTTATTCCCGGAACCTGGAGGAACACTATCCTGAATATGAAACAAATCCAACCTAAGCTGATATCATATGCATATACAGGTATGATGGACGATATCCCAAACTTCAAACAATTAACTCCAGGAAAACCTAAGCGTCTTATCCCTAACTTCCAGAACTACAAATCCAAGAAAACGAGAGAGAGAGAGATTGTAGATTATAGACGCTCAGCATCTAAGGTTATCAGCGTCTATAAAAATATGACAATAGTCAGTGTATACAATAATTATAAAAAACATAGAACAAAACGATACTATAACAAAAGACAAAATAATACAATAACAAAAAACAAAACGATACAGTAAATCAATAAATAAATAAATAAAATCATAGATACCGGTCGAGACCGGTTTCTTTTAAAAAACGAAACAGCAGATCGACATTGTCAGGATCATTTCCTAAAATAACCGACAGATCACCTGACAATCCGATCCGCTGTCGTGTGTCCCTGAACTGGACACACTCGATTAAAATGTGTGAGACGGTGACACGAGTGTCACACGTCTCACAGATGGGCGCTTCCTCACGAGCCATTAGAAAACCGTGCGTCAGCCTACAGTGACCGATGCGAAGTCGTGTGAGTAATACTTCCTCCCACCTGGAGGAACGACAAGATGTGATCCAGGGGTCAACTGTAGGTTTAATTGTTCTTAGTTTGTTTTCTATCGTCGTACTCCATTCGTCTTTCCACTCCTGTTGGACTGCTGTTTTAAGTTCATTTTTCAGATCGTCACCGATAACGCAAAACACATTTTGTCCGTTACTTGCAGCGTCTTTGGCAGCAGTGTCTGCCAGTTCGTTCCCCCGGATCCCCATGTGACCGGGAATCCAACAAAAACGGACAATGGTTCCACCTCTCCGCAGGGAATACAATTTGTCCTGAATTAAGCATATCAGTGTATGACTAGGATACAAACACTGTATAGCCTGAAGACCACTCAAAGAATCGCTGCAAATGACATACTTATTCGGGCCATGAACATGTCTCAAGGATTGCAAAATTGCAAATAGCTCCGCAGTAAAAATACTGCATTGCTGAGACAGTTTATAACCGTAACTCTCGCTATCGGTGACGAACGCACAGCCGACTTGATCGTGAGACTTCGATCCGTCTGTATAAACGGGACGGAAGTCTCGATTTTCGTCTAACCAATTAAGGAACAGTTGACGATAGAATTCTGGAGTAGTTGTATCGCGTTGATACACCGACAACGACATATCGACGATGGGCTGAGGGATAAGCCACGGAGGCACAGAATTGCGTCCAACTCTTAGCGTTCTAGGAAGCACTAACTGAAGTTCGTTCAGATGATTCGCCAACCTGATACCGAGAGGACGAGTAGCATTTCTTTTCCGTCTGTACAGAGAAGAAAAACGAGGTTCGAATACACAACTATATGTAGGGTGATCAGGTTGACTACGGAGCTTCGAAGCGTAAGAAATTATGTTTCTTTTCCGCCTGATGTTCAACGGAAGCTCTCCGCTTTCAGCAAGAATGCTGACTACTGGGCTGGATCGAAACGCTCCAGTAGATAGTCGAACTTCAGCGTGATGGACGGCATTTAGTGTTCGTATGTACGACTCACGCGCAGAGTCATACACTATGCTACCGTAATCCAGTTTAGACCGTACGAGTGCCCGATAAATTCGCAGCATAACCGTACGGTCCGCTCCCCAAGTGGTGCCGGATAAAATTTTTAAAATATTAATCGAGGACATCGATTTTCGCTTTAAAATATTAATATGCGCCTTCCAGTTTAACGATCGGTCCAAGGTAAGCCCAAGAAAACGGGCACTGTTTTGCACAGAAATGTACGTGCCGTACAGATACAAGAACGGTTCCTGATAGCAACCACGAGTTCTGCAAAAGTGCACACACTGGGTTTTCTCAACGGAAAAATTAAAACCGTTGTCGGTTGTCCAGCGCTGTATGCTATTAATGGCCAATTGCAGATGACGTTGTGCAGTACGAATGTACTTTGACGAACAGTAAATCGCCAAGTCGTCAACATAGAGCGATGACTCTACAGTTGTTGGGATGCTCTCAATTATGCCATTAATAGCGATGGAAAAAAGAGTGACACTGAGTACAGAACCCTGTGGCACACCGTTCTCCTGTATAAAGTCATTAGACAACGTGTTGCCGATACGTACCTGAAAATGACGCTCAGATAGAAAATTACTTAAAAACTTCCCAAGATGTCCTTTGATACCCCAATTGTGTAGTGTGCGGAGTATCCCATACCGCCATGTAGTGTCATAAGCCTTTTCGAGATCGAAAAAGACAGCCAGCAAGTGCTGTTTATTTAGAAAAGCGTCCTGTATTGCAGACTCCAACCGGACGAGATGATCCATCGTCGAACGGTGTTTTCGAAAGCCGCACTGGGCGTTCGTGATCAAGCGTCTAGATTCAAGGATCCAGATCAATCGTCGGTTGATCATCCGTTCGAGGAGTTTTGACAAACAACTGGTTAGAGAAACAGGACGATAACTGGAAGCTTGTTTACGGTCTTTTCCCGGCTTCAACAACGGCACTACAATAGAGTTGTACCAAGCGGATGGAAACATGTTTGATGACCAAATCAAGTTGAACATCTTGAGAAGGAATGCAAAACCGGAGGGAGGTAGCCTTTTCAAAAATTGATAATGGATGTCGTCTGGTCCTGGAGAAGTATCATGGCAATCGCGCAAACTCGACTGTAGTTCCCACGAGGTGAATGATGCATTATAATTCTCATCGTTCGGCGATGAGAAGTTCAATGTTACTTGTTCCGCTAAGGTTTTCTGAGCCAAAAAACTCTCGAGGTAATTAGTGGAACTAGAAACTCTTGCGTAGCATGAACCCATGTAATCTGACACCTCGGCAGGTGACGTTATAACGTCATTGTCCATTATCAATCCCGAAACGTGATTATAACTCTGTTTGCCAGAGATCCTCCGGATTTTTTCCCACACTTCGCGGGCGGGAGTAGAACTTCTTATAGTGGATACGAACTCGGTCCACGACTGCTTTTTACTCTCTGCTATGATACGTCTGGCAACGGAACGCTTCTGCATGAAAATTATCCGATTCTCGTCCGTCATATTATTTTTGAAGTGACGGAGAGCCTTTCGACGTTCACGGATGGCCTCCCGACAGGTCTCGTTCCACCAGGGAACGGGCACGCGTCGTGGTGTTGTCGACGTGCGTGGGATCGCAGCCGAAGCTGCCTCGATTACCGCATCCGTGAAATGCTCTACAGCTGCGTCGACGTTGCCAAAGTTCATTTCGCCGATATCAAGCGCTTCTTGAAAAAGTGACCAATTCGCTTGTCGTATTATCCATTTCGGGGAGCGTCTCTCATCCACATGGAATGAAAGAGCCCGACAAATGATTGGAAAATGATCACTTCCACAGAGATCGGCATTTACTTCCCATTCACAGGATGGGGCGATAGAAGAAGAGCAGAGAGTGAGATCAATAGCTGAAAATGTCCTATTTGCTGCCGAAAAATGTGTATTAGTACCCGTGTTCAATATTACCAGGTTCAAATTCAGAATCAACGTCTCCATCAGTCTTTCACGAGCATCCAAGTGATTTGAACCCCAAGTGGGGTTATGGGCGTTAAAGTCCCCCATGATGATAAAGGGGCGTGGAAGCTGATCGATCACAGACACAATACTTGCGAGTGTCAGTTGTTCTGTCGGAGAAATGTATATTGAACACAAAGTAACCGGTTTCGGCGCAAAAATTCTGACGGCGATGACCTGCAAATCAGATCGTATCGAGACATTTTCCGAAAACACACTATTTCTAACTATGACAGCGACTCCGCCGCTTGCTCGTTCGGCAAATGGTTTATCTTTACGGTAAATGGCAAAGCCACGGAGAACTGGAGTGTTGATGTCTTTTAGATGTGTTTCCTGTAAGCTAACAGCGGTAGCATTATGATCGTTGAGCAGTAATTTTAGTTCACTTAAGTGGACATAGAATCCGTTCATATTCCACTGTAGGAAATTGAATGGATAAAATTTGAAAATAAAGACACTGCCTCATTATGTTTTCCCCCTCGCATCATTTCGATAATGCGGAGGAGGACATTCGTCCATCGCAGATTCTGATGAGCTGCTGGTAACACGACTGATGGTCATACTTTTAGTGTTATTACGGTTCAGGATGACTTTAGATTTTTTTATCGGTGATTTGATCTTTTTTACCGGCGATCTAGATCGATTAGCCGGGTTCTTTTTTATATTTTTAACTTTAACCTCTTTGATAATTTTGCTTTCGACAGTTTTAGAAGTACTAGGGGAAATTTCAATGGTCTGTGTTGACATATCACATGTCTGAGTGGACATGTCAACTTTTTTGACAGGAGTACCAGTGACGTTAGCAAAAGATCGGGAAAATGAAGGCGCAGTTTCCTCCTTATATTTACGTTTCGCCTCTGCGAATGAAACTTTCAAGGATGTTCTAATTTCCTGTATTTTAAATTCTTCCTTAAATTTAGGGCATTCTTTAGATCTGGCAGAATGAGCACCATTGCAGTTCACACACAGAGACTTCCTTTTGCAAGGTTGATCTTCATGCATACTTTGACTGCAGTTTGCACAGATGCTGGCGGAGCTACAATTATTCTGCGAATGTCCAAATTTCTGGCATTTATAGCAGCGAAGAGGCGACGGAATATAAGGATGTACTTGGAGTTTATAATAGGCGGCTTGGATCGTCGATGGAGGATGTGGTGTACAAAATGTCAGAATGTGGGATGGAGTCGGTACTAGCTGACCGTCTCGACGAGCATGAATCCTATAAACTTCAGTCACACCTTGATCTTTTAACTCGTCTCTTATTGTTTCGACCGAGCAGTTGAGTAGATCGTAACAATAGATCCTACCTTTAGAAAAATTTAACTGCTTATGTAGGTCTACCTTCACTGGTACGTCAGTAGTCATGTCTGAAGCTTTAATGCTTTTGCAAGACAATACCTTATCAGCTTGACGTTGGGATGATGTTTCAATTAGTAAACATCCGTCACGCAACTTTTTAACACTTTTAAAATTTCCAAATAAGCCATCGAGATGTTTATTAATGTAAAAAGGACTGTCACTATTGAAATTTTCGGTTATTTTACTCATAACTAAATATCTGTTACATGGAGTCACAGTTAATGTGTCGTTACCAAACAACAAATCTAAATTTTCATCATTACGCCCTCTTTTAAAAGGAGGGCTGGTTAAGGGAGGGTAGGAAGTCATAATGTTTATTATGATTTTCATCAACCGTGCGCCCCACCCACCACGGAGCCCAACAAGGGGACGATGACCGCAAATCGGTGCAGAGCGCCAGGGCTACACAGTCGACATAGTCAGCTCCAAAGACGGTGTCACTCCATCAAGAGATACTGGCTCACCCCGCCGGAATACTTAATATCCACGACGTTAGCCGATTGACTAGGCTGGGTTAGGTCTAGCCGCCCGTTTACAAAGAAGCCGAGCCCAAAGCAGTGTGTTGGCGTGTCCAAGACAAACCTCAACTACCAGGATACCCTTTTCCTCCTTACGGGTCACCACGCACGGCAAACACGCAGGTGTATTATTTGGGGACTATTATAAACAAGAGACAGCAACAATAACGTACCCATAACGGAGGGACATGCCGCTATCAACAAACAGAAAGAAGGGAGAACAGAAGAAGAAAAGAGTTGCAACTGTCTGTCCTTCATAATAGTCCCCAAACAATGTTCACCCAGCTGGAATACACGACCAACTGGTGCGAGCTCAGGAACCTGGGACCGCTAATTCCCAAAAAGCATTGGAACGCAACTGCCATCGCAACTACATTCCAATACCTCCCCTGGGGGGCCAAGAAAACGACAACTACTATAAGGGGTATGGGGCAATGATTGCACGGTAGTATTTTCCTAAACAACAGACCAGACCTAATCCAGACATAAACTGTTAATATTTACAGGGAAGCTAAAATCCTACGCAACAATCAAAAAATACAAAAGACAGGATTTCCAGGCAAATACGGGACTCTCGAACCAGGAAATAATTCGACAAGAACGACAACGAAATACGGAAGCGAGATAGCGCCAGAAATACACTACAACGATAATCCAAAATCCATAACAACAGTCCCTATTCGCCACAAAAAAATATGCTCCTCTTCAGTTATCAAAATTCCATATTAAAAATATCTGTATTAAAATTCAAAAACAACACATCAACCTTCAATAGATGTGTATATTTCGCCAGTCTCACGTCAAGTGTCCGACTGGTAAAATCCAGCTCGCCTTTCTCACATAACGCCATAGAATTCTCTCTAACGCACACAATGCATGAAGCCTTATCTCTTTCTCGCAAAAAAGTAGCGCTCATTTGACGTCGCGTGCTGCTAGTCATGTTTTTGAACTAGTAAAGCATGCTTTCTACATTCAAAGGTGCAGTCTAAAGCGCATACACACGATCATTTTGTCTTTTAGATTCTTTTTGCAATATTTAAGCTTCCAGAAATACTAGAGTCATGATCGTGGGCTCTACGGATGCAGGACGTCAAGGGGTATCCAGTAATGAATCTGTCAAGTCCCTAAGGGCGCTGGATCATGAGATATTCAACAGGTCATTATATATATATATATATATATATATATATATATATATATATATATATATATATATATATATATATATATATAGGCTTCGTTCGGCGTTGTTCGAAAATATTCTGAGATATTCGAATTTATTCGAAGTTCAATAAAACTTAGAGTAGGGTTAATATCTTTCATTTGTAGCACCGGAGAGCCATTTTAAACTGAATCCGAATTTAATCGGTTGCGCGGCTAGCTTCAGCTGGCGCTGGGCCGGAGTTTAGTTAAAAAAATTTCAAGAAAATAATCACATAAAAATACCCAAACTCAATTACGAAACGCGAATATACTATATTAAAAAATGCCTTAAAAGGCGTTAAAAAATCCACCACCTACCACACGACACAAAGGACAGCACAAAATAACGAGTTCCCAAAATATATCCCAACGGGAATGACCGAAGAACGCCCGGAAAAATCCTACCACCTACCACTCGGACAATTAGCAACCACAAGACACGAAAACAAGTAGCTGACCAAAATCGGTTCTGATATTCAAAAAATTTACGTATTCTCCGACTGAGTTACCAGGGGCGCCAGGACACGAATCGTAAATAGCCACACCTAGATGGTCCAGACTAGGAAGCTTAGACTGGATTGGTTCCACTACAACCCTGGAAGGGCAAGACACCATACACAGTACAAGAAACCATATGAATAACACGTTAAAAACTTTCGACCAGAACGCAAGCAGATAACTTCATGAATAATTAATCCGGGAATTATCGGACACCCGGTATATTAAATCCTTGCCGTCAAGATACACTTAAGATTGGATTGCGATAAGTAGGAACAGTTAGTAGGGCGATAATTAATCCGCAAATTTTCGTACACCCTGTATATAAGATCACTGAAGTCACGGCTGAATAAATCATGATTGAGATATGCGTAAACGACAACAAAGAAAAGAAAAAACACAGCAAAAGTAAACACGTAGCTTTGTGGACACCCTGTATATGACGTCGGTGACGTCCGGGAAGCGTTAATATTGGTTGAGATAAACGTAACAACCATCAAAAGATAAATCCGGGAATTAATCGTAAGATCTAAAACACCATGTAGAAATGTGGCTTAACGGAGTTGAATGCAAATTCCGTAAATATTTTCTCGGTCCACATTCCCGAACTGAAATTTTATTAGTCCGACAGGACAGTCGGGAATAGTTCGCCAAAAAGTTTTCTTGAAAACCGATCCGATGCACAGGAATGTTCAAAGTAAAGTAGAATTGTAACACAGTTCCAGAAAACTGTGGAATGTACTCCTGTATTCCAGAATCCAGATCCAACGCAATTACGAAAATCTAAAAGAATCCTTGATGAATAATTCACGGTAAATATTCCCTATTCGAAAAACACTCCTAATTCCAAGTATATAAGGGGCAACACGGAAAGCTACACTACCTAACAACAAGCGCAACAATCAATAACAATTGAATTTATCCAAAAATCTAGATATCCAGGAAAATACAGGAATTACGATAAACGGGATAAAACTTCAGGATAGATACGATAAAGCTGGAGTCAACAACGAAAACTAGAACGATACACCTCCAGGTTAGCGATAGATAATCTCAATCGGAAATTGCGAGAAAAATAATTGATTATTGGCGATAATAATATATCATTTTATTTTGCTGTGTTAAAATATCTCAACGCTAGTAGTCTATCCGACCAGCCCACTGGCCGGCAGACGACTGTTCTCTAAAAAGGTAGCTAGCGTTCACGCGCTATTTGAAACGAAATGATTCCATTCTGTGCAGTATCTATCCTCGGCGTTCTTTCTTGCTACACAAAACATAAGATCTTCTGTTTCAACATCGAGCCAATTGAAACCGCTTGTAGACGGGCATTCGCGTCTCACTGTTAGAAACATCGTCTCATAAAATTTCTCATCCTCAGCTGTTATACCTTTTTTTCTATAAAAACTAAATTCTGTAACCTTGACTGTTGTTTAGTAATAAACAATTTCTTTTATTTTCTTTAAAAACAATAATGATCTGGGGTTGCATTCGTATGTATAATGAAATTCAAACACTAAAGGGGGTCACACACGCTCAAATTTTTATTTTTCAATTTTTGAAGCCAAATGTTGTCCTAGAGTTACGGAAGTTGTTGCTATGGATCCGGGTCCTCTAGACCTCGCTTTTACGACGGAAATTAGCATTCTATAATATATATATACATATATATATATATATATATATATATATATATATATATATATACATATATATTACTACATATATATATATATATATGACCTTGAGCCCAGGGTTCAAGGTCATTGAAGGTCAACTTTTTTTTTTCAATAGGAACCCCTAATTTTTACCTTGGCAATCGATTATACGTCAAAAAGCATGAAACTTTTGTCCAAAAAATTTTTTTAAAAAACCCAAATTTTCCAAAAAAAAACTTATTTTCAAAAATTTTTTTTTATCATTTTTCAATGACGAATGGTCAGTCACCCGAAAAAATTACCAAAGAAACAATTCTTGAAATTTTTCGAGGAATCAATTACAATTTTTTAAATACAAAATAAAATTAAATTGAATTTTTAAATTATTTTTTTCCATTTTTTAACTTTTTTATGGGAAAGAAAAATTATTCCAACAGAAATAAAAAAAAAGTGTGCTTGTATCAGTGGAGAATTTTTCAAACAGGATTGAGATCAGCGTCCAGAACGGCGATCAAATTTTTGAACAATTCCTCTAGAGGACAGAACGAGGGATGCACAGCCCTTTTCAGGGCTACTGTTTACTTAAACAGCCCTTTTCAGGGCTACTGTTTACTTAAACAGCCCTTTTCAGGGCTAATGATGTACAAAATCCAATCGACAGCCCCCACGCAGCGCATATCGGATCAAGCTGATGTCGATGATTGAAAAACTTGATAAGTTTTTAGTACACTTTTTTTTATTTCTGTTGGAATAATTTTTCTTTCCCATAAAAAAGTAAAAAATGGAAAAAAATAATTTAAAAATTCAATTTAATTTTATTTTGTATTTAAAAAATTGTAATTGATTCCTCGAAAAATTTCAAGAATTGTTTGTCTTTGGTAATTTTTTCGGGTGACTGACCATTCGTCATTGAAAAATGATAAAAAAAATTTTTTGAAAATAATTTTTTTTGGAAAATTTGGGTTTTTTAAAAAAAAAAATTGGACAAAAGTTTCATGCTTTTTGACGTTTAATCGATTGCCAAGGTAAAAATTAGTGGTTCCTATTGAAAAAAAGTTGACCTTGAAGGACCTTGAACCCTGGGCTCAAGGTCAAAACTACCACAGGCATAAAATGTCCCCCTTCGAACCAAACAACTTTTGTCTGAACAACTTTATTCGAAAACATCATCTTCTCCGGATTCTCGGGGTGTATCGATTAAAATGGATCACCCTGTATATATATGTGTGTGTGTGTGTGTGTGCTCAACTAAATTTCGCCCATTTGTTGAGATTCACCACCGCAAGAAGCCTATTTAAAATGGGCCTAATCGGGCCATTTTAAGGGTAGTTTTTGGGGGTTGAAAAATGCTTTTGGACCCCAAAATACCGAAAAAATTCTCGTTTCAAAATTGAAATTTGACCCTCTGGTAGTAATCAAAAAAGTGTCCCTAAAATTTTAATAAAATCGGCCCGACAGAACCGGATTTATACATTTTATGAAAACATTAGTTTGCAGATAGTGAATTATTTACTGAAAGTTGTATATAATTTGGTATAGAGGTTCGATTGATAATATTATTGCAATTAAGAAAAAAAATGTTATTTAAAGGGGTGTATTAAGGAGTCAAATTTTTACTTTGCCCAAAAACCAACTTAAGTTCGCATAATAAAGCCACACTGCCTGTATTAGCAAATACACTATATTGTCGGCAGGGTTTTGGCACTGCGACCCGGGTGTTTGTTATTTTATGTTGGTTATTTTTTCCCTCCGTGAAGTTGGCCTATTTTAATTTTAATTTGAAACTTGAAAATGACCAAAAAGTTTGGTTGAAACTTTGTATTTTATATCAATAAAAACCATTGAATAGTATAGCAAGTAATTTCATTTTGTTAATTACTATTTTAATTTTGTTTGTTGTTATATTTTTATTTTGTTATGGGATTTGTTGGAAGTATTTTTATTTACAACTTTAATTCTACAAATATTATTAACCGAAATATTTCTTTTGGACCAGAAATCAGCTTTGAGTGTCCTCAATCCGGACCAATTGAGGCTCACTTCGCATTGTCATAGTGTCCTGGCGCCCTTTTCACTTTACCTGTCGGTAAGATACGTGCGATTTCCTTGCATCTCCCAAATATTGACTTTCGATCCTGGTTTCTTTTTTATATATATAATAATTGTAGTGTCTTTCGTGTCTTGTGGTAGGTGGTGGATTTTTTTAGCTGTGTTTAGCTAGCTGGATTTACTGTCATAGAGCATATGTATGTGTATGTGTGTGTGTTTTTTTTTTGTTCAGAGGTTTAAAAAATACATGTTACGTATCATCAGGGTTAGATGTTGTGCCTGGTATGCCTGACTCGGATATCCCCATACCGACTAAAAACCTCCTCTGTCTTCTGCCTCTGTTTTTACGTACCCATTTTTTCGATGGGCTATTTTTTGTTTAGGTAAGGTATAAATTTAGGCTAGGTTGAATTAACCAAAGCCGTTATAAAACCACAGGATTTATTCAATAAAAATCAAATAACATAACTACAAATATACATATAAATTTACATAACTTCTTCACGGCAATCAGTCATTAAATCAATAAATAAATATCCATACTAGAAAATAGACTTTACATATAGCATACTAAGTGGGCAAATAACGGACATTCTTACATCTTAATATTAATAAGGTCAAATGGTCAAAAATAAGGTCGCCCTACATTGTGTTTTTTTATTCGTATGTCAGGTTAGATCTAACAATTAAGCAAATCGATTGTTACTTATCTTATTCACATTTACCTTCAAATCCCACTTCCTACAAAAAACACTGAGAACATTTATCGCTCTTTGCAACACCACCGGTGTTTTCAAAATAAATGCAAGATCATCCGCATAAAGTATCAGTTTAACTTCCACTCCGTCAATAAGCGGAGAGTTCGTTTCAACCTTCAACAGATCGTCTTCTAAATCATCTATAAATAAGGCAAATAGTTTCGGTGACCTGATTTAATACACCCTTTAGTACCCTCATACAATGCCTTCAATCTTTTAATCATCATACTAGATACACCGTTATATTGCACCCTTGGTAATCAATGACCATTCTCCGTATATCCTGTTCTAGTACATAAAAGAAGTTATTATTCGTGTACAGGGAGCCCATTGGTTGATTGTATACAATCCCCAAAATAAGTGTCCTCTTGTAAAATAAAATTTTACACCAAATTATTTCCTCTATCTTGGTTTCAATGCTCTCTAGTTTCCCTACTTTCTCCTTCTTAAAAAATATGCACATTCCCCCCGGAGCCCTTCCTTTACATGATGTTTTCTTTTTACAACTCTTACTTATTTTTTTCGAACCCTTTAATTACAGCATTGTCATTCTCTCCTTCCTATGTTTCTACCGCGCCCACTATATCATATTTCATTACAAATTCAACAAAGTCCTTATCACCCATTTTCGCTTTCAGTCCTTCTACATTCCAAATCACAATTTTTAAACTTCCATTTACTTTGCCATTATTACCACTATAGATAACATTTCTTGTCCTACTTCCCACATCATCCTCAATAACTACTCTGCCTACCTTCTTCCTCCCTAAACTCTCCTCTCCCTTTCTCCCGTTCGTTAACATAACGTAAGCTATCCGTTCTCTCTCCCTCTTCATCCGTACTTACTACTGCATTATTTTTCTAACAGTACTTAAATAGTTTTCCATCTACATACAGTTTACTGAACCTCAGCTTTACCTTCTTATTGTCCCGTTTTGCTTTCTTTAGAAGATGCATTAAATGTTTTCTCTCGTTTGCTACTTTCATCGCAAAATCTTCCCATGCTTTTACGTTAACTATTCTTCAGCCTGTTACAATTTTTCATCACTTCTATTTTCTTTCCAAAAGATAAAAATCTCACCAAAATTCGCTTTGGAACATTATCATTTCTCAAGATAAACGCCCTTTCTATATCACTCTTTTCTACTCTCACTCCAATGTCCTCATTTATGAAGTCAATTATCCCATCTACAACATTAGCACTTCTCAAAGATAATCCTTGAACGATAATATTATTTCTCTTATGCTGATTCATTAAATAATCTACACTACTTTCTAGAAATGTCTTTGAATCTTCCAGTTCTTTATATTTCGCCTCTAACTTCTTAATATCACTCATCACATTTTCAATCCTATTATTTACCATACTTAAGTCCCTTTTAATGTCCTTAAATCCTTTCCCAACTCTCCCAACATACGCAAAATCTCCTCTATTTTATTATCAACACTCACTTGACTCATTTTAATTTCACGAGTGACAGAACTATTTACTTAAATGGAATCACACTCTTTAAGATTTCGCAAGTGACAGTATTATTTACTTAAGGGGGTATTTTTATGTGAACGCATAAATTTTACCTCTTTTTAGGGAATTTTTTTTTAGACAACAATAACATTCAATCATTTTAATTTTTTTATATGTTTTTGTTTGTATCTTTAACTGTATAAAAAAAATTTTTTTTCTCTTATTTTACATTTTTTATATATATATTTTTTTAAATTAAATTAGACACTAAAAAAAAGCAGGTCACTGGTCATGGTAATAGCGGCTGTTCATGTTGTCTGAAATAAAAAAATCGAATGGATCATTGTTCAGTAGGGATGTCGCTATCGTCCCTACCAAAATTAATCAATTTCATTAAAAAAAAAATGGCGGACTGTAGGAAAAAAGTTTGTGTTTTTTGTTAATTTTTTTGTTAAAAATCGGTTAAAAAAATAAGAAAATATATTCGAAAATAAGCAATTTTGATACGGACGATAACCATTAATGAGTAGAAGAACATATATAAATTTCAAAGCAATCGGGTGAATACTTTTTTTTTAGGACCATGACAGATAAATGCGTTTAAAGTTTCAAGAGCCAACAAGTCGCTTATACGGCTCGTCGGCGACTATGAGTTGTAATTTATTTAAAACTAGGAATTTCGGTCTCTATTTTTCACAGCATATTTTCGATAGGTTTTACTATTGAAATATGAAAAAAAAATCGATTTTTCGAAGTGGTCACATAAGAATACCCCCTTAAACGGAATCATTCTCCATTACATATGGCATAACAGTTTGGGGTCGTGGAACTGATACAGTTCGAGTTTTCATAATCCAAAAAAGAATTATTCGATTAATTTTTAATATTAATAATAGGAACTCATGTCGTCCAATTTTTAGAAATAATGAGCTCCTAACCTATTATGGTGTTTATGCCTATGAACTTTTAACATTTCTATGTAAAAATTATGACTCTTTTGGCGTTAAAGACAAAAATAAGTATGATACTCGAAACACTGAGATTACTGTTAAACACAAAACAGCATTTTTTGAGAAATCTGTATATTATACAGGGATAAAAATATTTAACGCGTTACCACAAGAAATTAAATGTTATAAAGACATACAGTTTAAAAAAAAGTTAAAAGCTTATCTTGCAGAAACTGTGCCTTATCGCATTTCAGATATATTTTGATTTTAAAATTGTATTTTGATATTTTCTTAACTGTATTTTCTTAATTGTATTTTTGACGACTGTATCCATACTTGGCTCTACAAATAAAAACTATACTATACTATACTATACTATACTATACTACGATCTTACTGTTGCTTTTCTAACAAAATGTTACATTTTACCAAAGAGGACGTGACAAAAACCACTTGAATTCCATTCAACTTTCAATGCTCACTTGCAAATCACCCTCTTACTAACTCCAGTAATATGTATGTTCACTTTACATTCAATCTATGCTCAGTTATAATCTTGTACATATACGCAATACGCTGCATTTACTACGCACATTCCAAAATTTCGGCGGTTCTAGTCAAAGAGGAAGAATCCTGGAACGTTGCCTACAAAGCAATTAGAGCTCTATCTTGGAAACAAAAGAAAGGGAAAGTAGATAAGGAAAAAACATCGGCACTGATATTAATGTTATACGAAAGCGATTCCGGTATCAGATGCGTGAAAAGGGGGTGAGGTTTTAGTCAGTAAGAGACTGACACTACCCGTTGGGGTCCAACGGGTGCCCATGAGAGTTTTCTCACCTCCCCAAAAAAAGTATATGTATATGTTCATGTATATGTATATTATGTTATATTTATTTTATTTGGAAGCATATATATGATATAAATACGTCAGTATAAAAAACTGTAAAAATTTCATTACAAAAGTAGTTAAATTTCGCCACATAACAACGAACTGTTCCTATATCTTTCACTTTTAAATTGACTAATATGTATATATTTATTATTACGTGTGTGTGATTATGTAAATCGTTGTTGAAATTTATTTTGTTTATATTCTGTCTGATATATTATATTACCAGTTCATAGGCATAAGTTGCATAAAAAGTTAGTATTTTGTTATCTTTAAAATATTGTTTACAAGATTGTCTATATTTATGCTTGAAAATAATTCTGATTAATCTTTTTCGTATTCTAAAAATTTCGATGTACTTAGGTGAATGGCCCCACGCAATTATAGCATATTTAATGCAGATGTATGTGTGGGATATTTGAAAAAATATATTATTTTTATTAAATCAAAATCAATTTATTTCTTCTTAGTTTGATGTCCAAATTTATAATAATTTTACAAAAATTTATTTTAACTTAACTGAATAATTCTATTAAATTATGCAAGTTGAATACTAATTACATAATTAAAGAAAAGATATTCAACTTGCATTTGCAAATACATTACAATTATTTTCCCCTTTAGTTTTCGGGATACCTAGAAGGCTGTTTTAGTTGACTACGCCTCCTTAGTATCATATTAGTTTTCACGTCTTGGTTAGTTTCACTTTCAGTATTTGAAGTTATTACAGTATGCAAATGCATAGTATACGTGAAAGCCTTACTTAAAGCTGGTGAATGTTTTCAGTATTTATGTGAAAAACTTTCTCATTTATCAGAAGCTAAATTGAAAAAAGGGGTTTTCATTAGGTCTGACATTCGTAAAATGATATTCTAGTTCATATTTGGAACAAAAATGACTAAAAAAGAGGAGGAGGCTTGGATATCATGTTAGCAAGTTGTGTCTAAGTTCTTGGGCAGTGTTAAAAACCCAAACTGTGTGCTTATCGTAGTTAATATAATAGACCTGTTCAAAAAATTGGGATGTCCGATGAGCCTAAAGTCCACTTCGTACACAACCGTCTTGACTTTATTCATGAAAACTTGGGAGATGCGAGCGAAGAGCAGAGAGGGGGGCGGTTTCACTAGGACATCAAACTGATAGAGAAATGTTACCAGGGATGTTGGAGTGTAAACTTGGTGGATGATTATGTAGCCAGTCGTTTACCAGGGAAGAAAAAAAGTGAATCTTTGCAGAGTTGCCGAGGCCCATAGCGGCGTAGGTACTAGACAAAGTCTGACATACGTGAAAAATGGACAAAAAAAATGGAAAAACTTCGAATCATAGCAAATCAATATACATAATATACATCGTAAAATAAACATACAATTTACAAATATAATATTTAATTTGCAAGCATAAATATGCAAATTTAAAAAAATTATAAATGTTATCCCAACAGGGAAAATTCGATCACATATTTTTTTTACAAATTTAAATAAGCAAGTTTAAGAGAATACACCTTTTGTTGAATGAAAAATTTATATAAAAAAAATGGAAGCAAAAATTTGGATAACAATTAAATTAGATTTAAAAATATTATTATGATTTTTTTAAATTAAAAAAAATAATACACGTGCATGTGGTGAATAACCAACAAATTAAAATAATTCGACGCTCGATTACCGATGTAAAGGTGGTGACGAACAGTAATAAATTTAATAAAGAAACTTTCCCTGCAATGAACAATTGTCTCTCCCAATATTTATAAGAAGGAAATTTTGAATAATCCTTGAATTTCATTAGAAAAAAAAGATTTTAATAAAATGATAACGCTTACCCAAAAGAGGGTTTCTTAAATATAACTAGACACCAAAAATTCACCTCCAACTCAGTCAGCAAACGAGCAACGACTAAAAACAATACCAAAAAAATCTTCACAATGAAGGTCAAAATGTTATTACCTGACATAACGTTAAAATTTTATAGTTAAATATTTTTTTTTATTTGATATTTATAAGTAATTAGTTTTATTTATTTATTTTACTAGTAAAAAGGGTAACAATTACCGCTGGTCACTTCACCAAGAACAACAAAATGTATCACATCGGAGAAAAAGCTACATAAGAAGTTTCAAAGGAAAGAGGGAAGAGAACAACAAAAAATAAACACTTAAAATATATGTATTGAAATGGTAAGTATATGGTATGTCAACTTAAATAAAATCTACAATAAAACAATAGCTTAGTATCAGCTAAGTTTTTTTTTTAATATATAGCCTATTTGCTCAATTTTTAAATACAATCGAGGTCATATTGTGAGAGGACTGTGGGCGATATAAAAAAACTGATATTAGATACTGTTTCAGCACCCAAAAATACATAAGATTCAGCTTTATTTGTTTAAAAAGTTTTCACGACACATTTTTTTGGCTCGTGTCATTATCAAAGTATAATTTCTGGCAACGCTTTCTGCAGCCCGCATTAGTTTGAGCTTTAAGCGCGCATAAAATTGAAATAGGCTTGAATGTTTATATTTATCGACTAATTCAGTTAACCGAAGAAAGAACGTCTGCCAAAAGAATGTAAATAGTGTCCCTTATTAGTGTATTTGCCATATGGCAACATACACTATTGGCGTTGGTCGGATGGCGGGACCTAGGGGTCGGACCAAAATTTCTCGACGTTTCATAACCTCCTAAACACTTTGGCACCATTTTTAAAAATGTTTATATATATATATATGTATATATATATATATATATATATATATATATATATATATATATATATATATAGTATATATATATTTATATACGTATATATATATATATTTATGTGCGGGCAATAACTTTCGAAGGAGTTAATTTATTTTAACGAAATTTGGTATACATGTTGGAATCCATCACCGCACGAAGCCTATTTAAAATGGGCCCAATCGGGTGTTTTTAGGGGTTGAAAACAGTTTTTGGGCCCAAATATACCGAAAAAATTCTCAGAATCGTTTCAAAATTGAAATTTAACCCTTTAGTAGCAATCAAAAAGTGCTCTTAAAATTATAAGAAAATCGGCTCGACAGGACCGGACTTACAAATTTTATGAAAACACTAGTTTGCGTATACGAATTTACTTACTGAAGGTCGTATTTAATTTGGTGTTGGATTGATAACAATATTTCAACTAATAAAATTATTATTGTAAGGGGTGTATTAAGGGGTTCATTTTTTTTTATTTTGTCCAAAAACAAACTTTAGTTCATGTAATAAAGCCACAATACCTGTATTAGCAAATACACTATATTGTCGGCAGAGTTTTGGAAATTGCGACCCGGGTTTTTTAGGCTTATTATTGGACATTATTGTCTGTTAGCCTACCAGATTTACACAATAAAAAAAAATGAATGTGGCTGCAATATGTGTTTCATGAATTATTTAAACGTATATATCACATTATCAACAATATAAATTTTTCAAATAAATTAGATCAACTTTTACGAAGCTAAAAATTATCAATATCTGAGTGATATATCAAACGCTCCTGTCACATTGTGACATTCCAGTAACCCAGACATGTTTGAATGATAACCGGAGGCGTTTCTTATGCAGTATTCAGCTCCGTCAATGTGGGGTGTTGTTTCACTGATACACCATTACACGAAGTGCCAGTGGCGTTCAGGTGTATGAACAATTAACCGAACTTGTAGCTGACGACATTTGCTATAGAGATTTGGATGATTTTATGTAAAGATGATTCGTAAACAACAACGAACTGAAAGACGGGATGCACGGGAAATTATCGCTTCTGTGATAGACCACCAATGATTTTGCAGAATTCTAGCAGCTTCTTCCTTCCTCCACACCGACGTGTTGTGACTGGGCGCACAGTATACAGTATTCATTTAGCGAGTGTTGAAATGTTGTTAGCACAAACACCTTTATATTAATAGGTTAAGTTACGTGTAGTTAACCACGCAAAGGGTTATCCACATTGTCGGCCTACCTTTAAAGAAGTATCACATTGTGTATGTTGCGCTTCGATAGAAGATGATAATTTACATGAATACATACTGCAATTACAATGCAAATGTGCACCTATAATAATAATATATAAATAGTGTGTATATTATACACATGGCTAAACTGTATGTGTGCTGCATTTCTACTAGGTTCCTTCAGAATTATTATCGTAATTGAGTATACATTTTTAAAGTCAAACGTAAAGCGCCAGGTTTAACTTAAGTGTATTTAGTGCCAGTGATGTCGCGCATATACGAATATGGGGAATAAACTTTGATTATTCGTGTACAGCTAAGAACTTAGGGGTTGTGATAGATTCAAAGCAACATGTAAAAAAAATTATGTCAGAGAGCTTACTCTAAGTTAAAATATTTGTATAAATTTAAAAATTTCCTTAGTGAGCCTGTAAAATTTAAATTAATATCTTCTGTTGTGTTGTCCATATTTACGTAATATGCTAATGTAGTTTATCACGGTATTTCTTGTCAACTTACCTACAAGATTCAAAAGGTAAAAAATGCCTGTATTCGTTACGTATACAATGTTAATCGTAAGTCACATATTACACCAGTCTTAAAAGAACATCACATATTAAATATGGAACATACTAGAACATTTCATATTGTTATTTTATTGTATGTTATAAAAACGCAACAATATATATTCCAGCACTTAAATTACATTCATAAATATCATGCGTATAAGACACGAAACTGCATAGATCTGGAAATACCGTTCACAAAAACAGCAGTAGGAAAAACATCGTTTTTTGTTTGGGATCCAAAAATGTGGAATAACTTACCTTTTGAACTAAGACTTTGTAGTATAGTAGCGTTAAAAGAAAAATTAAAGACATATTTGTTGGCCTAAATCAGTTGAAAAAAAAAGAATAAATAAAAATAAGTATTGTATACAGTATATTGTGTTGCCTTGTTATATTTTTATGTTTTTATATTACTTTGTTTTACCAATGGCATGTATGTACGTATTTAAAAAGGGCAGACACTAGACAGCCCAAAAGACTTTTGTCTGTCCCTTAATAAAGCTATTATTATTATTATTACTAAGTTCTCAATATTGTTCACGTCCATTATAATTAATAAGTTTTTTTTTATTTTTTAACGGGAAATTGGATAATTCAAATATTTTAATTGTCCAATTTCCCGCTAAAAAATTAAAAAAAAATATTACTAAGTGTTGTAACTTTTCGTGAAAAGTTGAAATTGTGAAAACGTTCGGTCATTTTAAAAAATTCGGAAAAGTTGAGTTTTAACTAGGAAACTGTACCTGGTATAGTTAATATATATATATATATATATATATATATATATATATATATATATATTATATTAATAGTTAATATTATTATTATTTATGTTATTATAATATTAATTGAATAGTTAAAATAAATAATAATTCTCAATAGTCACCAAAAAACCCGATTAAGTTCGAGTCGAACTAGTGAGGAGAGGGTTTCGTGCCAATCTGTATTCCATCAGAACTTTAAGATTCAGGATTTCCGTTTAGATTTTCCTGTAAACTATATTCTCTATTTTTGTCAAATTTGTATATTTTTTTAAATATTTTTTTAACTACGCATCTTAAAATTCCTATCATTTGACAGGCCACATGATGTTCTCGAATTTTTTTTACTTCTATATATGTACCAAATTTCAAGTTTTTTTGTTTAGTAGATTCGGAAAAAATAAGCTGTAACAGATGGAGAGTTAGACAGACACGAAAGTTATCCTATAAGGGTTTCATTTTTTTCATCGGATGTACGGAACCCTAACAAAGTGGCGTCGCTATCAGTGTTGAGTTTGAAGTGTTTTCGATTTCACTTACATCTGTTAAAGTTAGTTTGCTTTGTACTCGTTTAGCAGGAATATGCGAATCTGCCCTACGAACAATAGCCAACAGATCAGTGCTCCTGTTACTAGATTCAGATGAATTTTGATCAACGTAAATATATTATAATAAAGAATTTCGGGAAATTATCTGCAAACAACAAATCTAACCTTTCCAACATTTCTAACTTTTTCACGGTACTAGCAAACTTTCCCAACTTTTCCATAAACATTTCCGACTTTCCGACCGAACTTTTCTTTGGTTGCAAACTTGCAACACTAATCGTGCTCCAGTGTAAAAATTGTTGACACTTTTGACACTACAGCGTTTGGTATACAGAAGTGTAACAAGGAAGACATAAACAAAATGAGTAGTTCGACAAGGCTAGAATCAGGGCTATTTAATGATGTAAAAACAATAACTCATCTGTATTCATTTTCACTGCAGTGTTTTCCCAATATTCTTATTCAATTAAATAAATAAAATAAATATAATTTTTATTAATATAGTCACACTTTAAAAATAGCATAGTGGCTTGTCAGATAAACATCTTAAAATGTCTGATGAAGTCACTGTGTTGTACGAAGCATTTTGTTATAAGGCAATTTTTTTTATGAGACTAAATTCAAACATAGTGTTTTTACAAGCTCTTATTTCACTTCACGTGATTGTCAATCAGGGTCGAATCTTGAAAATCGATTGTGAATCAGACAATCAAAAAAAAATTGTTGACCTTACTTAACCCTTATGTGAGTGACGAGGTACCCGGGTACCTTTAGCATTTTCAAATAAAAAAAAAATATTTTTCGCTCTAGAGATAGCTGTGATTTCCTACGAGCTCTTAACTATTTGTAAATAATATTTTTTTAATTGTTTTAGCCCAGTCAACCATTTACAATATTTTGAGACAAATAAAACATATTTTAAAGCTATAATATAGTGACAAAGTACCCGGGTACCTCTATGTATTTTGTATGAAATTAAAAAAAAAATTATAATTTCGTAATGAAATTATAAATATGTATCAAAATGTTTTATTTATAAAAAAAATTACAAATTCTTTGTTTATACAGAATTAGCACAATTCTCGAAGCAGGTGTTACATGTTGGACGAGCTACTTTATATTCATCACAAACTGATCTTTAGCAGTTAGTGCAAGCTTTTCGCGATTTTCGTTGCTTGCGTTTGAGTTCTCTGCATATGAAGCGGCATCCAACAACTGCAACACGGCCTGTAGAATCTCATGTCTGACTTGTAGAAGTTGTAGATTCAGAAGGAATTGAAAGATTTAGTTCTTGGCCAAGCACGTTCTGCATTGCAGATCTAGCATGTAATTTTGATGTCACAATGGAATATTTTGATATTTTTTCTATATTTTCACGAATTCATAATGAAATAATTATAAACTCACAAAATACAGATAAACTCGCACAAAAGAAACAAACGTATACAGCCAAGTATCAATAACAAGCACGATGCATTAAATTAGTTTAGTGTTTCTCTCAGGCCGATAATCACGTACCCCGCTGCACCCCTCTAAGGCTTTGCTCAACACAAATCGTCAATTACTGTTTAGATTCACTAAAATAATGATAACACAAGTCTGCAAAAAAAAAATTGAGAGCTGTTTTGGTTTTTTTGCGTAATTCTTAAGATTTTGGGTGTGCTGAATCCGAAAATGACTTTCATTTTGTCATAGAACGTCACGTTTTCTGACAATGTGGGTATCTATGTTAAACGAATTATTATCTTAAAATAAAAGATAAAAGACTAAATTTTTTTTTTTAATTTACAATTGCGTAACAAAACTTATTTTTTTTTATCTAAAACACGTTCAGTAATAAGCACTAAACACATTTCTTTTTCCCAGTGAGACTCCTTTTGGTACATTTTCGCTTGTGGGAAGCATCTGGAATGTCTCTCTGAAGCGTCCAACAGTAGTCTGCCATCATTGAGACGCTCCATCTTCCCTGGTATCTTTTTTTCATCTAATATCTTGGTGAAATCGTTCACCTTGCTCTTCACTCACATCTCCTAAATTATCTGGAAAGTAGTCGAGGTGGGAATGAAGAAAATGTACTTTTAAACTCATTAGGCAACCTAAAGCTTGAAATGCTTTTAACATTTTTTTAACGATTTGTTTGTAGTTAGGGTCTTTGTTATTGCCTAAACATTTCTCTATGACCTCTTTAAAGGAAATCCACTCTTCTCTTTGAGGATCCGTCATGGTTGTGATGAATTGTGGATCAGCCATAAGCCGTCTAATATCTGGTCCAACGAAAACATCTTCCTTTAACTTTGCCTCCGAGAGGTGCCCAAACTTTATCCTGGTCTCCAAGTTTCAAAGCGAAAATACGCCAAGTATACTTTTTTTACAAAGTCCGTAATATTAAGTTGTTGCTTTAATACCATATATTCACCACAAATGTAACAGAAACTGTCAGACGAATTCACACACTTCTGCACAGACGACATTGCACTGTATCTTCAGCAAAACACTAAACTAACTTGATAGAACAAAAACCTTAATTTATATGCAATAACAGGTAAAAAATATAATAAATATTATTGAAGAATCTCGTTAGAGATTTTTTCTGTGCTAAATTCCGCACATGAAAAATAAATGAAAAATAAATTTCGTACATTAAACGCAAAAACAGCCCATCCCTAGATCTCTAAGAGATTACTATACATTGATTTTGAGTCTTTCCCATATAACGCCGTGTAAATAACGTTAGTTTCCAAGTTTTATATACGCTCTTACCAAATTTTCGTACGACATATATTTACAGTAGTATACATAGTATAAGGTCCCTTAGAGAGTAAGATAGATAGCCGAGCGGTCTAGGGCGCGTACATTGCTTCATAGCTTGGGTGAGCAGAGTTCGGATCCCAGGACCGATGTGAGTAAATTTTGTTTTTTTTCAATTGTTTCTTTTTTTACATGATATTTATTTACATTAGTTTCCAATTTTCTTTTATATAATAAAAATAAATTATTTTCTTGTTTTAGTAATTAGTGGTGACAAAAGTCTCGCAAATATCAACTTTTGGATGTGACATTTGTCAAGAAAAGTTTCGTCATAAATGTAGTTTGGTACGGCATACGAAAACCCATAATATCAATACAAGTAGTACTCATTTTGGGAGGTTATATTGCGTTTTAGAGGTTTTGTCTTGCGTTTTGAAGATTTTATATTGCGTTTTGGGGGTTTTATATTGCATTTTGAGAGTTTTATATTGCATTTTGGAGGTTTTATATTGCATTTTGGGGGTTTTATATTGCATTTTGGGGGTTTCATATTGCATTTTGGGGGTTTTATAATGCATTTTGGGGGTTTTATATTGCATTTTGGGGGTTTTATATTGCATTTGCGGGGTTTCATATTGCATTTTGGGGATTTTATAATGCATTTTGGGGGTTTTATATTGCATTTTGGGGGTTTTATATTGCATTTTGGGGGTTTTATATAGCATTTTGGGGGTTTTATATTGCATTTTGGGTGTTTTATATTGCATTTTGGGGGTTTTATATTGCGTTTTGGTGGTTTTGTATTGCGTTTGGGGGTTTTTCATAAATACAGAATATATATTTTCAGAATTGTTGTGTTTAATTATTTTTTTATATCGTATAAAACCGGTAAGAAAAGAAAATGGCCTCTTAATTCTAAGAACGCACATACTTTTATTTTGGAGGCAAAATAAAAAAAAGCCTTAGACTTTGGAAAAAGACGTGAAATCTTAAAAAAAAAACTTCGGAGAAGTAAAAATTGGTTCTGTGCTAAATTCAAAGACTTGCGGTGACTCGCTCTCAAGATTACGACTTAAACAAAAAAAAATACAGAATTTTGAGGCAGGCAAGAAATTCAAATCAAGCCTGGAAATTCTGTGCCTAAGATGTAGAAAAAAAATTAGTTCCGAGGCAGACAAGGAATTGAAATCCAACCTCGAAATTCTGTGTTCATAAACCTTCAAGAGCAAGAGCAAAAAAAAATGCACAGATGGCGTTTTTTTAGTGGTAGCTTGACAAATAAATATGGAGCTGGGCACACGCCACCTGTGCATTTTTTTTTGCTCTTGCTCTTGAAGGTTTATGAGCACAGAATTTCGAGGTTGGATTTCAATTCCTTGTTTGCCTCGGAACTAATTTTTTTTCTACATCTTAGGCACAGAATTTCCAGGCTTGATTTGAATTTCTTGCCTGCCTCAAAATTTTGTATTTTTTTTGTTTAAGTCGTAATCTTGAGAGCGAGTCACCGCAAGTCTTTGAATTTAGCACAGAACCAATTTTTACTTCCCCGAAGTTTTTTTTTTAAATTTACAATAAACTAAGCCATAGACCAAAACATGTGAAACGGTCAGGTAACAAAAAACTTGAGATCCAAACATCCATAGGTAGGGGTCTAAATTTTGCTAATTTACTATGTAAATATTGGATCTTTAAACTAACCCATTTTGTTTTAGCTCACACAGGACGGTCTTTATTTAGAAAGTAATGATAGTTATGGCCTATATACATTTAAAACCAGTAATCAAAATAAAATTTATGACTTCAAGTTAGCCCAAAAAAACCCTTTTTTATAATAAAATTTTGCGTTTTTCAAAATAACCTGACGTTTTCAGAACACCTAAATACATAGAAATCAGTTGAAAACATCCAGACAGCATTTTTGATGCAGACCTGTGTAATGAAAGTATGTGTAACGCAAAGGTCGAACTTTATTGTTTTATTGTTTACATTACGTATAAATTGTATGAAGGTACCCGTTACCTCGTCACTCTGGTGAATGTGTTTTTTTTTTCACTCACATAAGGGTCAAACGGTTCTCTCGAGACATGTTTATAAAAAATTCATAGTAAACTTCTCTCGAAAAGCTTTTCAGATCAGGTCAATATTGCTAAAATGACATAAATAGTTTGTTTTTATTTTTTTCGTTTTACTACATTTTAATAAATCTTGTTCCTGAAAAGTTTTTTACTTATATTTTGACGGTCGTATTTATTGAATATAAAATCCGTACTTCCACCATGTATACCCGTACTTCCACCACTATTTTAAAGTTCCATCAGGTACGAATTGTTTCTGTTGAAACCGGCATTAACGGAAAGTGAACCGCAGGTAAACGCTAGTAATGTCACAAATAAAGACCTAAAAGCTTGTCGTGAGATATATCTCCAAAAAAATATAATTTAAACTTCTTTTAAAAAGCTTTTGGGTCAGGACATCAAGAAAAAATATTTTTATTTGTGCGATTGTTCATTTTTTCGTTTAGTACATTTAAATAAAAGTTAATTTTTAAAAGGTTTTTCGCTTAGATTTTTATTTAATTTAAAATGCATATTAATATACGCCAAGTAACAGCCGAAATCTATTATAACTTTTAACAGTCTTCGTATACTACACAAGTACACGAAGCAGATATCCGCAAGCCGCGATGTACCTACTAGGTAGTGAATGAGTTAGAGAACGGAGAGGAAATTCTCTTTCAAGTTTATTAAACACCTTTGAATGGTACAGATAAATGCACTTATCCTAGTAGGGATGCCGCATTATATTATTATTCTTATAGTTCACACTGGCTTCATTTTATTTATACATAATATTTAGTATATACCTATTCTGATTCCCTTGTTCATATAATTGCGACAGGGATGGGTATCAAATATTGTCTTGAACATTTTTACAAATCAATACTATTATGTAGTATAAAATAGAAACGGTACCTACCTCTGTCTGTCAATTGGTGTTAGTAAGTTTACAGGCAGGTATTTTGTGTGACACGTAGACGAGAAATCGCAATACGAAACTTTTCGTCTGTTTGCCATTCTATCTAGGTATTTATGTATATTTGCTGTGCTGGATTAAGGGTTGTGGGAGTCTTTCAACAGTCAAATCGGTACCCTTCTTCAGAATTTTTGTGGAGGTTCCTCGATATCTTCTCAGTTATAAATTCGGTGTTGGTTTAAAAAAAACATATTCGTAAATCCTATAGATCTGTTGAGGATGAAAATACTGACGTCATAACGGTGTAGACTGAATTAAGCTCAAAATATTTGATATTTTTAGGGTTCCGTACCTCAAAAGGAAAAAACGGAACCCTTATAGGATCACTCGTGTGTCTGTCTGGCACCCTGTCACAGCCACTTTGCTCCGAACTACTGGACTGATTGAGTTGAAATTTGGCACACATGTGTAAGTCGATGACCCAAAGACGCACGTGTAACGTAAATAAATACATTTTGAGCATGGGGGTAATTTTTTGGGAAAAAGTAGGAAATTAAAAAAAAAAGTTTTGCAAACTGTACCGTGTGACATATCAAATGAAAGGGCTTATAGTAATGGTCTCAAATATATTTTTTTTTATAATTGTAAAACAAATAGTTTTAATGTTATTTAAGAAAATAGATGAACAATTGACCGTTGCCCCTCCCCCCTATCTCTGAAACTACTGAGCCTAAAATTTTGAAAAAAATAAGGAATGACGGGTCTCACCCATAGTTTACAGGAAAATCTAAACGAAAACCTTAATTCTTAAAGTACTCACGGAAAACGGAAAAGTACTTAGGAGGTTTTTATGATTCTGAACAGCTTTTTTCAATAAAATTTTGCTCTATTTTGATCAAACACGTAGATTTACTTGAAAACCTACTTTTTTTTTAATCGTGGTTGGCTAGATTTTGACTTTTGAAAAATTTTGTTCCCACAAAAAAGATGTTATTCTATCGAACAGAATCACCTTTTTTCAAAAAACTTCAATTTGAATGAATTTCGTGCGAAATTAACCTAGATATAACTTTTTATTTGAACCAAACTCAGCTCTGATGCGCAAAGCGATAACAGAGCACATTCGCTAGTCTAACTAGCGGATGTGCAATGCGCGAAAAACTCGAATACCCTTTAAAAAATTTAATAACGTGGTCCTGGAAAGTTCCTTTATTTTTATAAATAATCAATAAATTTTATGGTGTGATTTTGAAATGTTCTATCCCTATAACTGGAAAACTGTTGTATAAATTCGCGTTTATCTGATGTAATCAAGCCGTTGTAATTGTCTATTAGTTGCATTTTTTCGTCTTGTTATGCAGACGGTAAGGGTTATTAATGAACAAAAATTAAACCATAATGAAACAAATTATAAATTAACTTTGCCGGTTTAGTAAATGCACTTTTTACAGATAATTGGATATATTCCACCACGTACAAATTAAAGGATACATCGTGTCTCACGGGAACGGTTACTTATATTTATGTATAAAAAACTTTATAAGAAAATGATAAATAAAGATTTTATCCAAATTACGATAGTCAATACATTTTGATGAATGTTTGGTTTTTGATTTTTTTAAAGTTAATAAGGGAGAAAAAAAGGAACTGTGTTATGTTACCCTGTATACTACAGAAGTAAAATTGGTATAATTATAATAAAAAACAAACAATAAACAATAATGGCACTGATCGCCGGGATCGAATCTACGACCTTTAGGTTACCTCCCGTCAATGTTCTACGGTCGATTTTTATAGTATATGGTATACGTACGTTACGACACGTTGATTACATTTTCAATCTCAAATATCAACTTTACCGTTCCAAAAGAAGTTTTACTTTAAAAATTTATCAGCGTGAGCGAAGTCACTGGCAAAAGTTATCTATATATATATATATATATATATATATATATATATATATATATATATATATATATATATATATATATATATATATATATAGGTTTTACATTAATAATATCATTACTAGAAATATTATCCCATTCGCTATTGGAGGTAACTTAAAAGACATAATAATGATAATCAAATTCAATTGTATTATATTTATTAAACAAAAATCTAACTTTATTAGCATTTATTAAAATGTGCCCTATTTTCCCAAATACGATTAAGTGACCAACTTTATCAACATCAATTATCATTTCAGTCGAGTAATTTAGACCATTTATTGTGACCCAATTTGTTTCCGTAAATAATATTGTTAATAATGAGCCTGGAATGAACGTTTTAAAATTTTCGTAATCTTGAAGGTTATTTACAATAATAATAACAACAATAACCTTTTTAATTATCTTTTGTATTTACAGCAACTGTCATATTGAGATTACAGATTTAACATTAAAATAATTGCATTAAAATAAAAACATTATTATGGGGATCTGTTTCAATTTGGTCATTGAAGCCTCGATTTTCCATTCATCGTTTGCTAAGGATCATTTCATTTACCTCAGCATCTATAAAAATTGGAGGAAAAAGTGATTAAATGTATCGATTTTCGAAAATAAATAAAAAAGGAAATGCTAATATGTAGAAACACAGTTAAATCTTAGGCGGTGTTAAACATTTGTTTAAAGACTTTTTCGCAATTTTTGAAAACAAGACATACGACGAAAGGTTTGTAATTTATTATGAAATTTAGCGTACAATCGACCTCGAGCGTGTTGAGATTTATTTATTTTTGAATGCTTTTTATAAATTGGAGGTTCATAATAAACATTTTTTACCACTGTTGGAAATATTTCGATAATTTCATCTGCGATGTCTGATCGATCATTATTGCTTACTTTGCTGTAAAAAAACATTATTAAATGAATATTTTTGAACTCAAACGATCAATCGAATAGAAGTTTTTGAAAATATCAAATCAAATTACCAACCTTTCACAACTGACAATTAAATCTGAAGCTATGATATTACAAAGCATCAGCGAAGTTGCATCTGATAAAAAATTGTTTTTATTGTATTCGGATTTTATAGCACTACCGAAGTTAGCATTATCCAAAAGATCTTTAACGTATTTAGTATTATTATTTCTCTTCAAAATCTTTCTATATTCATCTTCATTTGAATCATCGAAACGCTTACGCTTATTATTGAGTGTAATATTCTCATCATTAGATTCGCCAGTTGCTGACTCTATTTCCTGCAAAAAAGAATAGTTTTTGTCCATTTACGTATTTTTGAAATTATTCTGTTATTAAAAGAATTTAATAAAAATAAAAAAAGAAATTACTTATTTCATTCAAATTTCATGTAAACAAAATTTATATTAATAAATTGATACTTACTTTTAAATGTTTCTACCAAATTTGTCAAATTCCATTTATTCAAATATTCTATCATCTGCTCGTCCGCCATCTCCAAAATGTTGAAATAATCAGAATATTTCACACTTAACTATTATACGGATTTGAATAGTTGCTAGACAATGATAATTTAAAATATTTTTATGATGATATATTATTATTTAATTTGTTCAAAAAACTTGCTCAAAATTATTCCGTGTAATGGTTGAGAAAGTTATCAAGACAACGACTGAATATGAGGTACAGTCAAAGCCCTCTAAGTGCACGCTCTCTAAATGCACACGCTCTCTTACTGCACACGAACTCGCCCTCTAAGTGCACGTTCCCCAGCCCCCACTTCGAATAATCTGCGACCAATCACGTGCGACCGTAAGCACGCTTATGTCAACACATGTCATATGATTGTAAACACAGTTTGAGTTTGAACTCATTTTTAAATTCTGCGCAATGTTTCGCGCAGATGCTCTCTATCTGATTGAATAAAGATAGCTATAGGAGTTAGAAGAGTGGGGATGAAAAAGATCGTAGGGGAAGTGTGCACTTAAAGGATGGGCCTCGGTTCCGAGCTGTGCACTTAGAGGGCTTTAACTGTACAACTTTGAAGGTTGTAGATGAAAATGTACGTATAGAAAATGTATGAAAAACGAGTATTTCCTAGAATTGTTAATTAGCGTGCATACAAATACACAAGCTATTGTAAATGCAGTGACAAAATATTTCATGTAATTGTCAAGTTCTTAATACTTCTATTGTCAATTTCTATTGACAATAGAACAGTATAATATATACTTTTAAGATTTTGAATTTTATAAATTCTCTATAGATAATTAATACAAGAGAAGTTGGTAAAAGTATTGAACTTGACAATTACATGAAATATTTTGTCACTTATTTATTTTGTCAATAGCTTGTGTATTTGTATGCACGCTACATTTAATTAAGAGTATTAAAAGTATTAAATAAATAATGATAAACTACTTTTTGCAGATGATAGAATTTAAAAATAAATTTTTTTTAAAGATTAATCTTGCTATTTGTACGATATACCTTACTCAGGTTATTCAAGGATTATTTGAAACAATTATTCCAACTACTTATTGATAGTCTGCCATAAATTTTCTAACTACAATTAAATGAATAAGAAATTTTTCTAAAGTTAATATTTTTTACGTTAATACAAAATAACTTTTTACATTTAGAATATTTTCATTTTAAACAATAAAAAATAATTAAATATTTTTTTTTAGTTTTAAGGAATCTGACATATCTTGAATTTAAATATTTTTTCCAAAAATAAACCTACATTTATACCTTAAGTACCGTATAAAATTACTATTATTATCTGATAGTAAAATAGGAAAGCGAAAATGATGGAAACATTTCAGATGATTTGACAAACGATTCAAAAAGAATAATTAAACAAAAAAAAATATTTTCGCAAAGAAAAACGTGTTAAATATACAATGAACCTAACTAATCATAAATTATAAGTCGTATTGAGTTTTTTCTGTATCATGAGAATTTTGAATTTTTCATCTAATTTTCTTTATTTGTATATATAAATATAGAGGTTCGGTCAAGAAAACTTATTTTTTTTAAATTATTAAAAAATGAAGTAACAACTGTATTATCAGTCTTGAATATCTGATTAAAAAAAACTTTTATGTGAAAAAAAATATTTTTTCAATACTATAATATTGATATTTAAGTCTTATTATATTCTCTCAATCATACATTTAACTGATTTAAGTACAAAAGAATAGTATAGCGAATAATCAATTACCTCGAATACAAAAAAAGTTATTTCAATAAATTACGTCAGATTACTGTGACAATTGTGCCATTCTATTACTCAAAAGTTATTCGTATTTCCGATGAAAATATAGTGTAATTGATTCAATAATATATTTTGCTCACGGAATTGAAAAATACCTTGATACAATATTTTAAAACTTTCTAACAAAAACATGTATGAAATTAATTAAAAAAAATTTATTTATATCAACTTGAAATAGTATTTATTTGAAATTTATATTTACTTCTGGTAAGTACATGGACGTACCTAGCTCTATCTCGTATTTATTTGAATGAACCTCAGGTTCCTTTCATTCAAATACATCGTTTTTGACAGGTATAAACTTGTTATAAGCTGAATATCGTACCTGCCTCCACTCAAATGTTTAAATGTAGTTGTCTCAAATACTGTGTTTTTGAATCAATCGACATTTAGTTGACTTAAACGCGTATTGGCCAAATACGTGGCGTATTTGGTAAAAAAACTTTATTTTTATCAGTGTAGTGATGTTGCTTCATTATTAGTTTCATTTTGACTTGTGAGCGTATTTAATTGTCGCTGAATGTTTTTGATCGCTTGATGATTACTATACGCAAGTTCCATAGCAGGAGTAACTTTATTTTGCGAATTTGTGGCTTCATTTTTAGAATTTTTCTTATAATTGCCCCAGTGCTCTGAGCGAAGTTGAAGGAAGTCGGTGGTTCAGCATCAGGCGATAAAAATTGTTCTTCTTGCGGCGATGCTTCTTTATTAGTCTCTTCTGGCGAATTTTTTGTCTGAACACGCGTTGTAGGCATTGTTGAAATTTTTTATTATGATAGCACAGTTAACTAGGCTCTGCTACCAATGTAGCCCAGTGGAATATTTTTGGTGTTGGTTTTTAAAAATTGATGAGTAGAATTAAAAAAAAATATATAAATGTATTTTATTTTATTTTTTTAATAAAATATAAACGTAGATAATATTTAATTTTTACTATAAGATGTTTAATAATTTCAGTGACTGTGACTGAAATTTTATTATTAACGTCTTATTAGTAAGAATATTTTAACTGAAGTATTTTAAGATAAAATTTACAAAAATAATTTGATAGCATTTGTAACGATGACGGTCTTGTATAATCAGTTTTATAAGTTTTATAACTAACAAAAATGACGTTATAAAATTGCACAGGACCGGCATCGTTACAAGATGACTAAACACAAGGCCCTGAAATAATCTCAAAGAGAAACTGCAATAAAAAAGAAAACCAGCACCAGATAAATAAATCAGTAACAAGAATAAAACAACAATAAATAATGGCGATAAATATTAACAACTAAAATGTTTAACAAAACAATAACAACCGACATCAACTGACACGCCACTGAACAAAAAACACAACAGCTGTAATTACATTTTTTTTTCTTTTCAATTTTGAATCGCAATGATCAGACACCCTGCTATCAGAACACAATCATCCTACTGACGACAATTAACACAACCAACAATAGCTCGCTAAAAAAACAATATCTCGGCCAAGAAGGAAAGTCGAATTCAAAAAATTGCTCCAGTCAAGAATCCAAAAATTGACTCTCGTCACCAAATCAATCCAAAAATAACAAAAAATCAACAATGGCTGTCCCCAAGTAGTCTTCGACAATTGACTTTTCATCGCATAAAAATCCTCAGCCACACATCCATCGGGCCTGTGTACTGCTCTTCGTTCCCGTCCCGTCTGTCATTATCGGTTCAGTTTCAAAATCACGAGCCTAGTGAAACAAGCCGCGAGACATTTTCTCGGTCGTATGTGCGGTAGGTACCATCGCTCCATCTTCGTCGGCCAACTAATACGCAAAATATTACCAAGCAGAGCGGGCCTATTGACAATAGTAAATATATTTAATTGATAAAGACGCACATGGGCTCGTAACTATTTATTATTTCGGGGCACAAACATATTAAAATGCTATAATACATACGTCGTCTTTTATATATAAAGGGTGTCTCAGTAAGAGCACTTTTTAAATTTTCTTTTTGTGCAAGTGGCAACTCTAAAATTTGACAAGTGTCACCTATGTTTATTCCGATTATTAAAAATGGAGCGCTTTACGAAAGAACAACGCGTTATAATTGTGAAAACTTCTTACAAAGTTATACTGAGACCGCTCGCAAACTTCGCGGAATTTTCAGTCGAGAGAGTGCACCTAATGTGTCAACCATTCGAAGAGTGGTAAAAAAATTTGAAGAAACTGGGTCGGTTATGGACAGTCAGACTCTTGTGCGTCAACGTACCAGTCGGTCTCTTGAAAACATTGCTGTTGTAAACGAGAGTGTCGCCGAAAACCCGAAAACATCAATTCGACATCGTTCTTACTAACAACTTCAAATTTCGCGAAGCAGTACGCACCTTCATGCGTACAAAATTCAGCTTACTCAGGAGCTCAAACCAGTAGACCATGGAAAGCTCCGGCAATTCGTTCAATGGGTAATGGAGCAAAGTGAAGTCAATGCCAATTTTTCGAAAAAAGTCATCTTCTCCGATGAAGCGCATTTCCATCTGAATGGCTTCGTGAATACACAAAATTGTCAAATTTGGGGCTCAGAAAATCCTCATGCAATCCATGAGAAACAAATGCACCCACAACGAGCAACTGTCTGGTGCAGATTTTGGTCAGGCGGCGTGATTGGGCCTTACTTTTTTGAAGATGAGACCAAAATTGCAATAACTGTGAACGACATTCGTTACAGGAACACGATAACGGAGTTCTTGTGGCCTCAACTGGACGGCATGTGGTTTCAGCAATACGGTGCCACCTGCCACACCGCGCATGAAACAATCGATTTATTGCAGCAACGATTTCCAGAACAAATCATCTCAAGAAATTCTGATATCAACTGGCCACCAAGATCATGCGATTTAACGCCGTGCGATTTTTTGGGTTTTGTGAAATCTCGGGTTTATGGGAATAAACAAGAAACAATTTCTAAGCTCAAATCCGAAATCCAACACGTCATCGATGAGATACTGCCACATCTCTGTGAAAAAGTCATTGAAAATTTCATTAAAAGAGTAATGGCCTGTCATCATAGCCGTTGGGGCCATTTGACGGATATTTTATTCCATACTTAATCGGAACATGTCTTCTTTACAATCCAATAAAAATATCACTACTCTCTCAAAAAATACATGTTTTTATTTTAACATAAAAAAGTGCAATCTTACTGAGACACCCTTTATATAGATTACTAGAGATGAAACGGATATCCGGTCACTATCCGGTATCGGCCTAAATTTATTATCCGGCCGGACACCGGATAGTAACTCGATATCCGGCCGGATTCCGGATAATCAAAAACTATGAGAAAATCTTAAAATTGAGTTTAGTAAATGAATCTTTGTGATGTAAATAATTATAAAATGGGTTTTAATTATGACTGCTTTTATTTAAAGGTGAAAAAAGTACAAAAATTTACAAAGTACAAAGTAAAATTAAATTTATTTCCGACATATTCACTTTAATGCTAATGTAAGAACTTAAATAAGCACTTACAGAAAATAAAAGAAAACTACAAAATTGAATTATATAATATAATTCGTAATGGAATGTTTTCTCTAATGTAATCATAAGATTAAATTTTTTATAATATTAATAATAACAACTTTCAATTTTCCTTGTAGCTAAGGAACAACAATTTAGAAAATATTACATTATAGAGAGAGAGAGGGTTATTGTAACAGAGCTTTTGCTACAATAACACCCCCCCCCCCTAGCGTGGGAAAAATTACAATGGAAAAATTATTTTCCAAACCAACTGCAAAAACCCATGCGCAGGAAACAATGAAAAATTTCAGAGTATATTAAATAAAATTGAAATAATATACAGTAAAAAATCCACATTAAAAAAGAGTTAATTGTCTATATTAGCAACTTTTAAACGATCACAAGAAACACTATGTTGACGACCATTAATGTCTAAATAAAGTATTTATCACTTTTTGAAATAACACTGAAAGGTCCACTATATGATGGTTTTAAATTTGAAAATGCATTAACGTTTCGCACAAACACAAAATCTGCATTAATTAATGGATTTGCAAAATTAGGAACATCTTTATCGAAATAGTACTTCCTCAAACTAGTTTTTAAACGATTAATAAAATCAGTATATAAATAAAGTCTTAGGGAAGATCCATATAACATTTCAGCGAGACTAGCGTTAACTTCTTGCTTTATTGAAGAACGAATAGACAGCAAAGTCCAAGGTAAAACAAATTCAGTTTTGATGAGTAGAACATTTCAAAGATTCTTTCAAACGTCTATGGAATCGCTCTACTAAACCATTAGCTTGAGGATGATATACTGTTGTCATTATATGTTCTGTACCTATTTCTTTAAGAAAATGTTTCCACATAATTGACTGAAATTGTTGTCCTCTATCAGTAGTAATTTTTCCTGGACAACCATAACGGGAAATCCAGTCACTAATAAAAACTTTGATTATATTTTCAGTTGAAATGTCTTTTAACGGTAAAGCTTTTGGCCAACGAGAAAAACGATCAACAATGGTCACAAGATACTTGAATCCATTACAAAAAGGTAGAGATACAATATCTAAATGTATATGATCAAATCTATTATCAGGTTCCTTAATAGGAAAAATTGGTAGTTTCAAATGCGTAGTTATTTTGTTTTGTTGGCAATTTAAACAATGCCGTGTCCATTCTCTCACTTCTTTATTCATACCTGGCCAATCGGTTGACCAATTGGTTTTGCGTCGAACGAAATTATGAACAAAATCAAAAATGTTTCGTCGAAAATTTTCTGGTATATAAGGACGAGGTTTCTTTATTGAAAACTCGCACCAAATCATTTTTCCATTATTTAATTCAAACTGTTTAAAATTAAATCTTGGTTTTGAAATTAGTTTTAAAAGTTCTTGATTATTATTTTGCGCAGAAGAAATGTCATCGAAGTTTATTGAAATGCCATCAGGGCAATCAACTTGATTAATATGTTTTATTAATGGTTTAGAAATATTATTTATTCTTGAAAGTACATCAGCAGGAATGTTATCTTTGCCTTTAATATGACAAACATCAGACGTAAATTGTTGAATAAATAAAAGTTGTCTGAGTTCTCTTGGTAAATAAGTGTCTGATTTAGACTCCAACGCTAAAGTAATTGGACGATGATCAGTAAAAACTGTAAAATGTCGACCTTCAATATAATGTCTGAACTTCTTAATTGAACAATAAATTGCAAGAAGTTCTCTTGAAAATACACTATATTTAGTTTCTGTTTTTGTCAACTTTCTTGAGAAGAAAGCAAGTGGTTTAAATTCATTGTTTATATTCTGCTGAAGAACTGCACCAATTCCAATGTCTGAAGCATCAGTGCTAATAGACAAGGGTGCTCCTCGTACAGGATGTGATAGAAGAGCGCATTGAGCTAACGCGTTCTTCGCTAATTTAAATGATTCCAAAGCTGGAAAATCAAGAGTTACAGGTTTATCTGTAGCTTTACCAGCAATAATAAAATTATTTAAAGGAGCTAAAATTGACCCACAATTAGGAATAAACCTATTGTAAAAATTAATTAATCCTAAAAAGTTACGCAATTTACGTTGAGTATCAGGAATAGGATAATCTTTAATAACTTTGACTTTCTCTGGAAGTGGGCTTATTCCATCAGGTGTAACAAGATGGCCTAAAAAAGTGAGTTCTTTCACTGCAAAAATACATTTTTTTGAATTAACTGTTAAGCCAAAATCACTTATTTTAAAAAGTAAATCTATATGATTAAGATGTTGTTTCTCATCATCACGAAAAACCAAAATATCATCTAAATAAACAAATACAAAATTAAGACCAGAAAGGACTGTAGACATAAATCTTGAAAATGTTTGGCCAGCATTTCTAAGGCCAAAATTCATCTGTAAATATTCAAAAGAACCAAATGGAGTAATAATTGCAGTTTTAGGAATATCATCTGGATGAATTGGAATTTGAAAATAGGCTTGTTTTAAATCTATTTTAGAAAAAAATTTCTTGTTAGAGATTTTATATGTAAAATCTTGCAAAAATGGAATAGGATATCTATCAGGAATAATTATAGCATTAAGTCTACGATAGTCTCCACAAGCACGATAAGATCCATCTTCTTTTTTAACCATGTGAAGAGGACTTGACCAAGGGCTATTAGAACGTCTAACAATTCCCGACTTCATCTATCAAATTCTGATTTGGCAATATCATATTGTTCAGGATTAAGTCTTCTAGGCGCAGAAAAAATTGGTTTACCATTCGTAAGAATTCTATGAAAAAAATGATGATTAATTTTTTTATTAATATCAAAATTATTTAGATCAGGATATTTGCTAAATAATTCTAAATAGGGATCATTGAAAGAAATGTTTGAAACATATTTATTGGAAAGTGAAAGTTGTCGAGAAATGAAATTAATGGAAATGTCGAAATGTGTTAAAAAATCAAGTCCCAAAATTGGAAATTGAACTGGAGCTACAAAAAAATTCCAACTGAATAGTCTTCCTAGACCAAAGTCTAATTTTAAGTTTAACTTACCAGTAGATTTAATATAAGAACCATTAGCAGCAGTAAAGAATTTAGTAATTTGCACTGATTTTTCACTCGGGACGTGGTAGAACATGATTAGTAATAACAAGTAATTAAAAAACAAAAAAAAAAAACACTTGAAAGTTCTACAAATAATTATTTATTTCTCGACGATCGTTTCGGACAATATGTCCATCCTCAGGAGTACTCCTGAGGATGGACATATTGTCCGAAACGATCGTCGAGAAATAAATAATTATTTGTAGAACTTTCAAGTGTTTTTTTTTTTTAATTACTTGTTATTAAAGAATTTAGTATTAAAAGTTATTAGTGTATTTGCCATATGGCAACATACACTATTGGCGTTGGTCGGATGGTGGGACCTAGGGGTCGGACTAAAATTTCTCGACGTTTCATAACCTCCTAAACACTTTGGCACCATTTTTGAAAATGTTTATATATATATGTATATATATATATTGTTACAAAAATGATATTTAACATTTTTGAAACGAGAATCGCTAGAGCCTTGAATGGCAAATTCATGGCTCATTAGATTATAAAAAAAAGGTGGTAACTAGGAAGACTTTTGAAAAACAATTATTATTATTATTTTTTCCGATATAAATAGTTTTTCACCTAATTTTTTGCTTCGAATATAGATTCATTAATATTAAATATTCAATTAATTCTAGTTAATTATTTGCTTGTCTTTTTTCTTTTCTTCATTTATATTTTGTTATTGTTAATAGTTTAGTCTTTTATTTAAGTGTTTGTATATAATTCTATTATATTAAATTTTTTGTCTTGTGTTAAATTCTTTATTTTAAAACTCTAATCAATTTTAATCTGGGATAAAATTACTATGGGCCAAATTTTGTTTAGAACACCTGATTAGAGCAACCATTTTTTTATAATGGTTGGTTAAAATTGGTAGCAGAGCTAGAGTTATTAAATTTTTATTATGTCTTCCAGGAAGAAACGTTCCAATTCAGTTCCACCATCCAAATTACCTGAGCTTCCTGAAACTCCGATCGCCAATCCTACATCTGCTGATAATCGTGGAGATATATTTAACTCAGGTATGAATTTGTCATTTGTGGCTTGTGGCGATTCTCCAAAAATTTCATTTAAAGAAACCGTGTCATATAAGGATGAATATAAACTTTTTTATAGTTCATTAGTTGAACAAATAAATATGTGTGATGGATTAGAAGTGACAAGTTTAAAAGAATTTTTGATAAAAGTGGATGAACTAATTAAAATTAACATTATACCATGCAAAACTCTATTACAGTTTTTAGTTGTTAAGACTTCGAGTAGACTAAGAACTCTTTGGTTGAGTCAGTCTGGTATGATGCATAATTGGTCGTTATTTAAAAAAGAAATATTAGACAATCTTTTCACCACAATAGATTTAGCTTTATTAAAGAGTCAGGTTCTAAATCTTAGTCAAAAGAAAAATGAATCACTTAGACAATTTGTGACTAATTTAGAACAACAAATGAATTTCTTTAATATTCATATGGAAGATACGGAATTTATTGCACATATATGGACGAAACTTAATGAAGAATCATTTATGTATTTACAATATATAATACCACCGAGTAGCAAATCTAAACTTGATGAAATTATAAACCATCATCAAAGCACTCTTGCCTTGAAAGAATCTAGACAAGCGAATTCTAGAGAGATTATAAGCATTTCGTCTTTGATTTGCAGATATTGTAAGCAATGTGGTCATCATATTAATGATTGCAGGATTAGACCTTTTCAACCAAAAGGAAATTTTAATAATCCTCCAAAAAACTAAAAAATGCGTCTACCGTTTTTTCTTTAAAATGTGTAGACGACTATCAAAGAAAAATAAATATTGACTTACCTTTTATTAAAGTTAAATTTAAAAATTTTGAAACATGTGCTCTTTTAGATCTAGGTTGTTCGTTAAATATTATATCTCAAACTACTTTCGATAACCTATCTAAAAATAATCTTTGTTCAGTTTATTTCGAAAATAAATTAGTGAGGGTAGCTAACAACAATACTATGAATTTAAATAAAAAAATAAAAACTAATCTCAAAATTGGTAATTTTACGTGGAAATTAGAATTTTGGGTCCTACCCAATACAAACATTCCCGTAATATTAAGTTTTCAATCTTTAAAAAAAATGAAAGCTATTATTAATCTTATTTATAATCATCTTCAATTTGAGTTTGATTTGAATGTAAAAATTCCTTTCATTAATTTTGAGAACAATCAATTAATCAATGAAATATTTTCATTTGAAGAGTTACCCGAGGCAAAAAATTATTTATCAGATCAAAAGGTAAAAATTCTAAATGAATTTCCTGATGTTTTGACTTCTGAAATAGGAACTGCCAAAAATTATGTTCATTCAATATCGATTACTGACAATATTCCAATTAGTTTATCGCCTTTTCCTTTATCACCCCCAAAAGCTCAAATAATGCGTGAGCATATTGCGGATTTATTAAAACAAAAAGTAATTAAACCTAGTAGATCTGAGTATGCTTCGCCTGCTTTTTTAATAAAAAAGTCTGATAATTCTTTCAGATTATGTATAGATTATCGAAGAATAAATAAAAAAGTATTAGTGGATCCTTTTCCTGTGCCTCTTATTGAAACTATTTTTCAATCTTTAAATCAGTCTTGTATATTTTCAACGGTTGACTTAACTAAAGCATTTTATCAAATTAATTTAGATAAAAATTCAACTAAATATACTTCATTTGTAACACCTGAAGGACAATATGAATTTTTTAAAGCTCCTTTTGGTTTAAAAATTTCTCCTAGCGCTTTAAATAGATTGATTTTTAATTTATTTGCTGATTTACGTTACAAGTTTGTAGTTGCTTTCTTTGACGATTTGCTTATATATAGCAAAAATATTAATGATCATGTGATACATGTTAAAGAAGTTTTTCAACGTCTCAGAAATGCAGGCCTTACGGTTAATCCTGATAAATTTAAATTTGGATTATCACAAATTACATTTCTTGGACATACAATATCGAATTTTGGTCTACAAACTTCTGTGGAAAAAATTCAAGCTATTGCAAATCTGTCAATGCCAATCAATCTAAAACAAATGAAGACTTTTATTGGAATGGTTTCGTACTATTCTAAGTTCATTCCGAACTTTGCAAATTTAATACGTCCACTTAATAATTTAAAGAAGAAAAATGTGAAATTTGTAATTACTGATGAACATAAGGAATCTTTCAAACAATTAAAAAGTTCGTTATGTAATGCTCCGATTTTACGATTTCCGGATTTTTCAAAACAATTTATTGTACAAACTGATGCTAGTGGTTATCATGTGGGAGCTGCTTTATTACAAGAATTTGAAGACGGAATATTCCCAATTCATTATGCTAGTCGCAGTTTAAATGATGCAGAAAAGAAATACAGTGCATACGAATTGGAAACTCTTGCATGCCTGTTTGCTGTAGAAAAGTTTAAATCATTTTTACAATTTCAAAAGTTCAAACTACAAACTGATAGTATGGCATTATTATGGTTATTACAACACCCTAAAAATTTAGGAAGAATTGGTCGATGGCTGTTACGATTGAGCCAATTTGAATTCATTGTAGAACACATTCGTGGTCCTATTAATCATACTGCAGATTGTCTTTCTAGATTATTTCATACAGCAGAAACGGAATATTATCCAATGCCTACTGAAGATATAAATGTAATTCAAAGAGTACCTACGCCTTTTACAACAATTCAACAACTTCAACAAGAAGATCCAAGCTTAAAATTCACGCTATCAGAAATTTCTTCTGGAAAGCGTGTAAAGAATTTTGAAGTTTTGGATGGATTATTGGTTGTTCGAGTTGGTAAACGTCGTTTTAAAAGAATTATGGTACCTCGGGCAGCTGTTAATTTAGTTATTCACTATTTTCATGACACTGAATTTAATTGCCACCCAGGGTTGACAAAAACTTATAGATCTATTGCAAAAAGATTTTGGTGGAATCACATGTATTTGGATATAAAAGAATATTTGCAAAAATGTGAAATTTGTGCTCGTTATAAGCCAAATTCGCATCCAATTAAACTACAATTATCATCGACTATACCGAAAGTTATTTGGGAAAAGATATATATAGATATTGTTGGTCCACTGGTCACTACCAATAAACAAAATAAATATGTTTTAGTCATTCTGGATTCTTATTCCAAGTTTTCAATTTGTTATGCTCTCAAAAAAGCAAATTCTTTGAATATTATTGATTGTTTAATGAAGACATTTACCTTATATGGAACTTCAAAGTCAATTGTGTCAGATAATGCTACGTGTTTTACATCAAAATTGTTTAAAAACTTTTTACATTATTGGGGAGTAAATCATTATCAAATCTCACCATATTATCCTCAAAGTAACATGTGCGAAAGACAAATAAGGAATGTTAAACAAACATTGTCATTATTATTGCATAATTATGCTTATAACAACAGAAACTGGGATAATTTTCTTATATATTTAAATATGAATCATAACAACAATTTTCATGAAAGTATTGGAACGTCACCTGCTAGAATATTTTATGGAAGAGAATTATTGTGCCCTGTAGATTTAAAATGGAATCTAAGTAATATACTTGAGAACAAAAATCAACAAGGACTTCATGTTAAAAAATTTCTAACGGATGCACATAAGAAGGCTGCAAAATATTATAATTTATGCAAGAAAGAAAAACATGATTTGCAAATTAATGATATGGTAGTCTATAAATTACATCCTCAAAAAATTGATGTAAATTTAGATACGAAGTTTTATGCAAAATATAGTGAACCACATAAAATTATAAAATTTACTTCAAAGGTCAGCTGTTTAATTCAAGATATCGAAACTTTAAAAGTGCGACATGTTAACATCTCTCATCTCAAAAGAATAATAAATTGAAGGAATAAACAGAAAATAAAACTATTTATTATGATATTTTCTTTTGCTAATTTTGCATTATGCAAAATCAAAAATTTGAGTGGGGAATTGTTACAAAAATGATATTTAACATTTTTGAAACGAGAATCGCTAGAGCCTTGAATGGCAAATTCATGGCTCATTAGATTATAAAAAAAGGTGGTAACTAGGAAGACTTTTGAAAAACAATTATTATTATTATTTTTTCCGATATAAATAGTTTTTCACCTAATTTTTTGCTTCGAATATAGATTCATTAATATTAAATATTCAATTAATTCTAGTTAATTATTTGCTTGTCTTTTTTCTTTTCTTCATTTATATTTTGTTATTGTTAATAGTTTAATCTTTTATTTAAGTGTTTGTATATAATTCTATTATATTAAATTTTTTGTCTTGTGTTAAATTCTTTATTTTAAAACTCTAATCAATTTTAATCTGGGATAAAATTACTATGGGCCAAATTTTGTTTAGAACACCTGATTAGAGCAACCATTTTTTTATAATGGTTGGTTAAAATATATATATATATATATATATATATATATATATATATATATATATATATATATATATATATATTTATATACGTATATATATATATATATATATGTGTGTGCGGGCAATAACTTTCGAAAGAGTTAATTGATTTTAACGAAATTTGGCCCACATGTTGAAATCCATCACCGCAAGAAGCCTATTTAAAATGGGCGTAATCGGGGCATTTTAAGGGTAGTTTTTAGGGGTGGAAAAATGTTTTTGGGCCCCAAAATACCGAAAAAATTCTCAGAATCGTTTCAAAATTGACATTTAACCCTTTAGTAGTAATTAAAAAGTGTCCCTAAAATTTTAATAAAATCGGCCCGACAGGACCGGACTTACAAATTTTTTGAAAACACTAATTTGCAGATAGTGAGTTATTTACTGAAGGGTGTCTAATTCGGTGTAGACGTTAGATTGATAATAATATTACAATTAAGAGAAAAAAATGTTATTTTAGGGGGTGTATTAAGGGGTTACATTTTTTATTTTGCCCAGAAACAAACTTAATTTCACATAATAAAAGTATAAAACCACACGGTCCTATACAAGCAAATACACTATATTGTCGGCAGGGTTTTGGCACTGCGACCGGGTTTTTTTTTTGTTTCAAATTATTAGTGATTGAACTTGGTATAAAACTGTTTGTTGAACCAGTGTCTACTAAAAACTTTATATTATTTATCTTGTCAAGACAAAATAATAATTGAGATGATTGGATTTGTAATTGGAGAGTTCAGAAACTATCCCAATTCTGTTTACAGAATTATCATTGAAAATACATTGAGGAACACATTTGTTTGCACGACGACCGAATGTTTTGTGATGGAAACAGATAAAAGGTTTATTATTATATGAAAGCTTATTAGTATTTTTATTCGAATTTTTTTATTGTCATTAGAATTAGATGAAGATGATTCTAGACAAGTGAGATGTTCAGTAATTTTATCGATAGAATCTGTAAGAGGTTTATAAAATTTTATAATCTATAGAGGATTCAACCGAACTAAACGAGTTTTGATTAATTAAAAAAATCTTATCGGCAATAGTAGCAAGAGAATTTAAATTTTGATTATTTGGAATAAGAGAAATTTGTATGTTATTAGGAAGTTTATTAATAAAAATATATTTAAGATTTTCTTCACTGAAGTTTAAATCTCTTGAATAGCGTTGAATTTTGGTAAGAATAGAAGATGGTTTATCAGAATTAGAATCACTAATTGAAAAAAGCTTTTTCAAATTAATCATTTGGTCAATGCCAAATCTTTGTAAAATTTCACTTTTCAAAATTTCGTAAGGATTGTTATTAGGAATATTAAAAATTACATTACTTACGAGAGAAGCAATGGGAACTGGTAAAGAAGACACTAAAAGGTCATATTTTTTTAGAAAATTATTAATATTATTTAGAGAAAAAAGTCTTTCAATTTGAATAAAATAAACAGGATCAGTAATACTGAATTCTGGAAGTTCAATTTGAACAATATTTTTGTTTGACATAATTAGTAATAATAAAAAAATTACTTATCTCAAAAATTATTAAGATGCGTATTCAATCAGCTGTCGGGGTCTCCAATTGTAAGAACTTAAATAAGCACTTACAGGAAATAAAAGAAAACTACAAATTTGAATTATATATAATTCGTAATGAAATGTTTTCTCTAATGTAATCATAAGATTAAATTTTTTATAATATTAATAATAACAACTTTCAATTTTCCTTGTAGCTAAGGAACAACAATTTAGAAAATATTACATTATAGAGAGAGAGAGGGTTATTGTAGCAAAGCTTGCTACACTAAGTACATATTTAAACTAAAAACGTACAAAAACCTCGCGGATACTCAAAGACTTTAATTAGTGCAATTAATAACTGGTCATAATAATAGTGAACTAAATGAAATATTTGTAAAATAAAACTTTTTAAAGACACGCTTTTATTGGATTGTACTAAAAAACAAAAGATGATTTTCGCGTAAGCAGTGACTATCATAGAGCATACAACCCAAGCTTTTATAATTAAGAACTTAATTTATTATAATTTATTTTTTATTTTTTAGTATAATTCAATTGCGTCGGTGACAATTTTGAATTTGGAATAAAGTCACACTGCTCATTGTATTCTAGTTGTCATACTCTTTCATTTGATATTCATGTAGAAGGGGTTGTAGAGAAAAAGGTAATCCGCTATGCACGACCACCCACGATAACACCCGAAAGTTCCGAAACCGCCGAAATTGATCCGATTGTCACAACAATGTGATACAAACAAGATACAAACCCTAAAATAATACAGGCAGAATTAAATTCTCTACTGGAAAAGTATAAAAACTGCATCCAAATTTACACTGATGGCTCAAAAACTGAAAACGGCACAGCTTGCGCTTACATTATCCATGGCATAGTTAACAAAATCAAGTTACATAACGAAGCTAGTATATTTACAGCAGAACTTCAAGCAATAAAATTTCGCATAACCGACATCCAAAAGACCCTAAAGGATAAAGGAAAAGGCATAGTTATTCTAAGCGACTCCCTTAGTTCATTGGAATCATTAAACAGCCTCTACCCAAAAAACCCTATAGTTCAAGATATACAATACTGCACCTACCAACTCCACCAAAACCAGCACAAAACAACCCTAATCTGGATTCCGTCACACACTGGTATTTATGGAAACGAAATAGCCGACAACAACGCTAAAGAATCAATCCTTACCTCCGACATCATCATAAAAAAACATGACATTAACCGACGTAATAACCTTAATAAAAAGAATATACAAAAAAAACTGGACTCACCACTGGCAAGACGTAGAATCAAACAGCCTCAGAAAAATAAAAGAAGACACAGACTACTGAAAACCTCCCATAACCCTTACAAGACAACAAGACATAGCACTGACCAAATTAAGAACAGGACATAATTTACTAACAAATAGCTACATTTTCAAAAAATAAAACTCATCAGACTGCGACACCTGCCACGAGAAACTGACAACGGAACACATCCTCCTCGACTGTATAAATTTCTTTCAAATTAGACTCATAAATGACCTACCTGAAAAATTAAAAGAAACTTTAAAATATTAACACCGAAACAAACATTAATATTAACAAAAATTAATTAAATTCATAACTGAAAGTGATATAATAAATAAACTTTAAAAATAAATAAATAAAATACTTGTACCTTATCTACTTAACACTTACAAAACCGACACTACATTTGACTATCATTTTTTGACTAAAACATAGAAAAATTAATTCCTTACATCTTATTATATTATATCTTAATTTAATTTGTTTTCATATTTTGTGTAATTGTATAATGTATTTTCTATGCTAATGGCCGTATGCCGAAGCATTTATTATTTAAATTAAAAAAAATGTGACAACATGTGCAACGAATCAATGAGCCGGATATCCGGCTCTCCGGCCTCGCAGCTCGCTGAATATCCGGTATCCGGCCAAACGACTATCCGTTTCATCTCTATAGATTACACCATAAGGGCAGAAAGTTGAAATTCCTGCACTGCGCGTAACATGATGTCCGAGGAGAAGCCGAGGGCATCATGTGCCGCACAGTGCAGGAATTTCAGCTTTCTGCCCTTATGATATATGTTAGTGTTCTTCATAACCGGTTGAAAGTACGCACTTTCGTATCACTGTGCACGAGAACACTATTTTGGTCCGCATTACAGACGGCATGCAAGTAATTCCAGCAGTGCATAAATGTTAGGCTTTCTGCTTTAAAATCGAAGTCGAAAGTACGTACTTTCGACAGGGTATGACGAAAAAGTATTTCCATAAAATATATAGTTATTTTTACTCAATAAGTTATTTCAAACCTACTTACTGCTAACAGATATATTAATTTAATCAGAAATAGGCAGCTAGTATTAATAGGTACTTACATACATCAAAATGGTCTTTACACACATCTTTAGTGCTTTTAGGTCCAATTAAGTCACGCCTCATTAGTTTGCACCGCTTCTTTCTTTTATTCATATCATTTGGTACACGAAAAAAAACTTTTATTGGGCTTTTTAACTGCCGTTCTTTGACACATAGGGACAATACGATATTTGTAGGCGTATTTTTCAACCTCAGCCATCGTCTAATAAACAAAATACGACGCGAATGGGCAACGGTGCAAGTGACTATCCCGGGTGTCTCAAATTGCTTGATTTTGACAGTTTTCCCTATTTCCAAACCAGATAGAGAGAAACTGCTCTACGAGCCTAGAGCTCGATTTTTGTGAAACGTCGACTGGCGGAAACTGCATTTCGATATCTTTAACCGTTTCCGAGATATCTGCAAAAATTAACATTTGACCGATTTTGAAAAAATGTCATAACTTTTTTATTTGTGAATATTTTTTCAAACGGTAAAAACTTTCTACAGGCACTTTTCGAAAAATATATCGCTTATCAAGGTCAACTTTGTTATCTCAGATAGAAACCATAGTTGGCTTTGACTTCAGAAAATCGGAAAAAAATACGCTTTCCAGAAATATATATGTTGTCATGTCTTGTCATCCTTGCTGTCACACATTTCTCTTTTTCTATGTCGAAAAGTGCCTGCAGAAAGTTTTTACCGTTTGAAAAAATATCCACAAATAAAAAAGTTATGACATTATTTCGAAATCAGTCAAATGCCAATTTTTGCCGATGTTTAGGAAACGGTTAGAGATATCGAAATGTGGTTTGCGCCAATCGACGTTTCACGAAAATCGAGCTCTACACTCGTAGGGCAGTTTTTTTCTATCTGGTCCGGAAATAGGGAAAACTGCAAAAAATCAAGCAATTTGGGACATCCTGTACATCAATGAATTTGTAAATACTCAGCCGCATTGTCTAGGTTAAGTGGCGTCACACGCTGGAATGAAATTATTCTTGTAAGCGCAACTTCAAAGTCCCATGACTGTTTCATTTCCAAAGATATTTTAATGATTGTTTCACATTTTTTATTCATTTTTTAAATTTTTATCATAAAAAATGGACACTTCTTCTTTGATAATCATTTTTAGCTACAAGTTGAGTTGGCGGTCTACCTCCAGCAGCTTTTCGTCTTTGATTTTATTAAATATTATGTAATCTATTATTACAAAACAGAGTGGTACTTCGACATACGAGTTTTATTCGTTCCGTAACCTTGCTCGTATGCAAATTTGTTCATACCTCAAAGCAAATTTCCCTATTTAAATTAATTGAAATGCTATCAATCCGTTCCAACTTCCAGCCCCCAAAATGCCAGTCCAGTTACTTTTGTTACGCGTTTTTGAATAAGAAAAATGTATTTATAAATGACTTGAGTTTACGGAAGATGCTGGCGGAGGTGTTACTTTCGCTTAATTTTCGTCACCATTTTTATCTTTACTGATCTTTGTCTTTTTCGCCACGCTTTCTTCACTTTCACCTGCAGGCCGTTTAAAAAACCTGTCCATGGAGGTTTTTTTCTTTTTCCCTTTCAGAATGTCGCGTTAATAAAAAGTTTCGATGCACGACCAGTTGCAGTTTTTTCGAGGTGTTCCTTTTCCACAAACTGTGAAACTCTCTCCTATATTTCCAAGATCTCCTTTTCCTCACTTGTAGAGATAACCTCCTCCATCTCTGGCTCTTCCTCGAAACCAATTTCTTGCAGAACCTCCTCCATACGCTGCTGCGTTGCAACACCACGGTCGTCAGTTCTTCCTCGTCTCAAAAAACTCGTATGTTAAGATACTCATATGTCGAGGTATACCACCGCATACACAAAGGTCTTTTAATTTTTTTTTTTGAGACCAGTGATTCGAACACTTGCGTTGTCTTAAATAACTTATTTTCCTTCTAATTGTATTTAAACTTGTCTATAAAAAATTTTCGAAATTCGGCTATTATAACTTTTTAATTCACACGAATAATGCTTCTTTTTTCAATGTTAAATAGCTCGTTCACAAATGGCGATTTTCCTCGGATATACTGGGCCTATCCTCAGAGAAATGCTTCTGCAACCTTACACCTGTATCCGCAAATCACATATATTTTTTTCAAAATCTGTTTTTCCACCTCGCTAACTACACCTCGATACAAAAATGGTAGCATAAAGTGGTTGTAAACTCTTTCCAAACTCTGTGAAAATAACAGTAAAATAATTTTCATCTAATAGATAAATTAACAAAGTTAAAATTTAAATAAATTAAACATTGAACTATTTTAATAAAAATTTCTACAAGTAGTAATTTTAACCGGTTACATAATTCGTATTTTATTAAATTCAGCCGACGTAAATTTCGTCGTTTAATATTTCAATAAAATATTGTAGCGCGCCCCCAATCGTTACGCCACTGGAAATGGCATAGGCTTCTCGAACAAACTGACAAAAATTTCTGGAATGATCGAGAACGGGATGTACACGCCTATAAATACAGCGCATATGGGGCGCGGCAGTCAGAGAAAGTGAATGAGTCAAGGTCAGTTGCTACAGTGCAGTGAATTCATTCGATAGTCAGTTATTGTAACAGTCAGGTAATTGGTACGGCGGTACAGAAGACATAAATAATCAGTTAGTACATAAATAAGAGTACATACATTTGTGTGTGTGTGTGTGTTAAGAATAGTGTATTGTTGTGTTATTATTTATAAGAAACCGTTTGTTTGTTTCATAATTAGAAAATTACTTTTAGTTCATTTCATTGTTGTAAGAGAAATACTTTTTAGTTTATCTGTTTTGTATTTATATCGTTTGTTGGAAATAAATCAGTTTTAAACCACCTTAAAGAACAGTTTTGTTACAATATCTAAGAATAATTTAAAATTTCTAATAGATTTAATAATATTTATTATATTAAACCAAAATCTCTTCATTTCTTCAATTTATAAACTCGACTTTTAACCATGCCGTTTACACGATCAGGATGCGCACACGATTCAAACGAAGGATTCGATTCTCAAACGCCAGAATCGCATCCTAATAATCGAAGCGCTCTGGGAAATAATCGTTCGGCCCTTGCTACAAGCCAAATCGAAGCATCACCATTGATCCGAGCTACATGAGATTAACCACTGGCTTATTTGATCAAGTTTTTGAGCTTCGACGGCTTTCTGAAACAATTTCAAATCGTTTAATGAGTCAAGATGATCGGTATAAGCAGGATAATGTAAAGAAATTCGTACAAAAAAGCGCGCCTTTTGTTGGTCAAGATCCTACACAATTAATATGATAAATTATCAAAAAGATTCAAGAAATAATTGATCTTAAAATTGCTTCAGAAGTCGCTGTGATGTTTGCGGTTATCGGCCGTCTTCAAGAAGGATTTAGAAAATAGTGGTCGGAAGGAATCATAACATGGAAAATCTGGAAAAGAGCTAAAGTAGAACTGTTGCAGGAATTTCTATCACAGCTTATTAACTATTATTTGAGAAGAGTTTAGCAGCCTCAAGAATTATTTGGAGATTTTATTAACGAAGTCGTCAGTAAAGCTCAAAGCCTTGAAGCAATCACATCAGAGGCAGATCTCGTTTTGCAAATATCACATGTGAATTAGGACACACTCTTGAAAATCAAAGATATTCAAATTTCAACAACAATTATAGAAGTCAAGAAGCTAATAAAGTGCATCAGAGATTCCAGACTACTTTTACAAATGGTTATTTTACGAGAGATGGAAGTCAAAACTCGCCAGTCAGAAGCGGAAAACTCTAATGTTCCAAAACTAATGCATTGTTTCTATTGTAAAATGTCAGGACGCTCGATTCAATACTGTCGGCGTTGTCCGAGAAATCCAAGCTATCAAATATCAACACAGTCTTCTCCAAAAAACTAAGTTGCGCTCGATCCGTGGAAGATCAACAAACCATCACAATTACTGACGTCACTTATCAACAAAGCCTGCATATTATTGCTATTCAAGTGAAGCATCTGACAGCTAACGCTTTACTTCACTCGGGGGCTAGTATCAACTTTTTCATTCAACGTTGTCTTCAAGAAATTATTTCGCGAAAATTTGATGACGCTCTCTCTTCATCAATAAAAGTGCTCCTTCCTGACGGAAAACTCTTCGAATCCAATCAGAAAATTTCTATTATTGTCATTCCTTCTCTACCGTTTCAAATGACCTTAGGCCTATGCATATGAGAGCGGTCATAAATTTTTCCAAAAATTTCGTCTTTCCAGTTCGCTCCAGCACAAAAGATTCCTCTCACTAAAGACGTTCACCTTAAGCAAGAAGTCATCAGCACTCTTGTGGAATGTCCAGTAGATCTAAAGAACAATTGAAACAGTTATTTTCGGATTTCGGCGATACCTTAATTTCTGATTTGGGAAAGGTCAAAGGCTATATTGGATCCAATTAATCGATGATAGGTACGCCGGTTCACCTGCCGCCGTTTCCGTTAACTCCGCCAAAAGCTACACTACTGAAAGAGCATATTCAAAAATTATTGAACTGCGTTGTTATCGAACATAGTTTATCACCTTATTCAAGCTCATGCTTTTTTGTACCTAAAAAAACGGAGGACGGAGGTTTATGGTAGACTATCGACAAGTCAATAAAAAGATTCGCTACGATACATATCCGGTCCCACGATCGGAATCTATGCTTGAGTGGTGCAAATATTTTTAGTAAATTGGAACTCAACCAAGCTTATCATCAATTGGCGTTGGCCGATGATTCTAAGCCAATTACCGTCTTCTCTGCTCCTTTCGGAACCTATTAATGCAACTTCCTACAATTTGGTTCGACTGTGTACGCCGCCGCCCTCAACAGAATAGCTAATACAATCTACGAATATCTACATTTTCGATTTGTTACAAATTACTAATATATTCATCTACGGGAGAAGAACACTTCGTTCATCTTTAGGAAGTCATTAGACTCTTTCAGTGTGCTGGTATTACGGTGAATCCTACGGTGAATAAAGCGCACATTTTGCGGACAAAGTAAAATATCTCGGATATATCATCTCCCCATACGGATGTCACATCGATCATGATAAAGTTAGAGCGATTCAAGAAATACCGATTCCTAGAACGCTGCGCCAGGTTAGAACTTTCATGGGAATGACGGCTTATTTCGCTAGGTTAATTCCATCTTGCCACTCTGGTAAATCATCTGAAAAAGAAAAACGTCAGCATATTCGCAGGCCGTTAAATTGTGTAGCTGACGCCCTTAGCTGAATGTATGAGCTGACTGGAGTGAAGTCTCCAGACATAAATGATGGCAGTTTGAACGTACTACAGCAAGTTCCAGAGAGTTTTTTTAAGTTTGAAACAGCACAAGGACTGATCCCGCTTACGCGCTGGTGAAGATATAATAGCGTACATCGAATTGGAAGCCTTTCTGATGCGCCTCGCTGGTAAAAACAAACTGAAATGAATAGTTGTTCCTGAAAAATATTTAATAGTTTAAAAAAAAATTTAAAAACGCACTTAACAAACCGAACAAAAAGTAAAAAAATAATTTTTAATTATTAAGATTTTGATTAACAGCGATAGAAAGTCCATAATTGTATTGAGTGAGATGACTTTCTATCGGTGTTAAACAAAATCCTAATAATTAAAAATTATTTTTTACTTTTTAGTTTGGTTTGCTATAAAGCGTTTTTTTTTAGTTTTTTTAAACCATTATATATTTTTTTAATATTCAGTTTTATTTTATATATCCTGATGATTCTGGTTAGGACATTAGAACAAAGTTTTCAAATTATTGTATTTTAATCGGTCCTTAACATACGTTTGCAAAATTTTTAATCAATCGGACGTCTTGAAGCGGGTGAATTTTATTTTCAAAGGTTGCGTTGCAAACATACACAGATGAAGCTAATAAAAACGTGTTAAAAACTCGTCGCATGATATTGTATTACTTCTACGATTTGGATGTCGTTCATCCAGGTATCACCAAGACATCGTTCAATAACTAGTCGTTTCTGGTGGTCCGATTTGTTTCGTGACGTAAGAGAATACGTTCGCACTTGTCAAAGTTACCAGACGTCTAAATAACACAACTAGCGATGGCTTCTATTGTACCGACGTCCGTTCTTGACGAGTGTACGTCGATTTCTGTGCTTTACTGTTACCTTCGATGACATTAAATCGCTACGCGTTGGTACTGGTGACCCGATCAAACAAATAATATGTAAATAATTCAGAAGGCAAAAATTACCTCAGGAAATGTTAAAAATTGTCAAAGTTCATCCGCAAAACAATATGTTTTATTTTTAGGGTTCCCCGAATTCAAAAAACATATTTTTGGAAAAAGTCTATGCGTTTAGTTGTCTGTTTATCTGAGAGCACGATACAGGTCATATGGGTGAACCGAATTTAAACCAAATTATGGGAGAATGTTTGAAATGCAAATATGAAGAGTCCTAATGTTTTCGAAAGATATGCGCTAATAATGTTATTTTTCCTGTTATTATAGTATATTTTTATAACGGATTATTATTCTGTTGTTTTTCCAAGAAAGTTTTGTTAACAAAAACTTTTTTCAAAGCTTTTTAGTTTCGGAAATATTTTGAAAATAAGAAAAATCAACTGTTCTTTAGTTATGAACATCTGTCAAAAAGAAATTAGTTGGAGAGTTGACAAACCTGCTATGATAAATTTTTACATGTGAAATCATATTATGTAACCACGGAAACGAATAATAAATATCATAATTACTAGCCATTGTCCGTTTCACCGAGCGCGTTAACAGAAAATTTATTTTAATTTTTATGTCATATGTCAATATTTTTGAAGTTGGAATGATTCTGTCGTCCAATTGGCTGAATTTTTTTATTATAGGTACGATAAGTGCATATTAAGAACGAAAAAATCTCAAAATTATACATAAAATGATGATTAAATTTTGTGAACCCTTGACACTTGGGGGTCCAGGGCTTAAGCCCTATTAGTCCCTATGTAGATCCGCCCCTGCCTATAATTTCGTATGCAATCTTATAATAGGACTAGACTGTATTTATTTTCAGTTGGTTAATTATTCGAATTAATCGAAATGATCGAACGTTTCGGGAGGTTGATGAACTGTAGGCGAACACGAACAAAACTTGCAGCTAGTTCGTTGCACCGGCGTTCTGTGAGCGTCGCAACGGCTCAAAACCAGCAGACAAACTGACGTGTCTGCCTACCGCCTCCCCTCGTATCGTTTTCAACGTAAATGACAAAAGAAAACTAAGGCCAATGACATTTTTTGTTTCACTTTTTTAAAGATCGTAACATTCCCAAATAAGAACAAAAAGTAATATACATTTTATATTTTTTGTGTTTGCAGCTGATAAATTGGAAATTTTTAATAAGGCTGCCTTGAAAATTCTGCTTATACTAATTAAAATATAATCATTAATTAATTATTATTGATAGAACGAAATGAGAGTAATAGTAGCTATACAACCTGTTACTAAATAATCGTTTGTTTAAGATGTCTTACTAAATTAATAAGAAGAAGAAGAAAGATTTATTTATTTACATGATATTTACAATTTTTATATTACAATTTTGCTCAGTGTATAATTTTACAATTTTCGCACTGAATATGTTTTTGAGTAATTTTTAATTACAAGAATATTTATTTACATTTATTTTAATAATACTGGAAGAAAAACGGAAAAAAAACAGTACTTGTCATTATTTGCTGTTATTTTTAATTAAGATGTTTTGGTTTATGTTTGTATTTGAATAGAATTTTTTTGAGATAGGTATTGCGTATGTGTTAATTAAAAATAATCGTTACCACTTCACAATTCACTTTATTTATGTACTTGTAACATGCTCTAGAAGTTTGACAGGTTTAAAGTGCTTAGTTTTGAAAAAAATTGAGTTTGAAGTGAAAACAGCATTTTTGTATTTTTGCAAAAAATTGCCTTTTCTTCAAAATAACTCAAAAACTATTAATGATACGCAAAATTTTATAGTGTGCCAAATTGTGGGTTTTGCTTTTCTGAAAAATTTCGTTTTTTTGTCTGTAGGATGAAACTTGAATAGGATATGGCCGTTTAAAGTTTGCATATATTCGTAAATAGTAACTTTTCGAGTTCTTTCAGCTCTAGCCCTTTCAAAACTAAGCACTTTAAACCTGTCAAACTTCTAGAGCATGTTACAAGTACACAAATAAAGTGAATTGTGAAGTGGCAACGATTATTTTTAATTTGGGTGGTAATAAGGGGGTGACTTTCACATTTTTTGACGCCGAAAAAAATAGGGACCAACATTATTTTCGTCAGAGCTCAGTTAGTTTTGATGCTAGGGACTTTTATAAAAAGTAAAAATAAAGGCTCTTTCAAGCACTTCAAAAAATGTTCCATGAGTTTCCCCCGAAAAATGCATTGTATTTTGGTAACTTCACGTTGAAACTTTCAATTTTGGCTTTTGACGAATAAGAACCAACCTTCAACAAGGTAGTTCTCCGTTTGTATTGGGTCTACAGACACTGTAAACTCACCATTATTTTTGTTTTTTTATAAGCTACATTTTTACTAAGAATGATTTTTTCGATAAAATACTTACTTTTTCAGATATTCGGGAAAAAACATCTGAAAACGTGGGTTTATTGGTTGAAAAATGGACACTTACACTCGCGAATAAGTCGAAAAGTATGGACTTTCAGAAAAAACTTTATAGAACAAAAGTTGCTTAGAATTAGTCAACCTATCCATTTCCGTGCTTATTTTCAACGAAACATTTTTCACCCCCGAGAAGGGGTGGCATCCACCCCACAATCGAGATCGCAATTTTTTTTTTTAACTTTTTTATTTAAGCTTTTAACAATGCAGTCCAAAAGTTTTATGAAGATTCATTGACTGGCCCTGGATTCCGAGGTATAAACCTAACGGCACTCCACTAATAAGATACAATTAGTATTTATAATTAGGTTTTTAATTTACAATATATAATAAAATTTGTCAAGCTACTTACTTTATATTTTAGAATATTTGTTGATATATTTTAGTGATATTGTCTTGTCATTTATTTAAAAATAATTTAAAAATATATAAACATTAGCAATTTACTATGGTTTTGGTATTATAGGTTTTATATATCTCAAAGATTCCAATATTATATTAGGTTATTTTTATATTAATTTAGTCTATCATTTTTAATATGTTCGAGATACACAAAGACTTAGCGCAATATACAGTAATTTACTAGAACATATTAAAAATGATAGACTAAATTAATATAATAATAACCTAATATAATATTGGAATCTTTGAGATATATAAAACCTATAATACCAAAACCATAGTAAATTGCTAATGTTTATATATTTTTAAATTATTTTTAAATAAATGACAAGATAATTAGCCGTATTCTACTATTTTTGTTCTAATCACTGTTCTTACGTAACCACAGTGATTACAAAATTTATAAACACTATCTGTAATCACTAATGTTTAATATGCTATTCAGGTAAAGCATTAATAACAAGTGATTATGCGAATGTTTACAAATCTTTTTTGTCACTCGATTTCAAAAAAACGTACCTATAAAGAGTTGTCTGAATTTAATTACAAGTCTATTTTTGTGCGATTACCACGGTTATATACTTTTGAATTTTATGTTAGCTGTCAAGTGCTGAAAATAATTAATTATTAATAATAATTATTATTATTATGGATAATAAAATTACAAAAAGACAACAAAAAAGTATCATCTAGTCAATACAAATTTATGATTGATTTTCGTCGTTGGTTCTGTAATATCTCCTATGTGCAAAAAGTAAATGTTGCAGGAAAGGCTAAAAAGTGATTATATCAGCAATAGATGGTAAGAAACTAGCAATTTCAGAGGTATATTTCTAATTCATACTTATCTTCACTGCAACATGTTTATTAAGAAGAAGTATTTTCTTAAAAATATTAATTAACGTTAATTTCAGATTTATTGGCACATAGGAGGTATTACAGAACCAACGACGTTTTATTGACGCTAATAAAAATATGTTGAGTGGAAAACTTTCATCAACCGAATCCACAATTGTGGAAAAAAATGGGAAAAATTAGCCCTTATACTGAATTCCAATTCGAATTTTGGATTAATAAAAAACTTAAAAGAATAATAAAAAAATGTATAACGCGTGTACGTTATAATATAATTCTATTATTAACCTGTTTTCATTCTCAATTAGCTCCAAAATAAGTAAGTGTAATATTTTGCCGTCCATTTTAATTAATAAACACTCAAAGTGTCAGCTTAACAACACCTATTTACAAGTTACAATTTATCCACTCTTATAAACACGTCACATGATCATTTTAACCACTTGTGGCAAACACTTTGCTTAGCAGAATAAGAAACAAATAAAAGTGGTTGCCCAGAGTGTTTATGTTACTAAGCACTTGGTAATCACCGTGATTATCATTAGTAGAATAGCCCTGAATATCACTAAAATATATCAACAAATATTCTAAAATATAAAGCAAGTAGCTTGATAAATTTTATTATATGTATATTGTAAATTAAAAACCTAATTACAAATACTAATTGTATCTTATTTTCATTAAAGATTGCCTGATGAAGTAGAAAAATAATCTACGAAACGTCGCAAATTTAAAAAAAAATTAGAATGTTCTTTTATTTATAGTCCAATTATCCACTATCTACAAACATATTAGAATTTAATTAGCTTTGCGGCCTTTGACGCACTTTTTCAAGCGCAAAAAAGTAATCTATGATAAAAAAAATCAATCTGACAAAAATTTGGAAAGATTTTTTGGAAATTTCTCGTCAAAGATATCTCTCGAACAAATCAACCGATCGAGATTCTGTTTACGCCAATCGAGGCAGTTTTTGAAGCACAAAGAAATAACCTATTACACAAAAATTAATCTAACGAAAATTTGAGATGACAAATTGAAAAAACATTTTTTTCAACATAAAAATGATTTGTCGGGAAAAAGGACTTTTTAAGTTAACACTTAAGTATTTGTTGTTTACAGCGACGTTTCGTTCCTTGTTTGGAACTTTTTCAAGCTTTAATAACTGTAATTAAATTTTTAAAAATACAATTTATAAATTTACAATTGAAATATAAAATATAATAATAGGTGAGGAAATCCATCATGGACACCCGTTGGTTCCCCAACGGGTAGTGTCAGACTCCTACTGACTAAAACCTCACCCCCTTCTTCGCACTCTCACACCGGAACCGCTTTCGCATTACTTCGGTGCGAGGGCTGTCTATTCCTCTCTCTTCTCTCACCTCATCTCGTCTCTACCCTTGGCCTCCATTATTGTTCTGATTACGATGTATGAACGGTTCCACGTTTCCTCTGTTCCTAGGAGGTCGCTCGTAAGATTTTCTCCATTGAAGGGAAAGCCTGTGGCGTCGAGATATTGCCTTCTATTTTCGTCCCACCTTGGACAGCCAAACAGCGTGTGCTCCGCGTCATCTTCGGCTCCGCAATAATCACAGTCGGCTGTTTCCGACCTCTTGAAACGAAACAGGTATTTCTTATAGCTGCCATGCCCAGTGAGCGCTTGCGTCAGGAAGTAATCTACTTCCCCATACGCCCTGTCCAGCCACTTCTGAATGTTTGATATTAAGCGGTATGTCGACCGCCCCTTTGCACTGTTGTCCCATTGAACCTGCCACCTGGTCATGACATCTGCGCGTGCAGTTTTCCCATCCGCCCCAAAATATTTGTTCCTTCTCTCTTGTATTTGGAGTTCAATTGGAGGAACACCCACTATGACTCCCGATGCCTCTGTTGATATTGTTCGGTATGCACAACAGATTCTGATGTTCATTTTCCGTTGTACACTGGATAATTTGGTTATAAGCTTCCTGTTATCCATTACTGTGACCCAAGTAGGAGCCGCATACAGCATCTGGGAATGCACCACGGACGACATTATTTTTCTTTTGGACGCCCTAGGTCTGCCAATATTTGGCATAATGCTAGCCAGCGCTGCTACTGTCTTTTCGGCTTTCGCGACACTTTTATTAATATGCACAGCAAAGGAGAGTTTCGTATCCAGCCATACCCCCAAATATTTTATGGCCCTTATAGTGTCACTAGGGTTTCTTGCACCTTGAAACGAATTTCCGCTATTTTCCTTTTCGATGTCAGAATGGCAGCTTCGGTCTTCTCTGGGGCAAGATGAAGCCCTCTACCTTTCATCCAATTGGAGACCTGTTGCAAAGCGACGTTGGCCGTAAGATAGTGACTTATTTATTGAAGTGTGTATTTAATTTGGTGTAGACGTTAGATTGATAATAATATTACAATTAAGAAAAAAATGTTATTTTAAGGGGTGTATTAAGGGGTTAAATTTTTTATTTTGCCCAAAAACAAACTTAATTTCACATAATAAAAGTATAAAACCACACGGCCCTATACAAGCAAATACACTATATTGTCGGCAGGGTTTTGGCACTGCGACCCGGGTTTTATTAATTACCAAGGACAGAAAAGAAATAAAGTCAATTTTTTCAACATTTTTCTTCAACGATATCTCTGGAACGAATCAAGTAGTCGAGATGCAGTTTGCGGAAATTAACGCAGTTTTTGAAGCGCAAAAAAATTATGTATTACAAAAAAATCAATCTAACAAAAATTTGAGAAGATATTGAGAAAAACGTTTTTTTAAAAAATTTTCTCCTACGATATCTCTCGAATGGATTAATCGATTTTGATGCGACTTGTAGCAGTCGATGTTGTTTTATGTGGAATAGAACTGATTAGATTTTGGAATTAATCGGTATAGTAGTTTCGAAGATTTTTCAAAATATTTAAAAAAAACTGATTTCCAAAAAGTAATGTTTTTGAGATTTCTCAAAATCTAACGGGTCGAATCAGTTTCAATTCTCAAAAAATCTAAGTTCAGCAAAACCCTTTCATATGCCGTAAACCGCGTTTCGATCGGTCGATCCATTCAAAAGTTATGAGGGGCTTACACATACAAACATACACTCACACATACACACATTCATACATACAGACATCATCGTGAAAATTCTAGGATCTCAAAACGTCAATATTTGACTAAAACTCGAATTTCGAAAATCGAGGTGTAACCAATAATTTCCCAATTTTTTAAAAATTTTTAATTTTTTAGGGCGAAATTAAAAAAAATGAAAAATTATGCTAAACACACATATACGAGTATACAATTTAAAAAAATGTCTTTTCAATCGATCAATTATTTTTTAGCAAGGTCGATTTGAAATTCTACAATGCTTGGCGTATGTGGAAATATGTATAATCTAATGTCTGCAACCAAATATAAAATCATTGGCACTGGTCTTAAAAATGATCGTTTTAACAGGTTGACTGCCAGGTAAAAAATATAAAAATTGCTCCTGTTGCCAAGTCGGATATAATTTGTAACTTAGTTTTCTAATGATGCGTCAGTACCTTATTTTTAATAATTATATTGAAAATAATCAAAATTTTCGAAAAAAACGTCAAGCGGTCGGTGACGATCTACTGGGCATAAGCGGCATTATTATTCCACATATGCCAGGCGGTCGTCTCAGCGGTCGTTTCAGCATCGTTTGTCTATTCAAACACATACATTACTAAAAAAGAAGGCTTATTTGACAAAGTAAGAAAATATTGTAAGGAGTGCTACAATAGAAAAATGCAGGGAGAAATATCAAAAAATCACGTGAAGAAAGTTGTCACCTACTGCCAGGATTGTGAAAATCAACCCCATTTTTGTTTGGACTGTTTCAATATAATTCATAAAAAATGATTAATTTTTCTATTTTTTGTATTCTTTTTTGTATCCATAGTGAGTTGTATTTTATTTATTTTTTCATTTTCATAATAAAAACTAAAATAAAATGTTTTGGTTCATTTTGGTACAGCCCTATATCAGATATTAAAAAAATGCCTATGCACTAGCGGTCGTACGTCCCAGTCGAAGCAAGTCTAAGAACGGCCACTGGCACAGAAAATAACATAATACAACGATGTGTTTCAGCGATTGTGTACGACCGCCATGGCAAATGAGGACTATGACAAAGTGGTCGTATCGACCGTCATGGCAGTCAACCTGTTAAACTACTAATCTTTGCCATACGGTTTTAGCAGATTTGCGATTTAGCAGACGCTTTACCAATGTTTCACTTATAGTCAACATTTCGAAAACATTGGTAAAAATTGTAGTTCAACTATACTTTCCCTCAACGATTGAAATATTTTACGTGTAGAGTTAACAAGTCGGTCAGAATCAAATACTCTGTACAAACCGCTAATGACCTCAATTGTCGAGCGTCTATAATTCACGCTACTCTTCTTAGATTAGTCAATATTATATTTGTACGATTTGGACGGCCCTGCAACAGACAGACGAGCGAACCAATAGACTTGCAATACAGAGTTTACAAAGAGACATAGACAAAGCAAAGCAAAGCTTCTTGTCGACGATGCTGACTACTGCAGTAGCAGCAGCAGCAGCAGCAGCAGCAGCCAAGCCAGCTAGTGCCGACTTTGGAACGATGACGACGACGACGTAAAGAAACTCTCCCGGGCCGCTTTGAGTGAACGCGGCTGTGCGTGAAACCGATCCGCTCAAAGCTCTCTGTGAGCTTCGCTCGCTCTGCCCTTCTATTATATAGACGTGATGCAATTACATGTCCTGCAAACACTTGCACACAGAGGTTTCGCCACAGAATCAAGTTTAAACTCTTAAGTACTAAAATGTTTTTCCGTTACCAAAAATTTATTGCGTTATGTTATCGTTAATACAACGGCCCAGGAATCGACATGGCTATTGATATTGAAGATTATAGACGCTTGATAACTTTATGTTACAAGCATCGTTACAGTAGGCAGTGTTAGAGAGGGTGGAGCTAAACAGTTTTCAAATGTTGCGTTAGCGGTTGCGAAACGACAAAAATTGTTCTTAGTTTTCTCACCTTGAATATATTTAAAATATTCAAAAAAAAATCTGAAAAACGGTTGACCTTGCAGGCCATCCTTGAACTTTCCGCTATTTTCGATCTATTAAGTTATTTAAAAAAAAACAATTCTTTGGGAATATTTCGTAAATAATATCTCTCAAAAAAATCTATCGATTTTAATTAGTTTTGCGACATTTGACGCAGTTTTTCAAGCGCAAAAAGTAATTTATGATAAAAAAGTCATTCTTACTACGACTTGGAAAGATATTGTGGCGAAGTGAAACAGCACCATTGTAAATCGTCCTTTATTTTCATTTTATTTACTTTATGTCACAATTATTCTAGCACTTATGTAACCGTCTAGATAATAGTAAATTCCGATAGAGATTTGGGTAGTATGACCGCAGATTTCGGACTGAAATAAACCAAAATATTCATTCAAGCATTTTTTCTTATTATTTTCGGTGCGCGAAATAAATAGTTTAATTAAAAATCATTAAACTGATATCGATAGATCACTATAAAATATTAAGAAATATAACACTAGACGATTGCATAAGTGCTAGTATAATTATAATTAAAATAGACGGAAAGCATTAATTTAAAAATACGTTTAAAATACTATATTAAAAATACTGTAATAATTGTTTGAATTATTAATATACATTTCTAATAGAAACTGTTGTACATTAAATTAAAAAAAAAACAGTTTAAGGGCCCAGCACGATCCCAGCCGTTACAATATCTTGAAAAAACACTTTTTTGAAAATTTGTCGTCAACGATAATATCTCTCGAACGAATCAACCGATCGAGATGCTGTGTACGGCAATCGAGGCAGTTTTTCAAACACAAAAAATAAATCTAACGAAAATTTGAGAAGATATTTAAAAAAAACATTTTTTTCAAAATTTTCCTTCATCGATATCTCTTGAACAAATCAATTGATCGAGGTGCGGTTTGCGGCAGACGACGCATGTTTTTAAGCACAAAAAAAAATTATTACAAAAAAATCAATCTAACAAAAATCCGAGAAGATATTTTGAAAAAACTTTTTTTCAAAATTTTTCTCCCACGATATCTCTCGAACGAAGTAACCGATTTTGATGTGCTTTGCTGCTATCGACGTTGTTTTATGAGAAATAGAGCTGATTAGATTTTCGAATTAATCGGTGTAGTAGTTTCGAAGATATTTTAAAATAATTAAAAAAAAAACTGTTTTCCAGAAAGCTTTATTTTTCAGATTTCTCATAATCTACCGGGCCGAATCAGTTTCAATTTTCAGAAAATCTAAGCAAGATCCTTTCAGATGCCGCAATCCGCGTTTCGATCAGTTCACTCATTCAAAAGTTATGAGAGGTTTACATACATATACACACACGGACATCATCGGGGAAATGGTCAGAATAGCTTCTAGGACCTCAATTCGTCGAGATCTGACGAAAACTCGAATTTTGAAAATCAAGGTGAAACCAATAACTTCCCAATTTTTGAAAATTTTCAATTTTCTTAGCGGGAAGTTAAAAATCTTGACGTGTGACGAAATTTCTTTTACGATACCTTTAATTTAAAGCGATATTGTAAAAAAGTGACACATAAAATGACTTTTTAATTAAAAAATTAAGGAAACTTACTTTACAAATATCAGCAGGATTTAATTATTCGCTAATTCATCACTGCATAAATAATTTCTCTTTTTTTTCATACTACATCGCGTAAATAAACTACAAATATTTTCGAATACAACCAGCAGTTAGCGCCACACAACGAACTCTGCACATAGCCCATAAAAAAGATTAATTTTGCACTTATTTGGGAACATATAATATAATAGCGGCCCGGTTCAGCTTCGCCCGAATTAAGACGTATTTTGCTGCAGTGGTTCTTCTTACAGAATAATAGATGAACTTGCCCGGGGTAGCGTTCTATTTATTATTAACAGCCGCCCGCGACTGAGATATTACGATCTTGCCATGCGGGACTGCGCTCCGTTTGGCAGCAACAACTTCGGCTCCACCTACAGAATTCAATTGTGAATCTAAACCATTCTCGAATCCACTTGAACACACACAAAAATTTCATTTAAATCGGTCCAGCCGTTTAGGAGGAGTTCAGGAGTACAGAAGATTTTTATATATAAACAGATGATACAAAAGCATAATTTAACAATAAATGTTACAAAATTAAACAAAAAAAAATCTGAAAAACGGTTGACTCTGCAGGTCATCCCTGGAAAATCCCGCTATTTCCGATCTATTGACATGTAGCTCCCTACGGTGTTTGTTAAAAGTTATTTAAAAAAATTCCAAGACCATTCCAACTTCATAAATATTGACATTTAAAATATTATAATAAAATAAAATTTCTGTTAACGCCATGGTTACATAATATGGTTTAACGTAAAAACTAATCAAAGCGTGCTTGTCAGCTAAATAATTAATTTCTTTTTGACAGATCTTCGGAACAAAAGAACATCTGATTTTTTTTTTATTTTCAAAATATTTCCAAAATTATGAAATTATAAACCGTTATAAAATTCTGACAAAGATTTGGAAAGATATAATGAAAAAACACTTTTTTGGGAATTTTTTGTCAACGATATCTCTCGAACGAATCAACCGATCGAGATGCTGTTTACGGAAATCGAAGCAGTTTTTCAAGCACGAAAAATGATTTATTACAAAAAAATAAATCTAACGTAAATTTGAGAAAATATTTTGAAAAAAACATTTTTTTCTAAATTTTTCTTCAACGATATCTCTTGAACGAATCAAGTGAGCGAGATGCGGTTTGCAGCAGTCGATGCACTTTTTTAAGCATAAAAAAATCTATTACAAAAAAATCAATCTGACAAAAATTTGAGAAGATATTTTGAAAAAACTTTTTTTTCAAAATTTTTCTCCGACGATATCTCTTGAACGGATTAACCAATTTTGGTACGGTTTATGGCAGTCGATGTTGTTTTATGAGGAATAGGACTGATTAGATTTTGGATTTAATCGGTACGGTAGTTTCGAAAATATTTCAAAATATTTAAAAAAAACTGCTTTCCAAAAAGCTTTATTTTTGAGATTTCTCAAAATCTACCCGGCGGAATCAGTTCCAATTTTCAGAAAATCTAAGTTCAGCAAGTTCCTTTCAGATGCCGCAATCCGCGTTTCGACCGGTCCACCCGTTCAAAAGCTGAGAGGTTTACATACACACACATACACATACACACACACACACATACACACACACAGTCATACGGACATCATTTTGAAAATTGTCAGAATAGCTTCCTAGGATCTCAAAACGTCGAGATCTGACAAAAACTCAAATTTCGAAAATCGGGGTGAAACCAATAACTTCCCAATTTTTGAAAATTTTCAATTTTTTTAGCGGGAAGTTAAAAAAAACAAATTCTCTTATTCTCGGTTCTGTTTCTCTTATGCCTATTATCACGTATTAACCGTGTACGCCGCAACGGAGTCTCTCAAAAGGAATAATTTTTCACGTTTTTGCAATATTTTTTATTGATGCTGCACTCATATTGGTTGTAGCGTGATATTATATAACCTATAGCCTTCCTCGATAAATGGACTATCCAATACAAAAAAAGATTTCAATTCGAACCAGGAGTTCCTGATGAGAAAAGCGCATTCAACCAACTAAACAAACAAACAATCTCTTCAGTTTTGAAATATTAGTATAGATTTGATATACGGGTGTTGAAACAAGATGAATACACTGGATTACCGGAATAACTCTGAACCAACGCAGTTTGGTCAAAAATTGTTAAAGAGAAAGTTTGAGCTTTTTTTCCTGGTGATAAGCTCGAGTTATTATTTCGGAATTTCGGGACGGGAATCCCTCTTGCAAATATTAAATAAAAGCCCCTACTTTTTTATACAGATTCTGATTCCTTGTCAAAAATTACACACGGAAATATCTAATATCAACTTTTTCCACCCTCCCCTTCGTGCAAATAAATTGCAAATATTGAATGGGAACCTCTGCTTTTTTACAGATTCTGATTCCTTGCCAAAAATTACACCGAAAATACTCAATATCAATTTTTTCCACCCTTCCCCCTACTTTTTTTAAAATATCACATTTTTCCGAACACCCACAATCTGGTAGGGGGCCGAAAAAAATTGATATTGAGTATTTGCGAGTGTAATTTTTGACAAGGAATCCGAATCTGTAAAAAAAACCGGTCAAGTGCGCGTCGAACTCGTGAGAAGAAGGTTTCGTACTATTCCGTTTTCTGTGAGTACTTTAAGACTTAAGATTTTCGTTTAGGTTTTCCTGTTAACTATGTGTGAGACCCGAAATTCCCTATTTTTTTCAAAATTTTAGGTTCAGTAGTTTCGGATATAAGGGGTGGGGGGAATGGTCAATTGTTCATCTATTTTCTTAAATAACTTTAAAATTATTTATTTTAAAATTATAAAATTAAAATAAAATAAAAATATTTTTGAGACCTCTACTACAAGCCCTTTCATTTAAAATGTAACACGGTACAATTTGCAAAACTTTTTTTTTTGCTTTTCTAATTTTTTCTCCGAAAATGACTCCCATGTTCAAAATTCATCTATTTACGTTACACGTCCGTCTTTCGGTTACCGACTTACATATGTGTACCAAATTTCAACGCAATGGGTCCAGTAGACAATTGACTAAAACAGTAGGACGGACAGACACACGAGTGATTCTATAAGGGTGTCGTTTTTTCCTTTTGAGGTACGAAACCCTAAAAAGTAGGGGTTCCCATTCAATATTTGCAAGTGGGGGAGACATTGTCTCCACGGGCGAGCGGGTGGAAAAAAATTATATTGGGTATTTTTGACAAGGAATTGGAATCTTAAAAAAAGTAGGGATTCCCATTTAATATTTGCATTGGGGGAGCGTTGCCCCCACCGGACCCCCCCCCCCCCCCGAAATAATAACTCGAGCTCTTCTTAACAAATTTTCACCAAACTGTTTCGATTCCGAGTTATTCCGGTGTATTAATCTTTTTTCAACACTCTGTATGTAAACTTTCCGTGAGAAGAAAAGCGGCGAGTTTATTATAATATATAATATTTTTTATGAAGCAACTCTCAACAGCGGTAGCTCAGCACTGTTTGAATACAGTATTTTTTCAATTGGATATGTTTCGTTTGAACATATCTCCATTTAAAATTAAATGCTACAGTTTATTTAAATTAGAGATCGCCGAAATCAAGTTATACCGAATACTGAGTATTACCCGGTTTTATGCTTGACGAACCGTGTCCTCAATCAGCTTTCTAGGTTCAGTTTGTGCCACATATATATCTAGTATCTAAATTCAAATTTGACCTGATGATGACAACTAAGTTGTCGAAACATAATATAGTCTTGCAATTAAAAAAAACATGTTCTTTAATCTTGTGTTTGAAATAAATTAACAACTTTATGCCTTTTTCTAATCAACGCAATAAGTAAAACATTGTATAGTTTCTTAGTTCACTATAAAATTTAGTATTATTATTCCACAGTACCTTAAATAAGGGACCATACCTGTTCTTTCGCGACATTTATTATAAAAATACACTAATTATGACATATCAAAAATGGTCAGGTACTCTTGTCGCAATCTATATAAAATTTTGTGACAGGTTGAGTTGTCAATCTGGCTTGTGAAGTATTACCGCATATATTTGAGAGTCTACCGGTTATGTGATAGATTGATTTTCGGTGGAAATTGATTGATTTTGATAAGATTGAAACCTTGCTGAATTTGGATTTGAGAAGTTGTCAACCTTGTCTGTGATGTATTACCACAGCTATTTGAGATTTTACCGATTGTGAGGTTGAATATAAAATTCAGCATTATCGAAAATTTATAAATTGTAACCTCGCTGAATAAGAATTTGAAAAGTATTTGTCACGTTTTACGACCTATTACCGCATTTTTTGGATATGGTTCCGCTTATGTGGTAGATTAATTTCCGGTGGAAGTTGATTGATTTTGGTAAGATTTGAAGCTCGGTGAGCGAGGGTTTTGGAGTAGAAAATTATAGATTTTCAGTAATTGTAATTAATATCATTTTTGTTCCGTGATGAAAGTTATTTGTCTAGTTATTAAGTATTACTATATTGTTTTATGTTACCGATTTTGTGTAGAGTGATTTCACTTGATAATTATAGATTTTAGTAATTGTGAATAGCTTTTATGTCCCGTGATGTTAATTATTTGTAGCATTATGATGTATTACCGAATTATTTGTTATTGGCTATATTTTGACTGTGTGTAGCGTGATTTACGTTAAAAATTTTAGATTTTAGTGATCGTAAATTTTGTTTATGTTTAGTGATGTAGTTTGTTGATCTCGAGATTTGCTATCTAAGCATCATAGTGTTTGTCGTTTGTTGTTAGTAGTTCTTGCATGCGTTTATGTGAAGGCGCAGTCTGGTGGTTCTGGTCTGTACTCTCTGGGTGTGTCTGTTTACAATCTTGAGTTCTGGCGCCCTAAAACTTTCAGTTGGTGGATCCGTAAGCTCTCGATCGACCTTGAGCTGATCCTATTACTATTTGCCTTAGCATCTTGTGTTGTCGTTTTATCGAGTGGTAGGTGGTTGGGTTTTTTGGATCCCTTATTAGGGGTGTGCGTTTTTAGATTCTGCTCTTGGTTTAGAGTTATTACTTATTGTTTACTATCTTTTGTGTGGAATGGTAGGTGATTGGGTTTTTGAACCCTTATTGGGGCTATTTGTTGATTGATAATTTTTTTACGGGTTTTTGTTGTTGTTTAGTGTATATTATGTTGAGTGTTCAGAAATTGAATTTAAAGCCCTATTGAGGTTATCGTTTTGAAAGATTATTTATTTTCGTTTTTTGATGATATTACGACCCACGCCCAGCGCCGCTGAAACAGCTAGTCGCGGTAAAAATAAGTGCCACCCTAAGGGAAACCTTGCAATATAAAAGGCTTCCTAAAATAAGGGGTTACTAGTATTCTGTATGTACCATGGAGAATTCTCCGAAAATTAAATAAATAATTTAGCCTGCTTTAATTTAAATGAACAAATAAGGATAATTTTCATGGCAAAATTAAATTAATGACAAATGGAAATTAGTTATAATTTAAATTCAAGTCAGTACAAAGGGAAAATTAAAGCGACACAAATGGAAAAAAACTTTTGTGCGATTTAGTAGACAGATTCTGTCAATTTCTTCCCATATGAGTTCGCGGTCCTTTATGTAAACTCCATGATTTAGTTGCTCAATCAAAATGTACCTGGGCACAGTCGGACGATAAAAATAGTTCGTTTATGTTCATTAAACTGAGAATTGATACTTTTTTTGCCTTATTTGAAAAGCCAATCTTTCTGATCCACGCTTCTCAAGGTTTTTATTATTATTATCATTTTTTTTTGAAGAACGTTTATTCCGTTAATGAAACATGCATTTCATGTAATATTCGTCGTGGACGTAGGATATCATTGACGTGACGTGTAAACATGCAGGTTGTATGCAATTTATTGCAGTGTCGCTATTCACACATAGCACACACACTGAACAATATCTCTATCAGCTCGGGACTTACACCTCACCGCATCGTATATCATATAAGCGACCTACATTCACTATTTCTGAACCCGAAATACATCATATCTCAATTAATTTAGAACACATTACATATCTTCGATGTCGCTTTCATTTAAAAATGGTACAGTGTGTTGCTTTTTATTTTGGACGTAGAGAATAGAGCTTTTGATGAAAATTTTTATTGCGTAAATGGAAATATCGTATGGAAGTTTTATAGCAAACCTATTTTCACTATAACGACTAAAAATTTGTAAATAAAAATGTGTATTTAAGAATATAAATAAACACTTTTAAGAGACGAAAATAAGTTTAATTCTGTTCTATACTGTTTAAAACTTATACCTATATATTTCATTTGATTCGTCTGATGTCCCTTGATTTTAACGCTATAGAGGAGAGAAAAGTGTATTTTATACTTTTTTGGTGTGTTGATAGAAGCGTGTTTTTTTATTTTATTTTTTTGAAGAAAAATGTGTTTTGGCACGGTAGGGTAGAATCGATTCATGAGATTTAAAACCTTATGGATCGCCGAAAAGTAGTGATGAGCAAAACAAGACCAAGACCAAGACTGGGTCAGTCTTGGTCTTGATCTCGTTCTTGCTTGTTCGGTCTTGGTCTTGGTCTTGCTCAAATACTTCTGGTCTTGGTCAACCATATATAGTTCCGTCTTGGTCTTGTCTTGTTTATATAGTCTTGGTCTTGGTCTTGCTCACCTGACCTGGTACTTACTTACGTTTTTTAATAATTTTTTTAAACACTATCATTATAAAGATCTAAATTATAATTAACTCACAATTAATAATTCATTTATTTCAATTTATTTCATTGCAATCATTGAAATATAAAAAATCTATTGTCTATAGTTATATAGGTAGACTTTTGTTCATTTCAAAAATGCGTTTTTTTTTTAATACTACTAAAAAATCTTTTCCCGCACCTTAAGTATCCTAGATGACTAGAAATTTTTTTAGAGACGATGTAAATAATTGCCAATTTTTCTTGTTCAAACAGAGAAGAAACTACACTTACACTAACCGAAATACAATTTAATTTACGCCCAAAGGTCATTAACCCGCCAGCACTCGCGCCTCAAGAAATTACATCAGCACTCGCGTGTAGAGCATTTTGATCACGTTTATGAATGTCGTTAAATGCAAGTTTTACCAAAAAATATTAATAAAAAAATATTTTATTAAATAAAATACACATTATTCATTCTACAAAATATATATTCAAAAAGTTAACAATATTAATCTTTTTTATTTTAATTAACAATCATAGGAACTAATTTGCCAGTCTTAATTGCCAGTCTTCTAAGGCAGTCTTACGGAAAAAATTAAATAAAAAAAACTTTTCAAAAAAAACTTAAAACTAAGTATGAATAACTAATCTTCGTCATATACGCGAGCTTTACACATATCACATAGTGTCCTCATAGGGTCCTCAATGTCTTCCAAATCTTCCTCCATCAACCATGCCAAAACGCGTTCATCCCTTCGATCACGATCCATCTATAATAGAAATACATAATAGATTACTATTTCATAATATTGCATAAAAGTAGCAGTAAAACTGTCGCTAAGATAAAAAAAATAAAGTCATGAGTAAAAAAAAGTACTTACGTCGATACCCGCGCGATGAGCAAAACGCCGCCTGATGGTACACGGCGCAACAAACCACCTCGTCCGAGTGACTGGCGCACACTGGCGAGAAGTGAACTACATACAGGGGTGGGGGACGGAACAAAACTCAGCTGCCAAATGAACGATGTACGTACGAATAATTTTGACAAAATGGCACGTGTTTTAAATTTACTGTGAGCAAAATGCTCATAGCGCGAGTGCTCGCGGGTTAAGAAGACATAAAACAAGCAACATTTTTGGAATTTATATTATTTAGCAAGTCTTGCGTTTTGGTCTTGGTTTTGGATACTCGGTCTTGGTTTTGGTCTTGTTTGTTCGGTCTTGGTCTTGCATACTCGGTCTTGCTTTTGGTCTTGGTCTTGCTTTTTTGCAAAACCAAGACCAAGACTGCAAGACCAAGACTAATTTTGCTCATCACTACCGAAAAGGCCAGTTCACGGGTATTTGGAAAATTTAATTTCTTTCGATAAATATTTTCGTAGCTGGTCTAGTATACAAGTTACGGAGGTCTTTTTGACATATTATGGCCAAAAGGGCACTAATTTTTTAGTTACATAAATGAAAATGGATACAGACCGTGTCTGATGGGAACGCATAAGTGGTCAAAATTTTATGCAAAACGAATTTCATCGACTGGACTTATCGTACGAGAGAGGAAATATACATACAGGATTTGTGCGAATTTAATATACAATCTTCGATGGTATAATAATAATTAGTAAATAAAAGAACTAAGAATGATATACTCAACTGTATTAGTATTATAACCTCAAAAAAACAGAAATTTGTCTCTTGAAACTGTAATGAGAGTCCACAAAATTATCTATATCCGTTTTGCTGTTGACATCGTTGAAAATGTACGCCATCCTGAAAAGTGGAGAGTTGAAGGCATAATTAGTCATAACTGAAGGCATATAAAATAGATCTCTATTCCTTGTATGATAGATGGGAGCAGACAAGTAAAATCTCGCTAGTAAGTCAGGTGAGTCTATTGATCCGTTTAGAATTTTGTGTAAACAACACAAATCGGATATTTTTCTCCTGACTTCAAGAGTATGAAGTTCCATTAAAGAAAATCTACCTTCATATGGTAATTACAAATTAAATTTCCAATTGACAATTCTAAGAAATCTTTTTTGGATGGATTCGATATAAGCATTTTGTTTAAATAGTCTGGTTTCCACACAACAGATGCGTATTCTAGCTGAATCTCACAAGTGAACAGTATAACGTTTTCATTAATGTTATACTGTGGAATAGTTTACTTATTCTCATGATGAATCCCAACATCTGATTAGCTTTGGACACAATTTTATTTATATGATTTCCAAATTTCAGCCGATTGTCCATGAATATCCTCAGATCCTTAATAATATTTTGTTCTAGCAAGAAGTTCTTGTTCAGATGGTAGTCATATGAAATTGTTGTAAAATTCCTTGTAAATCGGACGAAATGGCATTTACTGATATTTAAATGGAACATATTAATTTCACACTAATTTTTAATATTGTTCAAGTCATTCTATAAGCGATGACAGTCGGAATGGATTTTTACTGAGCGAAAGATTTTTAAGTCATCCGCAAAAATAAAAAAATGGTGAGGAAATAATATGCGAAATGTCATTGATATAAATTATAAACAAAGTAGGCCCTAAGTGGGAGCCCTGAGGCTCACCGAAGGGAATAGGGACTAAACGAGATGAGTGATTGTTAAGAACAACACATTGTGTTCTGTTTTTTTTTTGATGTGAGGAAACCCTCATGGGTACCCGTTGTATCTCAACGGGTAGTGTCAGACTACTACTGACTAAAACCTCACCCCCTTTCTCTGAGCAACCCACACTGGAAACCGCGTGAGAATTACTTCAGTGTGGGTGCTTGTCCTTCATCCAGGCTCAGCAAAGTTCTCTGCCTTCTCTTTCTTTAGTCTCTATGATCGCTTGGATGGCTTTGTAGGCCTCTTGCCGCCCCCTTTTGATGCAAGTAAACTCCTCATCATACTCATGGCATCGAAGTTCCTTTTCGTATTCCTTAGGAAACACTCTCTTACCTTTTGCCATCTACCGCATGCGAACAGAGTGTGCTCCGCATCGTCCATTTCGCCACAGTAGGGGCACTCCTCACTGGAGGCTCGATCTCGATCGAATAGATACTTTCGGAAACAGCCATGTCCCGAAAGCGCCTGTGTCAGATAGTAATCCACCTCTCCGTGTTTGCGTTCTTTCTAGTCTTGAATGTTTGGGATCAGCCTGTGTGTCCAGCGACCATGCTTTCCATCTCTCCAGTTTTTTTGCCATTCTACCATCAGGTCTTTCCTTGCGTCTTTTCTATCTCACTTTTCGTAAGTTCGGAGTCTTTCCTTGGCAAGTAGCTCGATGGGTGGTATGCCAGTAATCACTCTCTCTCCCTCTGTGGATACCGTAAAATATGCGCTGCACACCCTAATGGCGACAGTCTTCTGAACTCTTGTTAGCTTCTGTTTGAGTTTCTGCATTTTCATCGATTTGTACCAAATATGAGCTCCATAGAGAAGACATTGGGTTCTGTTGGCCAAATGAGAACTAAACCATCTAAGTAGATCGCCTTTAATATCGTAAAACTGTAGTTTGTATGTCAGTATGTCGTGATTCACCTTATCGAACGCCTTTGAGAAATCAGTATACACGGCGTCAGCTTGAGTTTGAAAAGCCAAATTACTATTAACAAAGTCCATAAAAAGCAGAAGATTAGAAACTGTAGACTTGCCTTTTGTAAAACCATGTTGTTGATTACATAATATATGAGAAGCAATGTGATGTGATACAAAATCATTTACAATACTTTCGAACAATTTGCTGAGGATTGATAGTTTCGAGATGGGACAGTAATTTTGTACCTTGCCCCTATCACTAGTCTTAGGAATAGGGGTAACATATGCCAACTTCCACTTGTCAGGAAAAACGCCTTCCCTCAACGATTTATCAAACAATATAAACAAGGAATACGATAGAGAATTTAAACAGCGTCTCAGAAAGTAGGGTTCTATTTTGTCGGGACCACTAGTTTTATTGGTATTTATTTAATTTTTTCAGTTTCTTTTAACTATTTTAATTAAAATCTAGAATAACAAAGGATAAACATCCGCATGCACTGTAATATTATTAAAATTTGGAGACTGTGGATTTTCAAAAACAGAATGGAAATAATGAGCGAAAGTGTCGGCTATATCTTGTCCACCTCTAGCAACAACACCATTATTCTCAATGACGTCAGAATAAGAATTTGTTACTTTATTAGCTTTTGTGTAAGCCCAGAGGTGTTTAGGATTGTGCAAAATGTTACTTTGAATTTTGTTAATATATTTGTTGTAACATCCGAATTTCATTATGCAACTGTTTTTTTGACGTTCGATATAATAACAAATGTGAATTCAATTTAAAAATTTTATACATTTTGCGGTACCTTTCTTTAAATTTACTTGTACGCTTAGCGCTAGAAGAAAACCATGTAGGGTAGTGACTACCCTGCGAAATACTTTTAGGAACAAGATTGTCTATTACTGAGTACAGTATTTCATAAAATTGATCTACAGCGGAATTTGTAGATAGAGAGTACAACTCAAATGACCATGGTATCTCGAAAAAAATGTGGTAATAACGGAATAATCGGCTTTTTTGAATAATTATCTTTCCATGAGGAGTAATGATAAATCAGATAAATAAACGTTAAGTTCAAAATGATGATGAACATTCTCAGGTAGTAATGGTTGGTGGCACTTAGATACAGTTAAGTACTTATTAGATAAAACTAGGTCCAGAATTCTGTTATTAATATTTCGAGTGCAATTATATTGACCTAGCTGACAGACGGAGCATGTATCTGTGATATTTTCTGCTTTGGGGGTACGATATCAATGGCTCCCCTGATGTTGAACTTGTGACGACAATTTAGTCAAATCTGGTTTATAGTTAGTCGTTTTATGTCGAACACAAGCATCTGAATTTTCAATAGTTAACCTGCTCCTGTTTTTGCTTAAAATAAATTTCATTTGTGAAAATATTTGCTCACATTTATAAGTGGACACGAATGTGGACAAAATGGCAAAGCCAATTTTTTTTAATGATGAAAACCTCGTAGGAAGTGATGCCCAACATGTTGATATCATGAGTGGGTCACTTGAAATTACCAAATGGGTCACTCGGTGACCCACGGGTCATAGGTTGCCAACCCCTGTTCTAGATTGTAGTTTTACTTGCTGTGTGTTGTCATAGTGATAATTATACATATCAATACTGTCAAATGGGAATAAATATACAACTCCTATAATAATATCAGAATTATTGTTACATTTGATTCTAACCCAAATGTTTTCAGTAGCACATAAGTATTTAGTTAGTTGACTGGACTTGTAAGTTTTAAGTACAGCTATCAGAACACCACCTCCTCTGGCCCGCTTATTTGATAGTCTATCTCTGCGATAGATCTTGTGTCGAACAGTTCAGCGGAATAGATAGAACCAATTAGCCACATTTCAGTTAGCAGACGATATCGTTGTTGTTATTTAAAATTGACAATTAAAATAAGTCTTTTGCTTAAGAACGCAATCCTCTTACGTTCTGGTAATAAACACTAAATAAGTTCACAGGACTAAATCTACATATATAATTTCCAATTGAGTGTCCGGATGTCCAGATGTCTGTCTGTGTTTCCAGACCCCCCCCCCCCAGAAGGCTCCAGTAGACTAAGGAAGTTGAAATTTGGCACACTTATAGTACGAAACACGGGACAGGTCCTAATGTAGCCGGATTTTCGATTTTCTCCCCGGGGGTCAAAATAGGGGGGTTTTCAGAAAAAAACTTCATAGAACATAATAGGCCATGGATGGATGTTTGGTTGTCTTGGTTACCAATACTAAACTCTGAAACATTCTGATATAAAATGTCAAATAAGTTAGCAAATAATTACAATTGTTTTAATATTAAACTAATAATCAGTTGAAAAAAGTGTAGAATAATTGTGTGCACAGTGAGTTATTAGTTTACAGATTATTTTTCGTCTTATAGCAGTAAAAATGTGAATTAAAGGAAACATTGAAAATGTGAATATTACAATTATGTGCAATCGTCATACTTCTATATGCAAAATATGAAAACCGCATTTTGGCGTCTAAAATATGTTCAGGTGTCAGTGTTGTCAGAAATAATTATGGTCCAATATGTTTCACAGCTCAGGTTTGAGAAAGTTGTTGTTGCTGAAACTATGAAACATGAAATTTGGAATCTATATATATTTCTTCTATAACCTAACAAAGGGCTATTCAAAATTTGTTTTTACAGATTGGGCGGTCATAAAAACAGCAACAGTAATATTTTACTTTACAATTAATATTTAAAATTATTCTGATCAAAATTATTTTCTACTTTTTAGTGCAAAAGAAAACCAGGCAAGACTACGATAACCGTGGCGCCACCTATGACAACATATTCTGATAGACCTCATGTTCCTGATAAAAAAAAACAAATAAAATTTTTCAATATCTCGCTTAGTTTCCGAGATATGGACTTTTTAAAATCTTATTTTCGATTATTTTCTGAGGTTATAATTTTAAATAATAAAGTCAATTAATTTAATTCGCCACCAATTGACGACGTATTCTAATAGACCTCGACGTCGTAATAAGAAAAAAACGAAATTTTTTTTTCGATATCTCGCTTAGTTTTCGAAAACTCGAATTTAGAAAGTCTATTTTTCTAATATATATGGAAATGGCAACCCGATGTATATGCACTAAGAATATATAAAATCAGTATATGAGCATTCAGCATTATAAACAATTATTTACACTTTCTTGGTCTTAATAAGCATCATGACAATTTTTTTGTAAAATTAATATTGTATTACATAACCCACCAAAACGCAATATATGACCGCCCAAAACGCAATATAAAACACCCAAAACGCAATATAAACCCCCAAAACGCAATACAAAACCCCCAAAAAGCAATATAAAATCTCCAATTAATTAGTTAATTATTTTTTTAGTCAAATAATTTAAGTTTTTTATTATTTTTATAACTAACGATTTAGATGAAATTCACTGAAAAAGGGTTTTGGGGGACAAAAAATCGATCTAGATAAGTTTTATTCTTGGAAGCCTCCGTTTTCTTCCAAATTTTCTCATTTAAGGAATGAAAAATGAGAAATTGTGTCAAAATACTGAAAGTTATACTAAAAAAAACGTAAATGATTTTAATAAAAAAGAAGAAATATTAAGTAGGTAATTATAGTGTTAACTAATATTTCAATAATTGGCGTAAGGTATGTTATTTTTATATCATGGCGTATTAAACATTATTCAAACCTAGAATTTCGGCTCCAGAGAAGTGAAAAAAAACCCGGGTCGCAGTGCCAAAACCCTGCCGACAAAATAGTGTATTTGCTAATGCAGGCCTTGTGGCTTTATTATGTGAACTTAAGGTGATTGTTGAGCAAAATAAAAATATTAACTCCTTAATACACCCCTCAAAATTACATTTTTTTCTTAATTGCATTATTATTGTCGATCGAACGTCTACACCAAAATTAAAAACACCATTCAGTACATAACTCAATATCTGCAAACTAGTGTTTTAAAAAAATTTGTAAATCCGGTCCTGTCGGGCCGATTTTATTAAAATTTTAGAAGCACTTTTTGATTGCTATTAAAGGGTTAAATTTCAATTTTGAAACGATTCTGATAATTTTTTAGGTATTTTTGGACCCGAAAACTTTTTTCAACCCCTAAAAACCACCCTTAAAATGACTCGATTGGACCCATTTTAAATAGGCTTCGTGCGGTGATGGATTCCAACATGTGTGCCAAATTTCGTTAAAATTAATTGACTCCTTCGAAAGTTATTGCCCGCACACACATATATACCTATATATATATATAGTATATATATATATATCACCGAACGTTGGCTAACATAGGTAACTTTGTTATTAGTGGAGATAGAAAGTCGGTTAAATGGGCAAAGTAGTGCAGAAAATTGGGCTCATTAACGTCCCGTCGAGAAAACAATTGAATTTTGACACCCTATGAATTTATTCAGAAAATAGTGAAAATTGCCATTTATGAAAACTGGCCATAACTTTTTTATTTATATAGATATTTGAAAATTTCATTAACCATTCTTTGATAACTTTTTAAGGTCTTTTCAGTGGCGTAGGTTTAATTTTTTTATTTCCACTAGATAATGAGATATTGACATGAACTTTGGTTTTTCTTATGGACGGCATTTTTGATTTTCAGGTATTCAAATTCTGATTATTTTTCTGAATAATTTGACATAGCATATCCTATATCTAAACCAATCAGAAGCTACAAAACTGACCAAAATAGCTTTTTGACGTTATCCATACCGATCAAAGTGTGCCGTGTAAAACAAAATTTGTTGAAACAAATACACATCGACAGGTTAACAATCTGTCGAGCGATCGCTACAGTTTTGCTAATTCATTTTGTTTGATTTACTCTCTAAAATGGCTCAAGCATTCTCAAATTTGGAGAAACAGGCTATTTTTGCGCATACATTCAGCGTAACAAAAATACCACGTGGGCTCAAGCAGAATACTTGAACCTTTATTCAGAAAGGCGATAGCCTTATTCAATAACTTTTAGGAACTTAAATAGAAATTTAAAGGTATACGGTTCATTTTCAAAGAAAAAAGGCAACATTCAACACTGTGCTGAAGAATTGGTTTTAGCAAACTTTGAAATTAATGGAGAAAAGTCAACCAAACAACTTGAAAATGAAGTCGGTGTAAATAAATCGACAGTTACGAGAATTAAAAAAATAGAGGTATCAACCATATAAATATTGCGAATAAATTTTTTGAGAAATCACTAATTTTTATTTCAAAATCATCTATTTTGTTCGCGCAATATTTGACCCCATCTACAAGATCAGAGTAGATTTTTTTCATATCGGTCATTTCTGCTTGAAAATTATCAGATAAAGACAGATTTTCAGGGTTCCTTGCAGTATCTGGGGAGAGCAACCTCTGATTACCAAGGAAAATCGATAGTCGTTTAGGTTTCTTATTAGCCCGTATACAGTCAGAACAACTCCATAATATTCCCTCAGTAGTTGACAAAGCTCTGAGTTCGTTAGGAAATTTGGCACACTTAAAATGAAAAGTACGTTGACATGATACTTGACACTGTAGTTCCGATTTCTTCGTGATTACATTTGTATAAATTGCACAATTCTCCGACATGTTAATAACTGTTGTAAATTTGTATTTAATTTAACAAGTTGTATTTAGAGAAGTAATCGACGCTCTATTATTAGTAAAACACACACATACAGATATTATTTGAGGTTATGATTACAATTTAGACAACAAACAAAATTGTATTTAGAGACGAAATCGACACTTGTTTAACTTGTAGTAAAACACACACAATACACATACAGATATTATTTGAGGTTATGATTTCAATTTACAGAAAATAAACACAAATCTCTACAATAATAACTAAGATTAAATAATTTAATCAGAAAAAAACACTGGAAAAGAAATTATATTAGCACATACGCTATAAGCACGTCCGCACTGCACCGAATCTACACAAGGTTAATTGAACTTGGAAAGTATGCATTTCGTGCTGATTAGCTGCGGCTGAAGAAGGTGGTAACTTTGATAATATCACCGTATTGGTTGTCAGACCAACGTATTTGTTGAAGTGGACGTATCTTAACTCGTTAAGACTTTTTTCAGTTTGCTTAGCCCCATACAAGGCAAGAATATTATCTTTCTCCTTCTTCTTCTACTTGCTCGTATGAGGCATTCGGGTTACTGAAAACTTTTATCGTACCCTGCAAGTCGATTTTTTTGACTAAGCAGAACAGATTGAACCTTTTCTTTGCCGTAGAATGCAACCAATTATTTCATGCAGAAAGAGGATTGATTCCATGCAGTTTTCAACTATATCTCAATCAATTAAGCTTCGACTGTTGTAAATCATCTTCTTCCCAGTCCCTTGACCCTCATTTAGCAAGAATATATTCTTGTCTGGTGAAGTAAGACCCAGTAAAAAGACCAATAAATCTATATTAAAAATTGAAAGGAAACCCGGTGGCTCGGGATTAATAAAAAAGCAATAGTGATGTTAAAATTGCATTTACGGCTAACGTTTCGGTGAACTTTTCACCATCCTCAGAGCACCTAAAATTATGTTAAAAATTAATATTAATTGTTAGCTATAATGGATTTATAAAAAATATGATAAAGTTTAAACTTATCAATGCAGTTAAAATTTCAGTATATTGTTAATTGATAATAAATTTAGGCACATCATGAAATTTAATTTTGTGGAAAAATAAAAATAGTCAAAAATATAAAATTAATTTTAACTTCTTCTTAGGACGCGAAATTAAAACTGATTTTTTTTTATTTAATAAAATCACATTGATAAGTATAAATTTAAGTAATACTAGAAAATGACATTTTTTCAATTAGGTTGCTGTATATAGAAGACAACCCTTCAATATCTGTTCTTTTATCAATACTAGTTGTGAATTTTTTTATACATATCATTTCTAACAATATGCGTTTGAAGTAATTATTTTCATGTATCAGTAGGTATAGTAGGGTTAATAAAGTCGAATATATGTTTGTAATTATAGCTATGCTGAACTAAAAATGTTAAATTTGTGTTAGGATAAAAATATTTTTTGTATTTTTGTATATCATAAGAGTGTTGTTTTAACCGTTGAGACATATATTGAGAAGATTGGCCTATATATTATACGGCATCACAGTTTTTACAATTGATTTTATAAACTAAATTCGAATTTTTTAATTTGTCAGTTTTATCTTTAATTTTTGAAAAAACATTTTTGTAGATCGAATTATAATTTTTATAAGTGATAGTGTTTTCTGAGTTGAGTATATTTTTAAGTTTCTCCGATAAAGCGGGAACATATGGAATTGAAAAAAGGCACCGTTCATATTATTATATTTGTTATTATTGTTTTTATTAGTGTTATTTATGATTTCATTAATTAAGGTGGAGGGGTAATTGTTATTTATAAGAAAAAAATTTATGATTTGGAAATTTTTTTCTCTGAATTGTAGGCTAGAAATTTGGTTGGATCTATCTAAAAGGTTTTTAATAACGTTAATTTTATATTGGAACGGACTTGTAGAATAATAATTTAGGTATCTACCAGAGTGAGTTGGTTTTAGATACCAATCTATTATTATGGAGTTATCAGGCATGTGGATAAATTTTATGTCTAGGAATGCAATGTAGTTGTTATTTTCTGTTTCTAAGAGGAACTAAATGTCCGGATGGTATGAATTAAAAATTTGGAGGGTAATATCTAATTTGTCATTTGGAATAGCAATAAGAATGTCATCCACATATCTTTTGTATATTATTATGTCGTATGGTAATGTGGGTATTAATTTATTCTGTAAGTCACTCATAATAATATAACTGATTATGGGACTAAGATAATTACCCATGACTAAACCTTTTATTTGTTTATATATTTGATTATTATAAGAAAAATATCCTGAATTAATACAGAGGTCTACTAAATTAATTAACTGGGTTTTAAGGGTAGTATGGGGTGCTAGTAGATACCAATTATCAGAAATTACTTCTAAAGCTACATTTGTTAATTTACTAATTTAGTGGACTGTATGGCTTACCTGCTGAATGCTGTTCGATTCTTGCCGTGGTTGGAAAAAGGGGAAAGGATAGCTAAGGATTCCTTCCACGACACAAAACTGTCCACACACAACAGATAATTATTTGATATTAAAAATAATACAAAAAACAAAAACTTTTACTGCTGTATACTTTGATATCATACACTCCGATGTTATTCGTAATACGGTTCAAACACGACTCCTTACTCGGATCTACTTGTGGTTACAAAAACGATCAAAACGCAAAAACTAAAATCCAATACCTTACTGCCCTCTATTGGGTCATTAAATCAAATATAAAAATAAACTAAAGCGGCGTGAACATCCTGCCCCGGGCAAATGAATGTAAATTCAGCGAAAACAAAAATTTTATAAATCAACAAAAATTGAAACCGAAACAATTGTTTACATAACTCTTTCAAACATATTCTAAAATAAACTAATTCTAATTAAGGAAAAGGTCCATTTTTTTCTATTGATTGGGAAGTGGACAAAGCTTCACAATCGGACGAAGATACGAACTGTGCTTTGTCTTCACGGACGCGACACGTACTATTCCATCCTTTCCGGGATAGAGTTTTTCAATTATGGCTAATGGCCACTGAAGGGGTGGGATGTTGTTTTGAATGATAATTACTACCATTCCTACCTTTGCGGGATTACTCTTCAAATTCCACTTTTGTCTCACCTGAAGAGTGGAGAGATATTCCGAATGCCAACGCTTCCAATAATGTTGGACAATGGAATCTAATAATTTATAACGACCTAAACGGTTTTGGGGTTCGGTCGACAGATCTTCCGCCGGGAACGAATTTAACGGAGATCCGTATAGAAAATGAGCGGGTGTTATAGCAACAGGGTCATGGGGATCGCTACTAAGGCAGCATAAGGGTCGCGAATTGAGAAGGGCTTCAATTTGTGTAAGTACGGTACTGAATTCTTCATAGGTTAAGATTTGAGTTCCTATAACCTTTGCTAAATGCGATTTAACGCTCTTTATATTGGCCTCCCATATCCCACCGAAGTGAGGGGCACTGGGAACATTGAACTTCCAATCAATTTTATGAATATTCAGTTCTCGTTGGAAAGCTTCCTTATATTCACGGGACGCTATAAATCGATAAATTTCATCTATTTGAGCTTTCGCGCCTATGAAATTGGTTCCGCAATCCGAGAATAATGTAGAACAATTCCCGCGACGGGATAAGAAACGCTTCAAGGCGGCTAAGAAAGACTCGGTGGATAAATCCGCAGCTAGTTCCAAGTGAACAGCTTTGGTTGCTAGACAAATAAATAGACAAACGTATGCCTTCTGACTTTTAATTCCTCTTCGACGGCCTAACGTTATATAAAACGCTCCGGTAAAGTCAACACCGGTTGAACAAAACGCTTTAGCTTTATTAACACGCTCTAATGGTAAACCCCCCAGGGGAGGTATTGGAATGTAGTTGCGATGGCAGTTGCGTTCCAATGCTTTTTGGGAATTAGCGGTCCCAGGTTCCTGAGCTCGCACCAGTTGGTCGTGTATTCCAGCTGGGTGAACATTGTTTGGGGACTATTATGAAGGACAGGCAGTTGCAACTCTTTTCTTCTTCTGTTCTCCCTTCTTTCTGTTTGTTGATAGCGGCATGTCCCTCCGTTATGGGTACGTTATTGTTGCTGTCTCTTGTTTATAATAGTCCCCAAATAATACACCTGCGTGTTTGCCGTGCGTGGTGACCCGTAAGGAGGAAAAGGGTATCCTGGTAGTTGAGGTTTGTCTTGGACACGCCAACACACTGCTTTGGGCTCGGCTTCTTTGTAAACGGGCGGCTAGACCTAACCCAGCCTAGTCAATCGGCTAACGTCGTGGATATTAAGTATTCCGGCGGGGTGAGCCAGTATCTCTTGATGGAGTGACACCGTCTTTGGAGCTGACTATGTCGACTGTGTAGCCCTGGCGCTCTGCACCGATTTGCGGTCATCGTCCCCTTGTTGGGCTCCGTGGTGGGTGGGGCGCACGGTTGATGAAAATCATAATAAACATTATGACTTCCTACCCTCCCTTAACCAGCCCCCCCCCAGGGGAGGTATTGGAATGTAGTTGCGATGGCAGTTGCGTTCCAATGCTTTTTGGGAATTAGCGGTCCCAGGTTCCTGAGCTCGCACCAGTTGGTCGTGTATTCCAGCTGGGTGAACATTGTTTGGGGACTATTATGAAGGACAGACAGTTGCAACTCTTTTCTTCTTCTGTTCTTCCTTCTTTCTGTTTGTTGATAGCGGCATGTCCCTCCGTTATGGGTACGTTATTGTTGCTGTCTCTTGTTTATAATAGTCCCCAAATAATACACCTGCGTGTTTGCCGTGCGTGGTGACCCGTAAGGAGGAAAAGGGTATCCTGGTAGTTGAGGTTTGTCTTGGACACGCCAACACACTGCTTTGGGCTCGGCTTCTTTGTAAACGGGCGGCTAGACCTAACCCAGCCTAGTCAATCGGCTAACGTCGTGAATATTAAGTATTCCGGCGGGGTGAGCCAGTATCTCTTGATGGAGTGACACCGTCTTTGGAGCTGACTATGTCGACTGTGTAGCCCTGGCGCTCTGCACCGATTTGCGGTCATCGTCCCCTTGTTGGGCTCCGTGGTGGGTGGGGCGCACGGTTGATGAAAATCATAATAAACATTATGAGTTCTTACCCTCCATTAACCAGCCCTCCTTTTAAAAGAGGGCGTAATGATGAAAATTTAGATTTGTTGTTTGGTAACGACACATTAACTGTGACTCCATGTAACAGATATTTAGTTATGAGTAAAATAACCGGAAATTTCAATAGTGACAATCCTTTTTACATTAATAAACATCTCGATGGCTTATTTGGAAATTTTAAAAGTGTTAAAAAGTTGCGTGACGGATGTTTACTAATTGAAACATCATCCCAACGTCAAGCTGATAAGGTATTGTCTTGCAAAAGCATTAAAGCTTCAGACATGACTACTGACGTACCAGTGAAGGTAGACCTACATAAGCAGTTAAATTTTTCTAAAGGTAGGATCTATTGTTACGATCTACTCAACTGCTCGGTCGAAACAATAAGAGACGAGTTAAAAGATCAAGGTGTGACTGAAGTTTATAGGATTCATGCTCGTCGAGACGGTCAGCTAGTACCGACTCCATCCCACATACTGACATTTTGTACACCACATCCTCCATCGACGATCCAAGCCGCCTATTATAAACTCCAAGTACATCCTTATATTCCGTCGCCTCTTCGCTGCTATAAATGCCAGAAATTTGGACATTCGCAGAATAATTGTAGCTCCGCCAGCATCTGTGCAAACTGCAGTCAAAGTATGCATGAAGATCAACCTTGCAAAAGGAAGTCTCTGTGTGTGAACTGCAATGGTGCTCATTCTGCCAGATCTAAAGAATGCCCTAAATTTAAGGAAGAATTTAAAATACAGGAAATTAGAACATCCTTGAAAATTTCATTCGCAGAGGCGAAACGTAAATATAAGGAGGAAACTGCGCCTTCATTTTCCCGATCTTTTGCTAACGTCACTGGTACTCCTGTCAAAAAAGTTGACATGTCCACTCAGACATGTGATATGTCAACACAGACCATTGAAATTTCCCCTAGTGCTTCTAAAACTGTCGAAAGCAAAATTATCAAAGAGGTTAAAGTTAAAAATATAAAAAAGAACCCGGCTAATCGATCTAGATCGCCGGTAAAAAAGATCAAATCACCGATAAAAAAATCTAAAGTCATCCTGAACCGAAATAACACTAAAAGTATGACCATCAGTCGTGTTACCAGCAGCTCATCAGAATCTGCGATGGACGAATGTCCTCCTCCGCATTATCGAAATGATGCGAGGGGGAAAACATAATGAGGCAGTGTCTTTATTTTCAAATTTTATCCATTCAATTTCCTACAGTGGAATATGAACGGATTCTATGTCCACTTAAGCGAACTAAAATTACTGCTCAACGATCATAATGCTACCGCTGTTAGCTTACAGGAAACACATCTAAAAGACATCAACACTCCAGTTCTCCGTGGCTTTGCCATTTACCGTAAAGATAAACCATTTGCCGAACGAGCAAGCGGCGGAGTCGCTGTCATAGTTAGAAATAGTGTGTTTTCGGAAAATGTCTCGATACGATCTGATTTGCAGGTCATCGCCGTCAGAATTTTTGCGCCGAAACCGGTTACTTTGTGTTCAATATACATTTCTCCGACAGAACAACCGACACTCGCAAGTATTGTGTCTGTGATCGATCAGCTTCCACGTCCCTTTATCATCATGGGGGACTTTAACGCCCATGACCCCACTTGGGGTTCAAATCACTTGGATGCTCGTGGAAGACTGATGGAGACGTTGATTCTAAATTTGAACCTGGTAATATTGAACACGGGTACTAATACACATTTTTCGGCAGCAAATAGGACATTTTCAGCTATTGATCTCACTCTCTGCTCTTCTTCTATCGCCCCATCCTGTGAATGGGAAGTAAATGCCGATCTCTGTGGAAGTGATCATTTTCCAATCATTTGTCGGGCTCTTTCATTCCATGTGGATGAGAGACGCTCCCCGAAATGGATAATACGACAAGCGAATTGGTCACTTTTTCAAGAAGCGCTTGATATCGGCGAAATGAACTTTGGCAACGTCGACGCAGCTGTAGAGCATTTCACGGATGCGGTAATCGAGGCAGCTTCGGCTGCGATCCCACGCACGTCGACAACACCACGACGCGTGCCCGTTCCCTGGTGGAACGAGACCTGTCGGGAGGCCATCCGTGAACGTCGAAAGGCTCTCCGTCACTTCAAAAATAATATGACGGACGAGAATCGGATAATATTCATGCAGAAGCGTTCCGTTGCCAGACGTATCATAGCAGAGAGTAAAAAGCAGTCGTGGACCGAGTTCGTATCCACTATAAGAAGTTCTACTCCCGCCCGCGAAGTGTGGGAAAAAATCCGGAGGATCTCTGGCAAACAGAGTTATAATCACGTTTCGGGATTGATAATGGACAATGACGTTATAACGTCACCTGCCGAGGTGTCAGATTACATGGGTTCATGCTACGCAAGAGTTTCTAGTTCCACTAATTACCTCGAGAGTTTTTTGGCTCAGAAAACCTTAGCGGAACAAGTAACATTGAACTTCTCATCGCCGAACGATGAGAATTATAATGCATCATTCACCTCGTGGGAACTACAGTCGAGTTTGCGCGATTGCCATGATACTTCTCCAGGACCAGACGACATCCATTATCAATTTTTGAAAAGGCTACCTCCCTCCGGTTTTGCATTCCTTCTCAAGATGTTCAACTTGATTTGGTCATCGAACATGTTTCCATCCGCTTGGTACAACTCTATTGTAGTGCCGTTGTTGAAGCCGGGAAAAGACCGTAAACAAGCTTCCAGTTATCGTCCTGTTTCTCTAACCAGTTGTTTGTCAAAACTCCTCGAACGGATGATCAACCGACGATTGATCTGGATCCTTGAATCTAGACGCTTGATCACGAACGCCCAGTGCGGCTTTCGAAAACACCGTTCGACGATGGATCATCTCGTCCGGTTGGAGTCTGCAATACAGGACGCTTTTCTAAATAAACAGCACTTGCTGGCTGTCTTTTTCGATCTCGAAAAGGCTTATGACACTACATGGCGGTATGGGATACTCCGCACACTACACAATTGGGGTATCAAAGGACATCTTGGGAAGTTTTTAAGTAATTTTCTATCTGAGCGTCATTTTCAGGTACGTATCGGCAACACGTTGTCTAATGACTTTATACAGGAGAACGGTGTGCCACAGGGTTCTGTACTCAGTGTCACTCTTTTTTCCATCGCTATTAATGGCATAATTGAGAGCATCCCAACAACTGTAGAGTCATTGCTCTATGTTGACGACTTGGCGATTTACTGTTCGTCAAAGTACATTCGTACTGCACAACGTCATCTGCAATTGGCCATTAATAGCATACAGCGCTGGACAACCGACAACGGTTTTAATTTTTCCGTTGAGAAAACGCAGTGTGTGCACTTTTGCAGGACTCGTGGTTGCTATCAGGAACCGTTCTTGTACCTGTACGGCACGTACATTTCTGTGCAAAACAGTGCCCGTTTTCTTGGGCTTACCTTGGACCGATCGTTAAACTGGAAGGCGCATATTAATATTTTAAAGCGAAAATCGATGTCCTCGATTAATATTTTAAAAATTTTATCCGGCACCACTTGGGGAGCGGACCGTACGGTTATGCTGCGAATCTATCGGGCACTCGTACGGTCTAAACTGGATTACGGTAGCATAGTGTATGACTCTGCGCGTGAGTCGTACATACGAACACTAAATGCCGTCCATCACGCTGGAGTTCGACTATCTACTGGAGCGTTTCGATCCAGCCCAGTAGTCAGCATTCTTGCTGAAAGCGGAGAGCTTCCGTTGAACATCAGGCGGAAAAGAAACATAATTTCTTACGCTTCCAAGCTCCGTAGTCAACCTGATCACCCTACATATAGTTGTGTATTCGAACCTCGTTTTTCTTCTCTGTACAGACGGAAAAGAAATGCTACTCGTCCCCTCGGTATCAGGTTGGCAAATCATCTGAACGAACTTCAGTTAGTGCTTCCTAGAACGCTAAGAGTTGGATGTAATTCTGTGCCTCCGTGGCTTATCCCTCAGCCCATCGTCGATATGTCGTTGTCGGTGTATCAACGCGATACAACTACTCCAGAATTCTATCGTCAACTGTTCCTTAATTGGTTAGACGAAAATCGAGACTTCCGTCCCGTTTATACAGACGGATCGAAGTCTCACGATCAAGTCGGCTGTGCGTTCGTCACCGATAACGAGAGTTACGGTTATAAACTGTCTCAGCAATGCAGTATTTTTACTGCAGAGCTATTTGCAATTTTGCAATCCTTGAGACATGTTCATGGCCCGAATAAGTATGTCATTTGCAGCGATTCTTTGAGTGGTCTTCAGGCTATACAGTGTTTGTATCCTAGTCATACGCTAATATGCTTAATTCAGGACAAATTGTATTCCCTGCGGAGAGGTGGAACCATTGTCCGTTTTTGTTGGATTCCCGGTCACATGGGGATCCGGGGGAACGAACTGGCAGACACTGCTGCCAAAGACGCTGCAAGTAACGGACAAAATGTGTTTTGCGTTATCGGTGACGATCTGAAAAATGGACTTAAAACAGCAGTCCAACAGGTGTGGAAAGACGAATGGAGTACGACGATAGAAAACAAACTAAGAACAATTAAACCTACAGTTGACCCTTGGATCACATCTTGTCGTTCCTCCAGGTGGGAGGAAGTATTACTCACACGACTTCGCATCGGTCACTGTAGGCTGACGCACGGTTTTCTAATGGCTCGTGAGGAACCGCCCATCTGTGAGACGTGTGACACTCGTGTCACCGTCTCACACATTTTAATCGAGTGTGTCCAGTTCAGGGACACACGACAGCGGATCGGATTGTCAGGTGATCTGTCGGTTATTTTAGGAAATGATCCTGACAATGTCGATCTGCTGTTTCGTTTTTTAAAAGAAACCGGTCTCGACCGGTATCTATGATTTTATTTATTTATTTATTGATCGTTTTGTTTTTTGTTATTGTATTGTTTTGTTTTTTGTTATAGTATCGTTTTGTTTTATGTTTTTATAATTATTATATACATTGACAATTGTCATATTTTTTATAGACGCTGATAACCTCAGATGTTGAGCGTCTATAATCTACAATCACTCACTCATCACTTAACCAGCCCTCCTTTTAAAAGAGGGCGTAATGATGAAAATTTAGATTTGTTGTTTGGTAACGACACATTAACTGTGACTCCATGTAACAGATATTTAGTTATGAGTAAAATAACCGGAAATTTCAATAATGACAGTCCTTTTTACATTAATAAACATCTCGATGGCTTATTTGGAAATTTTAAAAGTGTTAAAAAGTTGCGTGACGGATGTTTACTAATTGAAACATCATCCCAACGTCAAGCTGATAAGGTATTGTCTTGCAAAAGCATTAAAGCTTCAGACATGACTACTGACGTACCAGTGAAGGTAGACCTACATAAGCAGTTAAATTTTTCTAAAGGTAGGATCTATTGTTACGATCTACTCAACTGCTCGGTCGAAACAATAAGAGACGAGTTAAAAGATCAAGGTGTGACTGAAGTTTATAGGATTCATGCTCGTCGAGACGGTCAGCTAGTACCGACTCCATCCCACATTCTGACATTTTGTACACCACATCCTCCATCGACGATCCAAGCCGCCTATTATAAACTCCAAGTACATCCTTATATTCCGTCGCCTCTTCGCTGCTATAAATGCCAGAAATTTGGACATTCGCAGAATAATTGTAGCTCCGCCAGCATCTGTGCAAACTGCAGTCAAAGTATGCATGAAGATCAACCTTGCAAAAGGAAGTCTCTGTGTGTGAACTGCAATGGTGCTCATTCTGCCAGATCTAAAGAATGTCCTAAATTTAAGGAAGAATTTAAAATACAGGAAATTAGAACATCCTTGAAAATTTCATTCGCAGAGGCGAAACGTAAATATAAGGAGGAAACTGCGCCTTCATTTTCCCGATCTTTTGCTAACGTCACTGGTACTCCTGTCAAAAAAGTTGACATGTCCACTCAGACATGTGATATGTCAACACAGACCATTGAAATTTCCCCTAGTACTTCTAAAACTGTCGAAAGCAAAATTATCAAAGAGGTTAAAGTTAAAAATATAAAAAAGAACCCGGCTAATCGATCTAGATCGCCGGTAAAAAAGATCAAATCACCGATAAAAAAATCTAAAGTCATCCTGAACCGTAATAACACTAAAAGTATGACCATCAGTCGTGTTACCAGCAGCTCATCAGAATCTGCGATGGACGAATGTCCTCCTCCGCATTATCGAAATGATGCGAGGGGGAAAACATAATGAGGCAGTGTCTTTATTTTCAAATTTTATCCATTCAATTTCCTACAGTGGAATATGAACGGATTCTATGTCCACTTAAGCGAACTAAAATTACTGCTCAACGATCATAATGCTACCGCTGTTAGCTTACAGGAAACACATCTAAAAGACATCAACACTCCAGTTCTCCGTGGCTTTGCCATTTACCGTAAAGATAAACCATTTGCCGAACGAGCAAGCGGCGGAGTCGCTGTCATAGTTAGAAATAGTGTGTTTTCGGAAAATGTCTCGATACGATCTGATTTGCAGGTCATCGCCGTCAGAATTTTTGCGCCGAAACCGGTTACTTTGTGTTCAATATACATTTCTCCGACAGAACAACTGACACTCGCAAGTATTGTGTCTGTGATCGATCAGCTTCCACTCCCCTTTATCATCATGGGGGACTTTAACGCCCATAACCCCACTTGGGGTTCAAATCACTTGGATGCTCGTGGAAGACTGATGGAGACGTTGGTTCTGAATTTGAACCTGGTAATATTGAACACGGGTACTAATACACATTTTTCGGCAGCAAATAGGACATTTTCAGCTATTGATCTCACTCTCTGCTCTTCTTCTATCGCCCCATCCTGTGAATGGGAAGTACATGCCGGGATCTGTGGAAGTGATCATTTTCCAATCATTTGTCGGGCTCTTTCATTCCACGTGGATGAGAGACGCTCCCCGAAATGGATAATACGACAAGCGAATTGGTCACTTTTTCAAGAAGCGCTTGATATCGGCGAAATGAACTTTGGCAACGTCGACGCAGCTGTAGAGCATTTCACGGATGCGGTTATCGAGGCAGCTTCGGCTGCGATCCCACGCACGTCGACAACACCACGACGCGTGCCCGTTCCCTGGTGGAACGAGACCTGTCGGGAGGCCATCCGTGAACGTCGAAAGGCTCTCCGTCACTTCAAAAATAATATGACGGCCGAGAATCGGATAATTTTCATGCAGAAGCGTTCCGTTGCCAGACGTATCATAGCAGAGAGTAAAAAGCAGTCGTGGACCGAGTTCGTATCCACTATAAGAAGTTCTACTCCCGCCCGCGAAGTGTGGGAAAAAATCCGGAGGATCTCTGGCAAACAGAGTTATAATCACGTTTCGGGATTGATAATGGACAATGACGTTATAACGTCACCTGCCGAGGTGTCAGATTACATGGGTTCATGCTACGCAAGAGTTTCTAGTTCCACTAATTACCTCGAGAGTTTTTTGGCTCAGAAAACCTTAGCGGAACAAGTAACATTGAACTTCTCATCGCCGAACGATGAGAATTCTAATGCATCATTCACCTCGTGGGAACTACAGTCGAGTTTGCGCGATTGCCATGATACTTCTCCAGGACCAGACGACATCCATTATCAATTTTTGAAAAGGCTACCTCCCTCCGGTTTTGCATTCCTTCTCAAGATGTTCAACTTGATTTGGTCATCGAACATGTTTCCATCCGCTTGGTACAACTCTATTGTAGTGCCGTTGTTGAAGCCGGGAAAAGACCGTAAACAAGCTTCCAGTTATCGTCCTGTTTCTCTAACCAGTTGTTTGTCAAAACTCCTCGAACGGATGATCAACCGACGATTGATCTGGATCCTTGAATCTAGACGCTTGATCACGAACGCCCAGTGCGGCTTTCGAAAACACCGTTCGACGATGGATCATCTCGTCCGGTTGGAGTCTGCAATACAGGACGCTTTTCTAAATAAACAGCACTTGCTGGCTGTCTTTTTCGATCTCGAAAAGGCTTATGACACTACATGGCGGTATGGGATACTCCGCACACTACACAATTGGGGTATCAAAGGACATCTTGGGAAGTTTTTAAGTAATTTTCTATCTGAGCGTCATTTTCAGGTACGTATCGGCAACACGTTGTCTAATGACTTTATACAGGAGAACGGTGTGCCACAGGGTTCTGTACTCAGTGTCACTCTTTTTTCCATCGCTATTAATGGCATAATTGAGAGCATCCCAACAACTGTACAGTCATTGCTCTATGTTGACGACTTGGCGATTTACTGTTCGTCAAAGTACATTCGTACTGCACAACGTCATCTGCAATTAGCCATTAATAGCATACAGCGCTGGACAACCGACAACGGTTTTAATTTTTCCGTTGAGAAAACCCAGTGTGTGCACTTTTGCAGGACTCGTGGTTGCTATCAGGAACCGTTCTTGTATCTGTACGGCACGTACATTTCTGTGCAAAACAGTGCCCGTTTTCTTGGGCTTACATTGGACCGATCGTTAAACTGGAAGGCGCATATTAATATTTTAAAGCGAAAATCGATGTCCTCGATTAATATTTTAAAAATTTTATCCGGCACCACTTGGGGAGCGGACCGTACGGTTATGCTGCGAATTTATCGGGCACTCGTACGGTCTAAACTGGATTACGGTAGCATAGTGTATGACTCTGCGCGTGAGTCGTACATACGAACACTAAATGCCGTCCATCACGCTGGAGTTCGAGTATCTACTGGAGCGTTTCGATCCAGCCCAGTAGTCAGCATTCTTGCTGAAAGCGGAGAGCTTCCGTTGAACATCAGGCGGAAAAGAAACATAATTTCTTACGCTTCCAAGCTCCGTAGTCAACCTGATCACCCTACATATAGTTGTGTATTCGAACCTCGTTTTTCTTCTCTGTACAGACGGAAAAGAAATGCTACTCGTCCCCTCGGTATCAGGTTGGCGAATCATCTGAACGAACTTCAGTTAGTGCTTCCTAGAACGCTAAGAGTTGGACGCAATTCTGTGCCTCCGTGGCTTATCCCTCAGCCCATCGTCGATATGTCGTTGTCGGTGTATCAACGCGATACAACTACTCCAGAATTCTATCGTCAACTGTTCCTTAATTGGTTAGACGAAAATCGAGACTTCCGTCCCGTTTATACAGACGGATCGAAGTCTCACGATCAAGTCGGCTGTGCGTTCGTCACCGATAGCGAGAGTTACGGTTATAAACTGTCTCAGCAATGCAGTATTTTTACTGCGGAGCTATTTGCAATTTTGCAATCCTTGAGACATGTTCATGGCCCGAATAAGTATGTCATTTGCAGCGATTCTTTGAGTGGTCTTCAGGCTATACAGTGTTTGTATCCTAGTCATACACTGATATGCTTAATTCAGGACAAATTGTATTCCCTGCGGAGAGGTGGAACCATTGTCCGTTTTTGTTGGATTCCCGGTCACATGGGGATCCGGGGGAACGAACTGGCAGACACTGCTGCCAAAGACGCTGCAAGTAACGGACAAAATGTGTTTTGCGTTATCGGTGACGATCTGAAAAATGAACTTAAAACAGCAGTCCAACAGGAGTGGAAAGACGAATGGAGTACGACGATAGAAAACAAACTAAGAACAATTAAACCTACAGTTGACCCCTGGATCACATCTTGTCGTTCCTCCAGGTGGGAGGAAGTATTACTCACACGACTTCGCATCGGTCACTGTAGGCTGACGCACGGTTTTCTAATGGCTCGTGAGGAAGCGCCCATCTGTGAGACGTGTGACACTCGTGTCACCGTCTCACACATTTTAATCGAGTGTGTCCAGTTCAGGGACACACGACAGCGGATCGGATTGTCAGGTGATCTGTCGGTTATTTTAGGAAATGATCCTGACAATGTCGATCTGCTGTTTCGTTTTTTAAAAGAAACCGGTCTCGACCGGTATCTATGATTTTATTTATTTATTTATTGATCGTTTTGTTTTTTGTTATTGTATTGTTTTGTTTTTTGTTATAGTATCGTTTTGTTTTATGTTTTTATAATTATTATATACATTGACTATTGTCATATTTTTATAGACGCTGATAACCTCAGATGTTGAGCGTCTATAATCTACAATCTCTCTCTCTCTAATGGTAAATCGGACATATAGGGTAATTCTGTTTTGGATGTAATCTGAAGCAATTGCTACATTTCCATAGACGTTGACGGATCATTTCTCGTGCAGAAAGTATCCAATAATTTTGTTGCAACAACGATTTCAGTAAACTCGCACCGGTATGGCAGTATCTTTGGTGATAATGATCAATAAGTAATTTTACGAAGGGGTCGGATTTTGGTAACAGTATTGGGTGTTTTTGATCAAAACTAACATTAGCGTTGGACAATCTTCCGCCGATTCGAATGATTTTATCTCTGATAAAAGGATTTAGACGGCGTAAATGTGATCGAATGGGTTTACTTTCAAAAATAAGATTGTATTCGTTGCGAAAGTGTTTTTGCTGAACGGCCTGAATCAACATAATTTCAGCCTTTTCTAAATCTGACTTTGCTATACGGTCATTACGAGGTAATAGCTTGGCGAATCTCAATACATAAACGGTAGCATTGAGAAGTTTTGTCCATGACGAAAAATATTCTATCAGCGTATATAAGGGGGAAGCTGTTTCATTGGAAACTATATTGACAAGTACTTCCGTTTCTATTGTATCCGAAAGGTTTTCACTAAAAGCCCGAATCGGCCATTGAGTAGGGGGGTGCAACAACCAGGATGGTCCAGAAAACCACGACGTATTTTTAATTAATGCTGAGGGTGTACAGCCTCGGGATGCACAATCGGAAATGTTTTGTTTACCGGCAACAAAATACCAGTGGGAAGGTGGTAAACAATTTTGAATTTTGGAAACTCTATTGGAAACGAATGTTTTCCATTTTCTTGGGGACGAATGGATCCAGTTTAGGGTAATCATTGAATCCGACAAAGCAAAAATTTGGTCGATACCCTTCATGGGTGAATACGTATCTTTAACGTGGGCTAGAACTTTGGCTAACAACGCGGCGGCGCATAATTCTAAACGCGGTAAAGTCACTTTCGACGCAGGAGCGACTTTGGATTGCGCGCATAGGAATGTCACTGTTACATGACCGAACGGATCTACGGCACGAACATAAATTACACAGGCGTACCCGGCTGTACTAGCATCGGAAAATCCAACAAGGTTTAGAGAAGTGTTTTCAAAAACTGACAAATGACGGGGAATTTCTAAATTGTTTAAAATATCAAACTCGTTTTGGAATTTGATCCAAAAATTTTCGATTTCTTTGGGTGCGGGATGGTCCCAATCGAGTTTGAGCTCCCAAAGTTTCTTTATTAATAACTTCACAAATAAAGTGATTGGTGCTACAAATCCGCAGGGGTCAAATGTGCGTGCAACCATTGATAGCATGTTGCGTTTATTACAAGGGGTTGCTTTAAAATTTATTTTAAATTAAATTTATCGATAGTGGGGTTCCACTGCAAACCAAGTACCTATTTTAAATGTGTTTTTGTCAAACTCTACATTTGACGGTTGTTTTAAATTATCCGGTATTTGTGCTAATAATTCGGTGGAATTCGAAATCCATTTGATCATTTGAAATCCGCCAGATAAAAATAGGTTTATTAATTGACTATGAACTACGAAGGCGGTTTCTGCATCGGGTAAACTACATATCAAATCGTCCATGTACATGTTACGTTCTACATGCACAGTGGCTAGTGGAAAGGAAGGTGCTTCATCTTGGGCTAATTGTTGCAATGTGCGTAAACTTAAAAAAGGGGATGATTTGGCACCAAAAGTTACAGTATTTAATTGATAGACAGAGATGGCTTCTTTCGAGTTAAATCTCCACAAAATTCGTTGGTATGGTCTGTGGGCGTCAATGACATTGATTTGTCTATACATTTGTTTCACGTCGGCACTGAGAGTAATCTTATGCAACCGGAAATTCATTAGAATTGTGAATATGTTATTTTGTAACTTCGGCCCTGTGTATAAAATATCATTAAGTGATATTCCGTTATCAGTTTTCATGCTACAATCGAAAATAATTCGACAAGGGGTACTAACTGAGGAGGCCTTAAAAATACAATGGTGGGGAACGTAATAAGCGGGAATATCTATAAGATCTGTTGGCACTAACGTCATGTGACCTTGATCTAGATAATCTTGAATTATAGATGTATAGGTTTCTCGAAGATCGGGAGATTTTTGTAAACGATTTTCTAAAGAAAGCAAACGATGTTCAGCTAAGGTGTATGAGTTTCCTAATTGAGATGGATCAATCTTAAAAGGCAGGCCTACTGTATATCGGCCGTTGATATCTCGACTGACCGTTTTAGAAAACAAATCTTCACATAGGAGGTCTTCATTTGTTGGAACTGGTGTGGTGTAGTCTTCGAGTTCCCACATTTTTTCAACTAGCGAATCTGATGTTAAAAATGTGCTGTAGGTTTGATTGGATACGTGGTTTTCAAAGGGGGGTGCTGGACCTATAACCAAATAACCTAACGCAGTTTGGACTGCTGTAGGGGTACCGGGTGTTCCACAAACTTTATGTGAATCTAAAATTTCGGCGAAAAGTGAAGCGCCTAGTACTCCGTGGACACTTCCAGGGATATGAAACGTCGGGTCTGCTAGCGGTAAATATTTTAAATGGTTCAAAGAATCGGTATCGATTTTGACATCTGGTAATAAATCAGTCACTTGATCTATAAGTAGAACTTCAATGGGAAATTTTATGTTTAGATTAATATTCGAATGAATAATTATATTGGTTCGACCTTTAAGGGGTTTCACTGTACCGCCAATTCCTCTAACATTTGACGATATTTTGGAATAAGTTAAACCTAATCTTTTGCAACACTCTAGGGTTAGTAGGTTTGACATTGAGCCGCTATCAATTAAAAAACGAAGAGTTTGCATATTGTTCCATTTATCTACAACTCTAACCAGTACTGTACTAAGTAACACTACAGGAGGCTTGTGAGTCTCAACCATGTGAATTTTAGTACACAAGTGGGTCTGCGTATTATTATTCGGGTTATAACTATTTCTACGTAATTGGTTATTACTGGTGTCAGAACTGACGTTCACGTTGGGGTTATTCCGATTGTTGGGTGGATCATTTCTATGTAATAAAATATGGTGTTTCGCTTTTCATTACAGACACGTGAATTGGGATGGACACGAAGCGACTTTGTGTTTGTTCGAAAAACAATTGAGACATAAATTATTTTCTTTAATCAACTTGAACCTTTGTTCACGAGGGCTATCTTTGAAGGGTTGACAATCTTTCAATAGGTGGACACCCTTATGGCATGCGATGCAATTTTTATCATTACCAATAACAAAACTTCTATTTTGAATTGTTCGTGGTTTATCGGCTTTGATTGTTATTTTACTTTGGCGGCGGACAAATTGCATTAATTCGTCGTAGGTTGGTAAATCTTGACTAGTACGAATCAATTCGAACGCACTTACGGTTTCTTGGGGTAACTTTGACAATGCAACGTGCGTTAAAATATAGTCGTCCAAATTTTCTAATTTTAAACGTTTCAAAGCTGTGACACTAGTATCGAATTTTTCTAGGAAATTTTGTAAACCGTTTGCGTGACTATTCGGTGAATTACGAAAATTTAATAAACGATCTAGGTATAAGCTCGATAAAAATCTCTTATCATGATACGTGTCCTCTAATAATTTCCAAATAAGTCCGTAATTATTCGGCACTGCTTCTACTGCATTACAAATTTTTAATGCTTTTCCAGTTAAACTACTTAACAAATATTGTAATTTTTCGGCTTTAGAAATCTCGGGTATTACATGAACAAATTGTTTGAAATTTTCTTAAAATATCGGCCATAACGTTAAATCTTCGCCATCGAATTTCATAAGTTCCATTTTGGGCATTTGGATTCGGGGACTTGTATTATTACTATTGTTATGATGAATCTCTTGGGTAGGGGTTTTAATAAATTCAATCGCTAAATATTCTATGTTATCGCATAAATCTTCGAATGCGTCTATTATTTCGTAGCTAGGGGGTTCATCAGGTTTCAGTTCTTGTTTGGCAATTACAATTTCTTGAACAATATCACGGTATTCTACTGTAGTTCGGGAAAATGTGTGATAACGAATTGTAAAATTTTCTAATTTTGTGGCATTATTGGGATCTAACTTCAACGCTTTGCCGGCGTCATAGCACAGTTGTACACGTCTAAATAAGTTTTCGCGCTTAGCGCTTAAGCGGTCGTATTTCAATTCCAACTGGCTTTTTGGCATTTTGGAATTTAATTTAATTTAAACTAAATAAACTAAAATATAAACAAACTAAAAATATATTTGACAGATCTATGTAAACAAATATGGTTCAATAATGTACCGCACTATAGCGCTTATATTGACTATGGATTCAAACAATCAAACCTACTTCGGCAATTCACCACACTACACCGCTACTGGTGGCTGTGTTCATGCGCGAAGAGAACGGACAAGTAAAACTGCGTGTCAGCAATAACGACAAGTTGCGACGCGATTCTAAATTTTCAACGCAATAAAATTCAGAATTCTAAACTATTGGAATCGACAAATCAACCAAAAATCGTATATGATATCAAAGCATAATCCAATCCGGTTCGATAAGGACCAAAAATGTTATGGCGATTTATATCAAAATAAAGAAAAAACTAATTTAGTGGACTGTATGGCTTACCTGCTGAATGCTGTTCGATTCTTGCCGTGGTTGGAAAAAGGGGAAAGGATAGCTAAGGATTCCTTCTACGACACAAAACTGTCCACACATAACAGATAATTATTTGATATTAAAAATAATACAAAAAACAAAAACTTTTACTGCTGTATACTTTGATATCATACACTCCGATTTATTCGTAATACGGTTCAAACACGACTCCTTACTCGGATCTACTCGTGGTTACAAAAACGATCAAAACGCAAAAACTAAAATCCAATACCTTACTGCCCTCTATTGGGTCATTAAATCAAATATAAAAATAAACTAAAGCGGCGTGAACATATTTAATATTATGGACGATAACAACTTGAATGTACTTAAGATGTTTCACTATGGACATACGGGGATACGACGTATGAAATCAATTGCTCGCAGCTATGCGTATTGGCTATACATGGACCAACAAATTGAAAACCTAGTTTGTCAATGTATGCAGTGCGCAAAAACCGCTAAATAACCAGTGAAGCCATTACTGCATTCGTGGCCAAAAACAACAAAACCTTGGCGACGAATTCATAAAGACTTCACCGGACCTTATCAAGGACATAACTTTTTAGTAATCGTGGACGCGCATTCGAAGTTTCCCGAAATTTTCACGATGGCAAACACTACATTAGCAGCTACAATAGCTACACTTAAACGGTTTTTTATCAGACATGGACTACCAGAGAGGATGGTAAGCGTTAATAGCACGCAATTCACTTCACATGAGTTTAGAAGATTCTGTATCGAAAACGCCATAGAACAGACATTTTCACCGCCTTATCATCTACAATCGAATGGTCAATCAGAACACTTCGTCGATACGCTAAAGAAAGCCTTGCATAAATTAAAAAGGGGAAGGAAACATCCAACAACTCTGAAAGATTTTCCTCGGAACTTATTGAACTACACCAAACTCGACCGTGGCAAGTTGTAAAAGTGCAGCAGAACTTTTTCTGAGGAGGAAACCACGGGCAACGTTGAACCTAATGATGCCGACTTATCAGCTAATGACAAGAAATTATCGAATGGAGAGTCAGTTCAACACAAAACACCGAGCGCGAGTTATATGCACGTGGTTTCGAGTAGTTTTAAATAATTAAACACTTTTTAATTGATTTCAAAAATCTTTATTTTTATTAGTTGAACATAGATAATAATCTTGATCTTAGCTCACGGATTACCATCTGTTCCCTCACAGGCAGAAGTCAGTCCTATTTATCACATTAACATGCTTGCCACTGTGACCACTTTCCCATGGGAAGTCATGAGGTTGCAAAAAGATAGTCACGTATGTAAGAATGCTTAATATGAGGATCCCACATAATATATATGGTGGATCATAGGATGGTTACGTAACTTCCCCCTCCTTAGGTCAGAAAGTTATCATGGAATGATAATCTTTTAAACAATAGAGAAAAAGAAATTATTATTATTTCATTTTTTTTTTTACTTAGTTATGTCTGTGGTAACGAACAATTCGGGTCCGTGAATTCAGCCGCACTTTTGTTAGCCGCAAGGACCAAAATGGGTGGGCTGGTTTGTGCTTCGTTTGTGCCTTTTCCTGCTTCAAGAATTTTCGTTCCTGCTTTTGGCGTTTCCGAACAAATCCAAAATTTCATATCTGCGGCCAGGTTCACGCCAGCCGCAACTTTTTGGATTTTGTAATTTTTTGACTTGCGGCTCGTTTGTGCTTCGTTTGTGCCTTATCCTGCTTCAAGAATTTTCGTTCCTGCTTTTCGCGTTTCCAAGAAAATCGAAAAGTAATTATCTGCGGCCAGGTTCACGCCAGCCGCAACATTTTGGAATTTGTAAAATTTTTACTTGCGGTTCGTTTGTGCTTCGTTTGTGCCTTTTCCTGCTTCAAAAATTTTCGTTCCTGCTTTTTCCGTTTTTGAGAAAATCGAAAATCAAAATTCGGGAAGCGTGAACTCAGCCGCACTTTTGTTAGCCGCAAGGATCAAAATGGGTCGGCTGGTTTGTGCTTCGTTTGTGCCTTTTCCTGCTTCAAGAATTTTCGTTCCTGCTTTTTGCGTTTCCGAGAAAAACGCATAAAAAGAAAATTCAATTTTTACGTAATTTAAAATGTGCGTCTGATGTAACAAATAGATTACTTTTTTTCATGTTATCATGCACTAAAAAATATTCCCCAGTCCATAATTTGTCCGGAAAATTGAACCCTTCTTAGAGAAAAACGACATAATTTATAAAATCAATGCTTTTACATATTCCTGAGGTGCGGCTCGAAAAACTGTTTGGAACTGCAGAAGTATTATGGTGCGGGTGGTTAGTGCTTACTATCAAAAGATTCCTGCTTCCATAATATGTTCGGAAAATGTATTCCTTCTTAGTGAAAATCGACATTTTTTTAAAAAATCTATGATTTTACACGTTTCCCACGTGCGGCTCGGAAAACTGTTTGGAACTGCTGTAGTATTATGGTACGGCTGGTTAGTGCCTACTATCAGAAGATTCCTGCTTCCATAATATGTTCGAAAAATATATTCCTTCTTAGTGAAAGTCGACATTTTTTAAAAAATCTATGATTTTACACTTTCCCGACGTGCGGCTCGGAAAACTGTTTGGAACTGCTGAAGTATTATGGTGCGGTTGGTTAGTGTCTACTATCAAAAGATTCCTGCTTCCATAATATGTTCGGAAAATATATTCCTTCTTAGTGAAAGTCGACATTTTTTAAAAAATCTATGATTTTACACTTTCCCGACGTGCGGCTCGGAAAACTGTTTGGAACTGCTATAGTATTGTGGTGCGGTTGGTTAGTGCCTACTATCAAAAGATTCCTGCTTCCAAAATATGTTCGGAAAATATATTCCTTCTTAGAGAAAATCGACATTTTTTTAAAAAAATATGATGTTACACATTCTCGAGGTGCGGCTCGTAAAACTGTTTGGAACTGCTGAAGTATTATGGTGCGGTTGGTTAGTGTCTACTATCAAAAGATTCCTGCTTCCATAATATGTTCGGAAAATATATTCCTTCTTAGTGAAAATCGACATTTTTTTAAAAAATCTATGATTTTACACGTTTCCCACGTGCGGCTCGGAAAACTGTTTGGAACTGCTGAAGTATTATGGTGCGGTTGGTTAGTGTCTACTATCAAAAGATTCCTGCTTCCATAATATGTTCGGAAAATATATTCCTTCTTAGTGAAAATCGACATTTTTTTAAAAAATCTATGATTTTACACGTTTCCCACGTGCGGCTCGGAAAACTGTTTGGAACTGCTGTAGTATTATAGTACGGCTGGTTAGTGCCTACTATCAGAAGATTCCTGCTTCCATAATATGTTCGGAAAATATATTCCTTCTTAGAGAAAATCGACATTTTTAAAAAAATCTATGATTTTACACATTCTCGAGGTGCGGCTCGTAAAACTGTTTCGAACTGCTGAAGTATTATGGTGCGGTTGGTTAGTGCCTACTATCAAAAGATTCCTGCTTCCATAATATGTTCGGAAAATATATTCCTTCTTAGAGAAAATCGACATTTTTTAAAAAAAATATGATGTTACACATTCTCGAGGTGCGGCTCGTAAAACTGTTTGGAACTGCTGAAGTATTATGGTGCGGTTGGTTAGTGTCTACTATCAAAAGATTCCTGCTTCCATAATATGTTCGGAAAATATATTCCTTCTTAGAGAAAATCGACATTTTTTAAAAAATCTATGATTTTACACATTCTCGAGGTGCGGCTCGTAAAACTGTTTGGAACTGCTGAAGTATTATGGTGCGGTTGGTTAGTGCCTACTATCAAAAGATTCCTGCTTCCATAATATGTTCGGAAAATATATTCCTTCTTAGAGAAAATCGACATTTTTTAAAAATTCTATGATTTTACGCATTCTCGAGGTGCGGCCCGAAAAACTGTTTGAAACTGCTGAAATATTATGGTGCGGCAGATTAGTGCCTACTATCAGAAGATTCCTGCTTCCATAATATGTTCGGAAAATATATTCCTTCTTAGAGAAAATCAACATTTTTTAAAAAATCTATGATTTTACCCATTCTCGAGATGCGGCTCGTAAAACTGTTTGGAACTGCTGAAGTATTATGGTATGGATGGTTAGTGCTTACTATCAAAAGATTCCTGCTTCCATAATATGTTCGGAAAATATATTCCTTTCTAGAGAGAATCGACATTTTTTTTAAAATCTGTGTTTTTACACAAAATATATCTTAAAAAATTGATTATATTGCCTAATTTCGACTTTTTGTATCGACGTACATAAAACGTTTTAATAATTAAATTGGCACCAACTCAAGACTTTGTAGTTTTGCGCTTTTTAGTGACCTGTTTAATGGAGTTTTATTTTTTAATTTAGTCTTTATTTAGTCTATTGTTGTCGTGGCATTTTGAACATTCTGTATGGGCGCAAAATTGGTCCTTTCTAGGGAAAATCGACCACTTTTGTAAAATAAATGTTTTAGGTATTCTCATAATGCAGTTCGATAAAGTAAATAACAATAAAAAAAATATCTCCTCTTAGAAAGAAATTTTGATTTGTATGGTAGCTGCTGATCGTAATTTGTACCCCTTCCTAAAAAATCATTGATATCTTGTGTACTATACACTGAATAATCGTAATAATAATAATATTTGTGTTAACTATATATTTTCTGTATGGCCATATTATTCAAATTACTGACATCATAGTATAAAAAATGCACCAGTCAGTGAAATGAATAGGCTTGTAATTTGTGGGTGTAAATATCGGAGATATCGACTGTTCTCCAATAATAATAATAATAATATCATTTCAGTGCAGTACAGAATGTCAGCACCTGTAGTCACTTAACTGTCAAAATGACTTTTGGCTAATCGGACTCATGATTGATGTAAATGCTTCATCGATTAAATAATGCGAGTTATGTTAGAAAGACTTGTAAAGTTGATGTATATAGTACATACTGTATATAATATTATAAACATCTGTATTCCATAACACCCTTATACATTGACCTTGACAATGGCCTCTCACTTAAGTTATGCTGTTTGGACAAATTCTTTCACACTTCATAATATGTGACTTTGTTTTATTATGTTAACCCATTCGTCCCCGCTGTTTTATTTTAAGGACACTATATTTTTTTCACAAGTTAATTTTTTTTTGTATTGTTTCTAATAAAATTGGTATTTTGTAAACGAATGTTTGACCCATTTTAAATGAACGTTAATCATTGTCCTATGAATTGTGTAATGGTTTATGTTATGTAAGCTGCGTATACTGATATTGTAAAGATTGTAAGTTGATGCAGTTGCATTCTGTGTTGAGACAGGATGAAGTTCATTGTATTGGGCCACTATATGATGAAGAGGAATAAATAGAGGCGTTGCCAAGGACAAGGTTGTAAAGAAAAACCTCTGACTTTTTGTGAAAAATGCGGAAAAACACTTTGGAGTGATTGTTTTATATCTTAATATATGAAATAAGCTTACAAAACTTTATTTTAAAAATGTTTGTGATGATAGTTTTAAAATAAAGTTGGATTTTCTTACAACTGTGATCTTTTTTAATTTCTAACCCTATATCTACTTTGTCATAGTTATTGGACATGTTGGTTCAGTAACCAGAAATATTTTTTTTAGCTTTTAAAAAAAGGCTATGTTTTCGATTCTTGGAAAGTAATAGGTTAACCTCGAAAAAAATAACATAAGGTATAGTGTAGGTTCCTACAAAAATTTAAAACTGTTTGTAGACGTCACGCCGTCTCACCAAATCCCTGATTACATATTAATGATTTAATTTGAACAGATTAGCAAACCTTTTATTAAAAATAAGGAAAGTTTACGGAATAGAACGCAAACTTCTAAGCATTCTACACATCTACTCCGTCGCAAGAGTGATTGCATTAGGCACTAACCAACCGCACCATAATACTTCAGCAGTTCCAAACAGTTTTACGAGCCGCACCTCGAGAGTGTGTAAAATCAAGGATTTTTAAAAAAATGTCGATTTTCTCTAAAAGGGAATATATTTTCCGAACATATTATGGAAGCAGGAATCTTCTGATAGTAGGCACTAACCAGCCGTACCATAATACCACAGCAGTTCCAAACAGTTTTCCGAGCCGCACGTCGGGAAAGTGTAAAATCATAGATTTTTTAAAAAATGTCGATTTTCACTAAGAAGGAATATATTTTCCGAACATATTATGGAAGCAGGAATCTTTTGATAGTAGACACTAACCAACCGCACCATAATACTTCAGCAGTTCCAAACAGTTTTACGAGCCGCACCTCGAGAGTGTGTAAAATCAAGGATTTTTAAAAAAATGTCGATTTTCTCTAAAAGGGAATATATTTTCCGAACATATTATGGAAGCAGGAATCTTCTGATAGTAGGCACTAACCAGCCGTACCATAATACCACAGCAGTTCCAAACAGTTTTCCGAGCCGCACGTCGGGAAAGTGTAAAATCATAGATTTTTTAAAAAATGTCGATTTTCACTAAGAAGGAATATATTTTCCGAACATATTATGGAAGCAGGAATCTTTTGATAGTAGACACTCACCAACCGCACCATAATACTTCAGCAGTTCCAAACAGTTTTACGAGCCGCACCTCGAGAATGTGTAAAATCATAGATTTTTTAAAAAATGTCGATTTTCTCTAAGAAGGAATATATTTTCCGAACATATTATGGAAGCAGGAATCTTCTAATAGTGGGCACTAACCAGTCGGACCACAATACTATAGCAGTTCCAAACAGTTTTCCGAGCCGCACGTCGGGAAAGTGTAAAATCATAGATTTTTTAAAAAATGTCGATTTTCACTAAGAAGGAATATATTTTCCGAACATATTATGGAAGCAAGAATCTTTTGATAGTAGGCACTAACCAACCGCACCATAATACTTCAGCAGTTCCAAACAGTTTTACGAGCCGCACCTCGAGAATGTGTAAAATCATAGATTTTTTTAAAAATGTCGATTTTCTCTAAGAAGGAATATATTTTCCGAACATATTATGGAAGCAGGAATCTTTTGATAGTAGGAACTAACCAACCGCACCATAATACTTCAGCAGTTCCAAACAGTTTTACGAGCCGCACCTCGAGAATGTGTAAAATCATAGATTTTTTAAAAAATGTCGATTTTCTCTAAGAAGGAATATATTTTCCGAACATATTATGGAAGCAGGAATCTTCTAATAGTGGGCACTAACCAGTCGGACCACAATACTATAGCAGTTCCAAACAGTTTTCCGAGCCGCACGTCGGGAAAGTGTAAAATCATAGATTTTTTAAAAAATGTCGATTTTCACTAAGAAGGAATATATTTTCCGAACATATTATGGAAGCAGGAATCTTTTGATAGTAGGCACTAACCAACCGCACCATAATACTTCAGCAGTTCCAAACAGTTTTACGAGCCGCACCTCGAGAATGTGTAAAATCATAGATTTTTTTAAAAATGTCGATTTTCTCTAAGAAGGAATATATTTTCCGAACATATTATGGAAGCAGGAATCTTTTGATAGTAGGCACTAACCAACCGCACCATAATACTTCAGCAGTTCCAAACAGTTTTACGAGCCGCACCTCGAGAATGTGTAAAATCATAGATTTTTTAAAAAATGTCGATTTTCTCTAAGAAGGAATATATTTTCCGAACATATTATGGAAGCAGGAATGTTCTAATAGTGGGCACTAACCAGTCGGACCACAATACTATAGCAGTTCCAAACAGTTTTCCAAACCGCACGTCGAGAATGTGTAAAATCATAGATTTTTAAAAAAATGGCGATTTTGTCTAAGAAGGAATATATTTTCCGCACATATTATGGAAGCAGGAATCTTCTGATAGTAGGCACTAACCAGCCGTACCATAATACTACAGCAGTTCCAAACAGTTTTCCGAGCCGCACGTGGGAAACGTGTAAAATCATAGATTTTTTAAAAAAATGTTGATTTTCACTAAGAAGGAATACATTTTCCGAACATATTATGGAAGCAGGAATCTTTTGATAGTAGGCACTAACCAACCGCACCATAATACTTCAGCAGTTCCAAACAGTTTTACGAGCCGCACCTCGAGAATATGTAAAATCATAGATTTTTTAAAAAATATCGATTTTCTCTAAGAAGGAATATATTTTCCGAACATATTATGGAAGCAGGAATCTTTTGATAGTAGGCACTAACCAACCGCACCATAATACTTCAGCAGTTCCAAACAGTTTTACGAGCCGCACCTCGAGAATGTGTAAAATCATAGATTTTTTAAAAAATGTCGATTTTCTCTAAGAAGGAATATATTTTCCGAACATATTATGGAAGCAGGAATCTTTTGATAGTAAGCACTAACCATCCGCACCATAATACTTCTGCAGTTCCAAACAGTTTTTCGAGCCGCACCTCGGGAATATGTAAAAGCATTGATTTTATAAATTATGTCGTTTTTCACTAAGAAGGGTTCAATTTTCCGGACAAATTATGGACTGGGGAATATTTTTAGTGCATGATAACATGAAAAAAAAGTAATCTATTTGTTACTCCAGACGCACATTTTAAATTACATAAAAATTGAATTTTCTTTTTATGCGTTTTTCTCGGAAACGCAAAAAGCAGGAACGAAAATTCTTGAAGCAGGAAAAGGCACAAACGAAGCACAAACCAGCCCACCCATTTTGATCCTTGCGGCTAACAAAAGTGCGGCTGAGTTCACGCTTCCCGAATTTTGATTTTCGATTTTCTCAAAAACGGAAAAAGCAGGAACGAAAATTTTTGAAGCAGGAAAAGGCACAAACGAAGCACAAACGAACCGCAAGTAAAAATTTTACAAATTCCAAAATGTTGCGGCTGGCGTGAACCTGGCCGCAGATAATTACTTTTCGATTTTCTTGGAAACGCGAAAAGCAGGAACGAAAATTCTTGAAGCAGGATAAGGCACAAACGAAGCACAAACGAGCCGCAAGTCAAAAAATTACAAAATCCAAAAAGTTGCGGCTGGCGTGAACCTGGCCGCAGATATGAAATTTTGGATTTTCTCGGAAACGCCAAAAGCAGGAACGAAAATTCTTGAAGCAGGAAAAGGCACAAACGAAGCACAAACCAGCCCACCCATTTTGGTCCTTGCGGCTAACAAAAGTGCGGCTGAGTTCACGGACCCGAACAATTCTTACTTTGTTGTGCAAAATTTGTTTCTAAGAGTTGTTCGTTTTACATGTATAATTACAACACAAGTTCCAATAATTATTACTACATAAAGTGGGAATGATGAATATTTAAAATAATGCCACCGAAAGTGGAAACTTCATATACATATATATATATATTTTTTTTTTATTTGAATGGACTTATATTTAAGTAGTAAGGACATAGTTGTCAGGAATTTGTATATTCGGGATTAAAACAGGAATTTTGTTTATTTCTTTTTTTTCATTTTCATTGTTTAAATGATACATTTGGTTGATTTTTATATATCAGCCTTGTGGTAACGTTAAAAGATTTTATCCTTTTATTAATAAATTGTCTTCACAATTTGAAAAGAATTTATAAATATTTGATGTTAAAATTTTGTAATCAGTCTGATCTATTGATTCCTTTGGTATATCTATTTCCTCGAAAGGTAATATTTTATACATAGAAAACTATGAAGAAAGTGCAATCACTTTTTATGTATGATAAAACAGATATTATGTCAAAATATGAATGTTGTTTTCAATTTTATCTTCTAGGTTAATTTAGTTTCTTTTTGTAAGTGCAGTGATAGTTTTTCCATTTTTATGAGTTAATTCTTTATAAATGTAAAAAATGTGTATTTGAACTTATCATTTATTAATTATTTTTATGAATTTTATGATACAATTTCTCATAAAGTAATGAGAATTTGTTTTTCATTTCATCTACATAGTTCTGTAAAAAGTGTTTATTGATATTAATACATTCAAAAATTTCATTGTTTTGGGGGAAGTGTAATTCATATGGTGTATGACCTGTACTAGAGTGTATTGATGAATTGTATGCTATAATCGCAAAATCGATTTTATCGTTGTAGAGCTCTGGGTGTGAGGCTGGAAACTTGTCTTGTAAAATACGACAATGTTCTATTAATGTCGAATGAAACCTTTCAATTGTGGAGTTTGATTCATGGTGTTTTGGTGTAGTTAAATGATGAGCAATATTAAAAAAGTCAAGAAATTCTTTAAAAAGTGTATTGGTGAACTCAGCTGCGTTATCTGATTTTATAACTTGAGGTATTCCATGGTGTGTGAAAAAATGAAGTAATTTTTCATTTATTACGATAGTAGAATTAGATGAAACTGGTAAAGCGTGTCCGTATTTTGTAAATTCGTCTATGAATGTAAGGTATTTTTTTCCTAAAATATGAAAAATATCTATGGCAATGACCTCCATAGGCCTTTTTGGTGTAGGTGTTAATTCTAAATACGGTTTTGGCGGTGTTCTGTCGTATTTATTTGTTTGACAATGATCGCAATTATTAATTACACGTGTTACAGTGTCTTTCATTTTCGGCCAAAAATATTTTTTTTGTAAATGCAAAATTGTTTCATTGATCCCTCTATGATTTGTTTTCCCTAGGTGATAAGTGTTGACGAGATTTTCTTGTGTTTCTAAGTCTTGTATGTCTTTTAAAATTTGATTACATATACGAATATTGTAAGCCTTGTAGCTAAAATGCTTTTGTAAAGTGTTTACAATTACCGGTATGTTATCATGAGATGTGTAAATTGCTGTAAGTTGCGTGGGTTTTATGTGCTGATTAAACAGTTTGACTAGGTCATGTTCATAATGTTGTTTTGCAATGAAGAATTTTAATCGACGTTTTTTCTTTTGATGCAGGTATTCTTCTTTATGGCTAGTTTTTAGGATATTCTTTGTTATAATTTCTACTTGATTGCAATAATAATTTAGTGGTTGTTCCGAATAGGGAATTTCTAAAATTGGGGATTCTGTATCAGAATGCACGGTTTCGTCCGAATCTAGATTTTTATTATGTTCAGGTAAATTAAGGTTTTGAGTAGAAGTACTCGGTTGTGGTTCTAAAAAATTTTCGGATATTTTTTCGTGGGGTGATTTAAGAATATCTAGGAGTTCTTGGTCGGACATGGTAGGTGAATCGTTGATATTCGGAAGGATAGAAACGTTGTCTTCCTCGATTTCATTTTCATCATCAGTGGTTGCGACATTTAAAGATGGAATGCGTGATAATGCATCGACATTACTGTTACGTTTACCCTTTTTGTAAATTATTTCATAATCGCTATAATCCATTAATTTTAGTCGCCATCTTGTAAGTCGAGAATTAGTATTTGGTTCTTTTAAGTTTTTTAAGTATGTAATTGGCTGATGGTCGGTAACAATTTTAAACGGTTTTCCGTAGATATATGGTCTAAATTTAGAAAGAGCCCAAATAATAGCCAGTAATTCTTTTTCTATTGTGGCATAGTTCTTTTCATGGTCATTCAGCGTTCTGCTAATATAAGCAATAGGTTTATCTTGACCAATTATGCCCTGTGAAAGTACTGCGCCAATAGCTGTATTACTAGCATCGGTAGTTACTATAAATGGTTTTTCGAAATTCGGAAAAGTTAAAATTGGTTCATTAATTAATAATTTTTTACATGTTTCAAATGATTCTATAAATTTTTCTGAATGGACGACTTTCGCATTTTTCTTTAAACAAGACGTTAAGGGGTGAGTCAATTTTGCCAGATTGGGTATAAAACGGCGGTAATAGCCTAACAGACCAAGAAATGATTTAATTTCCTTTTGCGTTTTGGGGATCGGATAATTTAAAATTGCGGAAATTTTTTCAGGATTGGGCTTAATGCCTTCAGGTGTAATAACATGTCCAAGGAAATTTACTGTCTTTCTTAAAAATTCAGTTTTGTCTAGTTGAATTTTTAAGTTTGCTTTCCTTAACCTTGTGAATAATTTACTAAGATGTACAATGTGTTCTTCTAGACTTGCCGAAAACACAATAATATCATCCATGTAAACTAGACAAAAGTGGTTTTGAATGTCTCTCAGTATGTTATCCATCACTCTTTGAAAAGTTGATGGAGCATTTTTGAGTCCAAATGGCATTCTTAAAAACTCGTAGTGACCATTGTCTGTTACAAATGCTGTTTTTTGTATGTCATTCGGGTCCATTTCAATTTGATGGAATCCTGATGCAAGATCTATTGTCGTAAAGTACTGTGCACGTCCTAGTTTGTCTAGAATGTCTTCGATGTTGGGAAGTGGATATTTGTCTGGTATTGTTTTGTCATTGAGTTTACGGTAGTCAATTACGAGCCTCATTTTTGTTAGACCAGAAGCGTCTTGTTTTTTTGGAACAAGAAGGACGGGACTTGACCATGGTGAGTAGCTAGGTCGGATAATGTTTTGATTGAGGAGTTTGGATATTTCATTTTGAACATCTATTTTATTGGCGTGTGGAATACGATAAGGTTTTTGATATATTGGAGATTCGTCGCTTGTTCTTATTTGATGTTTGACATTATTAGTGAAAGTGAGAGGACTATTACCGGTATAAAACACATCCTTGAATTTGGTGCATAATTGTGTTATCATTTGTTTTTCATGAGATTGCAGGTGTTGTGTTCGGATGAGTTGTGCTATATTAATGTCATAAGAAGCGTGCCTCTTATTTGACATGTGTATGCTGTAATTGTGTTGCAGTGGGATTGATTTCAAACGTGATGTTAATTGTACAAGATACGGAGTATTCCCATGATTAGTGAATTCAACTGTCGCCAAACCATTCTCAACAGATGTTAACATAGGCGTTGTTTTCATAGTGCCATTGTATTGACTATCTATAAATATGTCTCCGTTTTCATGTTCTACAGGAATTTTTACAACTTTTGAACTATTGGCTTGAACAATCGTTTCGAAAATAATTTGTTGCCTTTGTTTTTGAAAATGAATTATTGTTTCTGAATTGGTTGTTTTTAGAATATTTTTATCGTAATCAATTTGAGCATTAAGGTCACGCAGGGGTTGTGTACCAATTATTGCATCAAACTTGTTGAATTTTGGTATTATTAAAAAATGTATATTAGTGTTTGGTGAATTGAATTCAGGAAAACGGTACCGTTATTTGACATTTGGCTGTTATTTTTCCTCCTGCTGTATCAATTGTGTTATTTGAGGGGGTTATATAATTTCGGAAAAAAGATTGTGCAGCCTTTTCTGTTATATATGAGGTAGATGCACCTGAATCTATTAGAATTTTTAAAGGGGGTTCATTTATTAATATATAAGGAAGCGAATGGGGATCGTGAGAGTTTTTTTAGTTGGTCTGTATAAAATTTAATCTAGTTGTAGGAAGTTCAACAAATTGGCACTGTTGTTCACTTCCGTTGTTTTGTCTAAAAAAATCAATTTGAGTATAGTCAGCGTTTGTAAATGAATCGTTATTGTCTATTGTTTCAAAGTTTGGTTCAAAATTTTCGTGAATGTTTTCAGATTCAATCTCACTGTTAAGAATAGAATAGAGTTCATCGTGTATCATTGCTTTCAATGTTCGCATAGTTGGTGTTTTAGGATATTGATATGAAATTTGAGTCGACATAGGTGTGGGGTTTGCTCTATATATAGGGGGCGGATGTTTTGGGGCAAATACGTTTGGTTTGTTATTTAGAATTGATACGCCTTGAGGCCTAATTTGATTTTGAAATTTTTCATAATTTTGTTTTGGTTGCCTAAAATGTTGAGGGTTCTGATTTTGTGTAGGTTGAAACGTGTTTGGAAGCTTAGTGTAATTAATTCTTGAAAATTTTGGTGGATATTCGCCTATTGCTCTACTTTCCTCAATTATGAGAGTTTTTGCTTCAGCCATTGTTGTTGGTCGTCTGAATCTTAGCATAGTGCCCATAGGCTCTAAGGTATACATTATTAGGTTATGTAAAGCTGTTTCAAGAGCAGATTTGTTTTTAAAAGCTTGTTCCTCATTGACGGCAATTTTTGAACTATAAATACTAACTAATGCGACAAGATTTTCGTAATATTTTATGTATTTTTCTGTGTGTTTGGGACGTAATTGTTGAATTTCCGCTTTAAGTTGTAGTTCAGTTCGAGGGTCAGAAAATGTTTCTTGTAAAATTTTTTTAATGGAGATCCAGTCGTTTGCTAAATGTGCACGAATAGAATGTTTGGCATCTCCGTGTATTTTTGATAATATGCCATATAATAACTGTACGTTATTGTAAATTTCATCGGGTGTATTTTGCCCGGTGGCAGGTCTAGGAATTGCATGTTTTGCGACAATATAATCGATTAAATTTATGAATTCGTTGAGATCATCAGCGTTGGATCCATCTATTGATGGAACGAATTGGAAAGTGTCTTTACTAATTTGTGTGATTGACATTTTGATTTAGTTGATGGATAGGTTTTCAATTGTAAGGATTGAAGCTATATTATTTTCTGTGTCCAAGGTGGAAGTTAGGCCAGGATCGTCTTTTGCTGTTTAGCATTATTTCTGATTCTAATTCGTAGTTTTCTGAACTAATTAGTGATTTTATTGTCTGACAGACATGAAAACCAAAGACAAATCTTATAATCTAACTTACATTAAAATAATTGTAGTCTTCATGCTTCAATAAAATGTTTGTGAATGTTGATTTTGAAGGTGAGCTAGGTTTGTTGGCTGCTTGGCTTTCTTCTTTTTTGATTCTAGCGGTTTGTTGGCTGCTTGGCTTTCTTCTTTTTTGATTCTAGCTGCATGAGAGGGCTTACCGGCCTCTTTGGAACAGCAGTTTTCTTTGTTTTTTAAAGATGATACAATATGTAGTATATTTATTTTAAATTAAATACGATATTTGCTGTATTATATTTTACGATAGATATATTTATTATCTATTATAATATTCAATTTTTTGTTTAATGAGTGTAGGTTGCAACTTGAAGATCACTTTTTTAAAAAATTTTCACTTGTTTTAAAAAGTTGTCTTGATAGCTTTTTATTATTAACAATTTTCGCTTGATTAATAATTTTGCTTCTTCAAGCCGGAAGACTGCGCCAGTTATATGCACGTGGTTTCGAGTAGTTTTAAATAATTAAACACTTTTTAATTGATTTCAAAAATCTTTATTTTTATTAGTTGAACATAGATAATAATCTTGATCTTAGCTCACGGATTACCATCTGTTCCCTCACAGGCAGAAGTCAGTCCTATTTATCACATTAACATGCTTGCCACTGTGACCACTTTCCCATGGGAAGTCATGAGGTTGCAAAAAGATAGTCACGTATGTAAGAATGCTTAATATGAGGATCCCACATAATATATATGGTGGATCATAGGATGGTTACGTAACTCGCGTCCCCGCAGATTCATTGCAAGAGATCTTATCTACGGTTGACATAAAACATAAAACAGTGTTTAATTGACTGTCATAGCGTGTCATCTCTATAGTGACAACGATAGATAAAACATTTCTGCTCGCACTCTCGGAGTGCGAGCTAATATTCATTCTTAAAGAATTAAAAGACTTATTTAATATGACTAATATTTCAAAAATTAAATTTTTTTATCCAAAACCTATCATATAAACTACATAGTACTAATGATAGTATAACTAAAGTAAATGTGCTAGCTGAAGCAATAATAGATTTTTTCAACACTGATAGCGATTAAAATGGATGTAAATAATATTAAAACAATACTCCGGAATGTTAATTCTGTCTCAAACAAAAAATTAGAATTAGAACACTTACTGTTAACATAGAACATTGATATTGTAGCTATATCAGAAACCAAACTAGATGATAATTTAAAGTCCCAGGCTGCGATGCTTACAGAAATAACCGCTTCAACAGGGGCGGGGTGTTTTACTTCTAATTAAAAAAAGAATATGTAACCATCAAATAAATATTCCTTGATTAAGGAATATAGAGGCAGTTGCTGCTGTTATAGAAATGCAGAATAACAAAAAAAGTGTTATATCAGCTTATTTCCCCCCAAATAAAAAAATACTGTCATCTGATCTGAATAAAATTTTAAGTTTTTACAAGATAATACTAATGGGTGACCTGATTCCAAACACCAAAGTTGGAACTGTCACGAGAATAATGCTAATAGAAACGCTCTGTTACTCTGTCACTCAATAGGAATATACACATAGTCGCCCCCGATAATCCTACCTTCTACCCTTTACAAACCAATCGAAGACCTAGTGTTATCGATCTTAGGTTATTAAAAAATATAAAAAATATTATTCCACCAAAATCAGTTTCATTGCTCAGCTCTGATCATAATGATGTATATTTCAAAATAACTAATAAAACTCTACTAGTGCCACGCCAACTAGTTTTCAACTTTAAGAAAGCAGACTGGGTCAAATTTAAAAGTCATCTTGATCAACAGATAGTAATAAACCTCAAAATTGTGAGCACCGTAGATTTGGATACAAAAATACAAAATTTCGTAAATGCTATAAACTCAGCAGCAGCTGTTTCCATACCGACATCTCAAATAAATACTAAAATGAAAAGTATTCCCAATAAATTAAAACTAAAAACTTTTTTCACTTACCTATATAAAAAAAAAAAGAAATGACTTTTATAAACATGTCACAAACGCTGTCACGTATCATTCAAAATAATTTATACGAATGGCGAAATAAATGTTGGAATGAATATATATCCAATTTAAAACCACAAAATGGTTCTATTTGAAAAGTAACAAAAACTTTAAGCACAAACGAATGCCCCCTTTAATCTCAAATCAACAGACTTTCTATAATAATAAAGAGATAAAGCTAATATCCTCGCTCAAAACTTTGCAAATATTCATAATCAAAATGTTGATCGAAGTAACATGACTCATAGAAATGGAATTAATAGAACGGTAAGAAAATATTTTAAAAACAAACCCAACTCTTTTATCGCCGATCTTACATCTCCTAGAGAAATTAAAAACATAATTAAAAATCTTAAAAATAAAAAAGCTCACGGTAGTGACAATGGTAGTAACATGCTTATAAAAAATCTCTCAAAAAAACAATAATACATTTAACATATTATAATAAATCACATACTTATGTTAGCTCACTTTCCACAATGTTCAAAAAAGGCTAAAATCATCCCAGTGCCCAAATCGGGGAAACCTAATGGCGATCCAAAAAATTATAGGCCCATAAGTCTGTTAAGCACATTAGGCAAAGTTGTGAAAAAATAATTGCCAAACGTATTAACCGTATCTCCATTAGACTTAATATTAATAAAAAAGAGCAATTTGGTTTTAGGGCTGGGCACTCAACGGTAGCGCAGTTAGCTAGGTTGTCTGATTATATTACTGATGCATTCAATACGAACAGACACGTCGAGATGATGCTGCTTGATATAGAAAAGGCCTTTGACACAATCTGGATCAAGGGACTTCTATATAAACTTATTAATTATGGCTTCCCCAATTATCTTACTCACTTGATAAGCTCGTACCTTGAAAATAGAACTTTCAAAGTGCACGTAAAACAGAGAGAAGCATGTAACGACCAGTGTTCCTCAAGAATCAGTGATTGGAGCGATTTTCTTCAATCTATTTACCAATGACTTGCCTTTCCTAGAGAATAACGTAAATATATCACTCTATGCTGACGATACAGCAGTATATACACAGTCATGGCGAATTGACACTATTGTCAACTGATTACAAAAACCCTTCACGAAAATAAATAAATTTTATACCAAATGGAAAATTAAATTGAACACCTCGAAGACTGAATGCATCGTATTCACCAAACGAAAACCAGTCATTGATAAAAGATTGAACGTTAACAACCAACTTATAGAATGGGCAGATCATGTAAAGTACCTTGGTGCTACACTTGATAAAAAGTTAACTTTTACCAAACATTACCAAAAAGTTATTTATAAAGTGATCTTTGATGACGGAATCACAAAGAAATTTCACATTAATCAATTGCGTCCCAGGATTCAACAGTCAGACAAGGCAGAAGATGAACTTGCGATTCTTGCGGATAAATTTGCTATCTCTAAATTTGCTATACCGCGACGTAAAGACACAGAACATCTTGAAAATCAAACAGCTCCGCATCCAGATGTTACACAAATTGTACCCGATATTTCAGAGGACCAACAACGACGAACGCAACGACAGCCTATACCCACAGGCCAAATACAGCTAGACCCTTAGAAGAAATCTTATCGTTATTCTAGTAAATATTAAAAAAAATAAATTGTTATTTCATACTTAAAAGGGGAGGTGTTGGGAAGACTAATACAAGATTTCTACTACGACATTTCATTTTATATAATAAGTTAATAATTGTGACATTACATAATGTATAAAATTCCTTTTCGTTTAAAACATGTTTGTATTTCAAAATCATTGTATTTCAAGCAATCAATTAGTTATGTTTAAAAATTATAATAAAGAACTACTTATTTTTTTGTTAAAATATATATTTATTATAATACGTCTAACAAACCGTTTTCTTGGAAAATCCATTTTTGTTGGTGTTTCGATTGTTGCGAATTGTTGCTAGGTTTAGTTATCCGTGAAGCCCAAAATATTACTTGGAATAGGAGTTTTCTGTTGATTAGGAAATCAAATTTTCCATGTGCCCATATTCTAAAACCACTGTAGGAGTTTCCGTTAAGTTGTTTGGTTGAATAAAATTCTGAAATATCGGGAATAAGAGTATCTATTTTACAATATCAGTTGACCGATTGAGCTGCGTTGTTGACAATTTGATATCGAACCGCTACAGGAGTTGATTTTATGGGAATGTTTCGGTTTTGTGAACATCTTGGATTGATCCTGTGGGATTATTGAAGATTATTGGTAGTGATTAAGAAGGGAATTTTGAGTTTAAAGTACTGTCAATTATGTTTACGTTTTATTAAGCAGTGTGTTAGGAACATGACGTACCGTCTATTGAAAAATTATACAGGGTTTTTATTTTACCACTATTAAATGTTGCTGGCGCAGAGACTAACGATTTTAATGTGTTTTTATGTATTTGTCTATTGCTGTATTACCGTTTACCGAGAAATTTAAATAAAACTGGGTATGAGACCTAGCCGAATGAAGTTTTTTTAGAAAGTTATTTTGCCGCTAAATTGAAGTTGGCTGAAATTGTTAGATTTTGGCTAGGGAAGTTAGCGTTTTTTTCCGTAAAGTATTTTGGCAACCTATTGTACCTCATTGACGTTTTTTGTATTTGAGTTGGTACCGATTGCCGAGTGCATATTTATTTGGAATCTTAACAATTTTGGGTAATTGCTTAAACTAAAAACGGGAAAAATAGTGAGAATACTCTTCTTAGAAAACAAAGAAATACATTTGGGGTTGGGAGGGGAAGATTCATAAAAGATACGCTGTCTTTATTTCTGAAATTGCTTAAGCTAGAAACGGGAAAAAATAATGAGAATACCCTTAGAAAATAAAGAAATATATGTTCGACTGTCTTTTGAACACATCTACCCGAATGGAGTGGGGGTAGATTTTCTATAAAAGAACTGTGGGTACAATCTATGCCACGTGGACGCGGGTAAACCGTTAGTATATTTTTTTCTATTTCTCAGCTGTTTAGAATTTTCTTATTTTTTTTTATAAACCAGCCCTGTACTGAGGTGAACAAAACGAAAAAAAATTCAAATCGTTCAAATCGATCGAGCTATTTTCGAGTTTTTGCGATTTTTATTATATAGATTTATTTAGTTAAAGTAATTTACATAGTGAACATGCTTTTCTTATGAACAATGAATAACGATAGTATGCCTATGAGTGTATCGAGGTTTTAACTAGAGAATTATCGATCAGCCTTAGCATAAGCGTCGCGACGCATCCATACACTGCACAACGCAAGTCTATCTATGTACGTACTTATAGGAGTACCGGCAGTGGTGTAGCGCGTAGTACCTACTTGTGTGTGCGGACTTTTGGATAAGGGATTGGTGGAAGGGTCGAGAGGGGACATGGTGGCAGCGGCGACGTCGGGACGTTGTACATAAGGCCCATTCGGCCGGCCGTTCACCCCGATGCGGCTAGGACTTCGCACTCTCTAGTACGCGCCGACCTTCGACCCGGCAGAGAACGCCTTACCTACGTACTTGCGTACAGAAGTGGGTATACATACTGCCTAGGACACACCAGACAGTGCATGCCATGCACAACAATACTGTAACGCACACATGCATGCCTAGCTCATGTCAATGGTCTCCAAGCAGTCACTGTCTGGGTTCGATCGATGTCTGTTTTATCACAGATACGCGCAAACATCACCGGCACCGATAGCTAATGGCCAAATTAATGTTAACTAGCTTTCCGGCACGGATAGCAGTGCTGACTCTAGTTCCAGCGCCTCATCGGTATGGAGAACTGGGCGATATAGAAGAATTTTGAAAATGACATAAGTAGACCTACTTATAAAATAATAAGATCTTTATATCAGTAATTTCATCTATTTGCGGGTTTTTCAAAGTAAAACTTCATTTGGGCACGGTAAGGTAAAATCGGTTCATGAGATTAAAAACGGTACTACCGTTGCAATATACGTACTAGATGACCTGTGCAAAACCTTTTTGCAGGCGACTTTACACCGCTTTCAAAGACCAATGTTTTTGGTATGGGTCTGCGGCATACATTTCTTTTACAAACACAAAACTTTTTTGCACCTCTTTTGTCATAGTTCTTAAAGATCGGTATGTTTTGAATCATGCCTGCGGCACCAATTACAAATACTGGCGTACGCAAAACTGTTTTTAATGTGTCTTAACAATAGTTTTCCAAGATTGATGTGTTTTGAATCAGGCCTGCGGCGCCAATTATCATTACTGGCGTACGTAAAACTTTTTTGAATGACGTGTCTTTATAATAGTTTTCCAAGTGTTATGAAATTGGTCTGCGACCCGATAACTACTCGCCCTAGCGGGCTCGCCATATTGTCTAAATAAAATAATTTCATTAGCTTAGTATATGACCTGTGCAAAACTCTTTTGGCAGGCGACATTACACCGTTTTCAAATATTTATGATTTTAGTATAGGCCTGTGGCATACATTTTTTTTTTTTTTGCAAACACAAAGCATTTTTGCATTTGTTTTTGCCATAATTTTCAAACACCGATGTGTTTGAATCACGCCTGCGGTGACAATTACCATTTAGGACATGTATAAATTTCGTCCCAATCGGTTGACCCGTTCAAAAGTTATTAATTTTTTTCGAAATTTTTTTAATTAATTTTCACCTCTCGGGGATTGATTATCAAGGCCTGAAATTTTAAGAAATTGTTACTTACGTTAGAGTACTGATAATAAAAAAGAAAACAACCGAAATCGGCACTTCAGCCGTTCTTATCCCCCTACGGCCTTTGGTACATACAGAATGTTCAGAAAGTCCCGAACCGCTGAAATATCTAAAAGGAATGATGTTCTCATGGAAAATGTTCCGAATAAAAGTTTCTCAGTTCTAAGCAACGCTTATTTTGGTGACAAAAATGTCTCCCCTCGGGGGCGCCCCCGCGGGGGACTGGAGTCATGTCTAAAATTTCAAATTGCAAACCCTATTTTCCTCTATAAGATCGTATTTCCCAGACAAAAATGAACATCTTTTGTCCGATAATTTTTTTCAAACTATCATTCACGAATGGAGGAGTGTTCAAAAAGTTCTGAAACGCTCAAAAGAATGGTGTTTTCATGGGAAATGTTCCGAATAAAAAAAAATTTTCGAACAAAAGATATTTATTTTTGTTTGAAAAATACAATCTAATAGAGAAAAATAGGGTTTGTCATTTGAAATTTTAGAGCTGACCCTAGCCTCCGGCGGGCACCCTCGAGGGGTGAAATTTTTGTCACCAAAATGAGCGTTCCTTGGAATTGAGAAACTTTTATTCGGAACAATTTCCAAGAAAATACCATTCTTTTCAGATCTTTTCAGATATTTCAGCGTTTCCGGACTTTTTGAACACACCCCCATTCGTGATCGGTTGCTGTAAAAAAATTTTCTCGGACAAAGGATATTCCTTTTTGTTTGAAAAATACGATCTAATAGAGAAAAATAGGTTGTGCCATTTGAAATTTTAGAGTTGACCCTAGTCCCCCGCAGGCGCCCCCGAGGGGATAAATTTTTGTTACCAAAATAAGCGTTGCTTAGAATTGAGAAACTTTTATTCGGAACATTTTCCATGAAAACACCATTCTTTTGAGATATTTCAGCGTTTTGGGACTTTCTGAACACTCTGTATATATTATATAAAGTTAGCTGACTCAATGACGGGCATATAGCGCAAATAAACGTAGTCCGATTTTTAAATATAATTCTTTTTCTTATTATGTGGAATTAGGTACCTCAGATTGTTCGAAAATTATACGATATACGATAAGTCGTTTCTTCAGGAAATCGAGATCAGTGTCTTTCAATGCTTCATCAATTTTTATGAGGCATTTGTAGAAGAATCTGATTTCATCCAAAAGCCTTCTCATGTTTCTCAATTCACTAAAATGACTGCATAGCATGAGTAGAGGGATGATTTTTGCCTTGCATTTATGAAGCTTGATTTAACATTCCTTAGGATGTCCACCTTTATCTTCTCGATTCTCTGCCGTGCAAGTATATAAATCTTGCAAGAAATCTGGCAATCCCTTAACGGTGCAATCTCGTATCAGTATGTAACAATTTTCGAGTTCATTTATAACAAAGGGATCATATTTTTTGTCATGACAAAGGTTATTGCAGGAAAAAACTTTTGGCTTTTGCTGTGGCTCAACGGTTTTATCCGTGTTTTCGGTGTGACAATTTTCGGGATTTTTTCCGTTTTGATCTGTCTTATGGCACGATTCAATATCTTGATCTTTGAATTGTTGGTCATTTTCATGTGATTCATCTTGATATCCTATGACGTCGAAGAATGGGCGACTGTTGTGCGTGTGAAACGATTTTCCGCACAGAGCATCAACATATGATATTATGTTGGATTTTGGTATTGGTTGACATCTTGTTAAACTAAGGGTCACCAAATTTTTGCATTTCTTTAAGTCATAAGTCAATGGTCAATGGTAGTTTTTTTACTGTAGAGGACCCACTTTATTATGCGTTCAGCTTCTAATCGAGTTTCAGTTTCAGTACTGGAATTTTGAGGCAGGGCATTCAGTTTGCCCAAAACATTTTGAATGTATTGTTCTTGAACTAAAACAAATTTGTTCTTGTCGTAATAGACCACGGTTTTTCTAGTTTTTTTCTCACCTGGATTCTCTATGTTGAAGTATTCTTCTTCACTAGAATCCGTTTGGATAGGGGCTGGTTTCAAATTTTCATTTTTATTATCCTCATTCTTACGGTCTGAAACGCCCCAAGTGTGATCAAGGTCTTTTTCTTCGATATTCTTTTTTTCAACACCTTGGTTGTTTTGACGACAATTATTTGCTGTTGGATCTATACTTGTGCTTTGACGGCTATTGCCTGTGTTGACTTGATGATGACCTTTGAAGGGTAAGCAATCATTGCCTGACAGAACGGTCAATCTTTCGCCTTCTTGGTAATATGATGGAAAATGTTCCAATCGATTTTGAGAAAGCATTTTGTCTAAATAAGGTCTCAGTCTAGACTGAATGTAGGTAATGTATTGTGGATCATATCCGAGAATCAAACTCACATAATATGCTATTGCGAAAGGACCACAATCAGAGGAATTCAACTGGTTTTGAACAGTTGGAATTGTAATGTTATTGGAACAAGACACGGAAGGATGTATCTTATGTATGAATTTTTTTTTATTATTGTTCAGTCTACCATTAAATAGCGAGTCATACAAAGTAATGGTATCATGTTCATAAGTGTAAGTTATCCAGTGATTCCCCCCATGGAGGATTTGAATAAGTTTCTTTGATCTGGGAAAAATAAATCGATCCCAAGTCTCCTCTATCACTTGATTGCCTGTATCAACGGGATCATAAAAAGTACTCGCTTTAACTAATTTATGAAAATGATAAATTATATCATCAGCTAACCATCGTCCCTGCAATATATCTTCTCTATTCGGCCTTATTGATTCAGGCATATCAATAGTTTTGAAGCTGAATGGAAAATGCGAAAATCTTTGGGTGTTGATCATCGTCTCAAAATGTGTTTCAATTCTATCTTCTTCATATGATATTTTTTCAGGTTTGAAATAATAAAAAAGACTAGTAGCAATGGCAATTACATGAAGTGCTGATGGGATAGACAAGTCACATTCAAGATGTTTGGTCTCGACCACTCTGTTCATGCCCACATAATTTGGAAACAAACGTCTAAGTATGCCTATAGTTTGTTCATAAACATCTATTGTATTAAGCGGGTCATAAATAAAAATTCCTGCAAGGTTATAAAAAATACAAACCCAATGCTGAAAATTGTCTACTTCGGATAACATAAAAAACTCAATTCGCATTTGGGTTTCATCAACAGCTTCGAAATTGGTCATATCGGTCTGCGAGATTTTTTTTAGAGCCAAAAAATTGTAATTTAGATGGGCTTTAACCAATTTCTGATACTCCAAAATCGTTCTATATGAGTGATTATTAAATGCTCCCAAATCTTGGATCACAGACACTTCGTCACCAATTAGCATTGGCTCAGCAGGAGTCAGATTTGATGTTTGTTGACTACCACAATCATGTTCTCGGCTTTCAGCTTCGACAAACTGGTCGTTAGATTGATATCTTGCAGAACTCTGCTGGTTTTCAATATAACTTGAGTGCTCTATATCGTCAATTTTACATTTTTTTGAAACTACGTTTTCACAATTTTCCTGAGTCTGACATTTTTCTAATTTTTTATTTTTATATGCCTCTCTCCTTCTACTATTTACGAGTTTCCTATTATCTCGATAATATTTTGCTCGTCGATTTAATTTTTGAGGCTGTGATGCGTGAGTCAGTTGATTATCTGACTGTTGTTCAGAATCAAAAATATCCATTATTTTCTTACACTCTAGGACTTGAAAAATGTTCGAAAGAGCCTTGCGGTTTTCTGTTTGATTTTAAAAAAGTTCAGCAAGTAAGCCAAATCCTTTTAAGGGAGCCTAAAAGCTTCCTTTTTACTTCTCAATATTTTCTAAATTAATTAGTTACCACAGTTACTTTTATTATATTATAAAAAAATAAAATTGTTTAGCAAAAATAAGACATATTTAGTATTTGTTTGAAATTTGTTCTAGAAAAAAAAAATTACATAATTTCATTTCGTTTAAATATTTACTATTTGATTTTTATTGAATTAAATATATGTATGTATTGTTAAATATCTAAATTTTATTAAAGTTATAGTTAACTAGTTAAAGGTATTATTTCAATTCTATTTAAAAAAAAAATTGCAATTATTTCATTAACTAATTTGTATTTTTAATTTAATCGCACGTTTCTATTTTCTGGGTAAGACTCAAGAAAATATAAAATATTTTCTGGATAAGAATTAAAAATATATAAAATATTTTCTGGCTAAGACTTAAAAATATATAAAATGTATAAAATAATAAAATATATAAAATACTAATCATATTGGAATATATATTTTGAAACTTGTGAATATATTTTTTTTACCAATATGAATGACACATGGACATTAATGTACAAAACGTACAAAAATAACGTACATGTGTAATTATACGATATAAAAAATTGGAATATATATTTTGAAAATTGTAAATAATTTTTTTTTATCAATATAATTGACACATGGACATTACCGCACAAAACGTACAAAAATAACGTACATGTACGATATAAAAAAATAATTACGCACAACAATTCTGAAAATATATATTCTGTATATATGAAAAACCCCCAAAATGCATTATAAAACCCCCAAAATGCAATATAAAACCCCCAAAATGCAATATAAAACCCCCAAAATGCATTATAAAACCCCCAAAATGCAATAGGAAACCCCCAAAATGCAATATAAAACCCCCAAAATGCATTATAAAACCCCCAAAATGCAATAGGAAACCCCCAAAATGCAATATAAAACCCCCAAAATGCAATATAAAACTTTTCTTTACAAATGTCACATCCAAAAGTTGATATTTGCGAGACTTTTGTCACCACTAATTACTAAAACAAGAAAATAATTTATTTTTATTATATAGAAGCAAATTGGATAATAATTTAAATAAATATCATGTAAAAAACGAAACAATTAAAAAAACAAAATTCACACACGTCGGTCCTGGGACCCGAACTCTGCTCACCCAAGCTATGAAGCAATGTACATTGTACGCGCCCTAGACCACTCGGCTATCTATCTTACTTCCTAAAGCACCTTATACTATGTATACTATTGTAAATCGTACGAAAATTTGGTAAGAGCGTATATAAAACTTGGAAACTAAGGTTTTTTACACGGCGTATAGCGTTACCAAGTATTTGTTCTTTTCATCTTTTATCTTTTATAATTTTTTTAACATGAATGAAATATTTATGTTCGGCTCTATTGATTAAATTAGTTATGTAAGTTTATTTTTTTTTGCATAATAGTCGTCAGAACCTTTTTGTCACGGTATAAATTTTTAATCAGTTTTTTTAAGATCTCTGAACTAAAAGAATATACGTTTTGATAAAAATAGTTGTACAAAAAAAACTCAAATTGAAATTGTTTTTTTTTAAATAAATTTTTAGTGCCATTCAAACTGTTCGAATTATTGGGCCCAGCACCTTTTATATTTCCTCAATCCATCCCGAGCAGTTTCGGCTCAAAAATTGGTAGCAGAGCATGGTTTTCCTTGGACCTTGGTATTTGGTGTACCTAATTTCGAATTTCCTTAAGTTTCCTTTATAATTCCCTATCGTTCAGAGATTGATTTTAAAGTGTGTTTATAAAAAATTTACAATGCCACGTACTAGAGCTAATGCCGAAAGCGCTCAATCTAATCAAGACGATGAAATTTTTGGATCTCCAGTTGGTCACTTGGATATTCCGGAACCACGTCAAGGTCAACAGAACCCAGAGAATGAATGTTCCAACGTACGTGATTTTGGAGCGGCTTCACCTTTAGCAAAGGCAACAGCCGTCCACATGCAGCTCACGAGTGGATTATGGGATCAGGTTAATGAATTACGACGTGCCTCCGATACGATTTCAAATCATTTAATCAAAAGGGACCTCGAAATCAATCATGATATTTCTAGTTTCCTGCAAAGAATTCCAATAGTTTCGGCGGATCATCCTCAACAGCTGATAGAATTCATAGTAGAAGTTCAAGCACTCGTGGACTTAAATTTGAAGCCCGATATAGTTATTTTGTCGCATCTTATTTGTCGACTAGAGGGTGAAATACGCATTTGGTGGTCCAAGACTATTGGTAAATATTCAACATGGCAGCTGATGAAGATCGAGTTATTAAATGAGTATTTATCGGCGATCGTTCGAGGTCAGCTCGTTGATTCTATGGTGAGACGTTATCAAGAATTGAATGAGTCGTTCACCGCCTTTGTAGAAGACATTCAAAATAAAATACGAGCACTGGAACTCAATATGTCAGATGAAGATATCGTGTTGCATATCTAGAGTCACGCTAACTCGGTCACTCTAGATAAGTTGAAGACCGTGCAGATGCCAAGTACGTTGCAAGATCTTAGAAGGTTGGCGAGGCGTATTCGAGATACGGAAGCCCTCATAGCGGCAGCTGTTCAACGCGAAGGGCTTATGCATCAACAACAGGAAAATCCATCATCAATCCAATGCTCCTACTGCAAACGCTCAGGTCATACAAGTAGAAGCTGTTGGCAACGTAGACGTTCTACTCAACAGCAAGAAACGCCAAAAAACGGAGCAGCACGCGACCCAATGGTGGTCGCGGAAATCGTGAAGAGTCAGACATACCGATGATCAAAATAAAAGTAAATGATTTGTCTTATCGTGCGCTTCTGGATTCTGGGGCGAGTGCAAATTTCTGCAATCCCGACGTCGCAAAGAAGATAGTTCAGAACAAATCGGGACAGCTCCAACAATTAGAATCTTCCGTTCGTCTTCCTGATGACCGTATAGTGCAAGTGCAGTCTCTTCTAGTTACTACGATTCACGTTCGGCAATTTTCATGGAAGTTATCCTTTTTAGTTATGCCCAATCTACCCTTTGAGTTTATTTTAGGCTTTAAGAGCCTTAGGGATATGCGAGTTATCATGAATGTTTATGATAATTATTTATATTTTTCCTTTTGCCCGGACATGCACGTTCCTTTTATCATTGATCCTACCAATACTCGACAGTCCTTGGATGCTACGACGGAATGCCCCGCAGAATTAAGCAAGAGGCAAAGATCAGTGCTCCAAGAATTGATGAATAAGTACAGAGAAACAGTCACGTCAAAATTGGGTCAAGTTAAAAATTTTGCCTACAAGATAAGGCTTCATGATCCAACCACGATACATCAAGCACCTTATCACTTAAGTCCTCCTAAAGCAGTGATTATGCGGGAGCACATTAAAAAACTTTTAGATCTTGGAGTCATCACGGAGTCTTCATCGCCTTATTCTAGCCCTTGCTTCTTGGTGCCAAAAAAGGATGGTGGTAATAGACTGGTCGTGGATTACCGCAAGGTCAATCAACGTGTCATATACGATGCCTTCCCAGTTCCAAGACCGGAATCAATTTTCCAATGCCTGCAAGGTGCCAAGATATTTAGCAAACTTGATCTGAACATGGCGTATCACCAGTTACCGCTCACTGAAGATTCCAAACATATTACAGCCTTCAGCACTACATTTGGATCTTATCAGTATAATTTCTTGCCCTTCGGTTTAGCTGTCTCGGCGGCAGCACTCAACAGAGTTCTGAATAGTCTATTTGGAGATTTGCATTTTCGGTTTGTAATAAATTACTTCGACGATTTGCTAATCTATTCTACGTCTACAGATGAACATCTTCAACACTTAGAAATTGTTTTTGAGCGTCTGCGTACAGCCGGTTTTACAGTGAATCCTGATGAGGCGAATTTGTGTATGCGAAGGGTTAGATGCCTGGGTCATGTCGTTTCGGAGCGAGGATGTCACATTTATGAGGACAAAGTAAAAGCCATTCAAGCAGTACCGGTCCCAGGTTCCTTAAAGGATGTTAGAACCTTCTTGGGGATGACAGCCTACTTCGCAAGGTTTATTCCGGGGTACAGTGAGATAGCCGCACCACTAAATGCACTTAAGAAAAAACATGTCAAGTTTGAAATGGGTCAGTCGCAAATAGAGGCGGTACGTCAACTCAAGAACGCGTTATCTTCAGCGCCGGTACTGAAGTTCCCGGATTTTGACAGATCATTCATAGTCCGTTGTGACGCCTCCGATGTCGCATTGGGGGCGGTATTGTTACAAGAGCACCACGAGGGAGAAGTTCATCCAGTCGCATATGCTTCAAGGACCCTATCGGACGCAGAGAAAAGATATATCATCTTCGAACGAGAGGCATTAGGGATTATCTTCGCGTTGGAAAAATTTCACGACTACTTAATAGGTCGACACTTCATTCTTCAAGTGGACAATCAAGCCCTAACCTGGATGATGCGCCACCCGCAGCAGTTAGGAAAGGTCGGCCGTTGGGTACTCAAATTGACCAAATACGACTTCGAAGTTCAGCACATTCGGGGATCGGTCAATTCTGTCGCGGATTCTCTTAGCCGTCTGATTTCTCCAGTCAAGCGGACAGAGGAATTGCTCAAAACGCCGCAGTCAATTATAAATCACTTGCAAGAAGTCCCTCAAACTTTTCTTAGTATTCAGCACCACCAAGAATCTGATCCGGACACGAATCTCATTTTGCAGCGCATACGCGTAGGTGAAAATGTCAAAGGGTTCGTTGAACGAGATGGGGTTCTAATGCGATTGGTCGGAAGACAGAATCTGAAGAGAGTAGTGGCACCCGAAGTGGTAAGAAAAATGCTTTTATATTATTTCCACGATTTGGATTCAGGTCATCCGGGGATAACGAAAACGTATCGAGCATTAGCGCAGCGTTTCTGGTGGAATAATATGTTTGTCGAAGTACGAAATTACGTTCGTTCCTGCGAGTCTTGTCAAGTCATTAAGCCGCGTAATCAGAAGATCGGGGTACCAATGTCCTCTTCTGTGCCGACTAACGTTTTCGACAAGGTTTATATCGACTTTTGTGGACCCTTATTAACGTCTTCGAATGGAAGCCGTTACGTCTTAGTTGTCCTGGATGCTTTCTCGAAGTGGATAGAGCTCGTCCCTTGTCGCCGGGCCACCGCAAATGTTAACTGTAAGAAGCTCATTCATCTTTGGTGTACTTATGGGCCACCGAAGATGTTAGTGTCAGATAATGCGAGCGTTTTTCGCAGCGATATCTTTAAGAAAATGAGTTTATCGTGGGGGATCAAGCACATCACTACGGCGCCATACCAGCCCTCTTCCAACATGGTCGAGCGATCTATGCGGGACCTCAAGAGTGCGCTCTCCATTATGTTGAGATGTAAAAGCGACAACAATCACAAGCAGTGGGAAGATTTGCTTCCCTTATTCAAGTATTCACATAATGCTAACATTTCGGAGAGCACCGACAATTCTCCAGCGAACATCTTCCTGGGGAGAGAGATGCCAAAACCTCTGGATCGCCAATGGGAGCTCGAAAGATATTTGGACCCGACCCCGCCGGCTACACACGAAGAGGTGCAAGAGAGATTGAGGCGTGCTCACCAGCGAGTCAAGGCCCTGTATGATTTGAGACAACCAAGAAGTCATCCTTTTAAAGAAGGAGATTTAGTTGTTCAGAGACAACATGTAATCGTTCCTGCGGGAGGACAACAAGGGCAAAAATTTGTTAGTAGGTGGTCCTCCAAGAGGCGTATTAATAGTGCGCTTCACCTCGCCAGCTTCTTGTATCGTCGCTGATGTTGAAGATCCAACACGACAGTATCGAGTGCATATTTCTCAGCTGAAACCCTTTTATGATAGACAAGAAGACGCTTCCTATCGATAAGCGCTTCTTTATAGTGGGGGGTACTATAGCGTTACCAAGTATTTGTTCTTTTCATCTTTTATCTTTTATAATTTTTTTAACATGAATGAAATATTTAAGTTCGGCTCTGTTGATTAAATTAGTTATGTAAGTTTATTTTTTTTTGCATAATAGTCGTCAGGACCTTTTTGTCATGGTATAAATTTTTAATCAGTTTTTTTAAGATCTCTGAACTAAAAGAATATACGTTTTGATAAAAATAGTTGTACAAAAAAAACTCAAATTGAAATTGTTTTTTTTTAAATAAATTTTTAGTGCCATTCAAACTGTTCGAATTATTGGGCCCAGCACCTTTTATATTTCCTCAATCCATCCCGAGCAGTTTCGGCTCAGGCGTTATATGGGAAAGACTCAAAATCAATGTATAGTAATCTCTTAGAGATCTAGGGATGGGCTGTTTTTGCGTTTAATGTACGAAATTTATTTTTCATGTGCGGAATTTAGCACAGAAAAAATCTCTAACGAGATTCTTCAATTTATTTATATATATATATATATATATATATATATATATATATATATATATATGTGAGCGATTTTGTTTGACTGATTGACGACTGCTGACATAAATGAACCGACGACAGGATGACACACGACAAACGACAGTATGGCGATAAATAGCGAACTGAGTGGACGTACGTCAAAGTGAATTACGATAGTAATATACGAAGTCAATTACGGTAGTCTTTTTACGGAATTATGTATTACAATATTATTAATTAAAGTATTTTGAATTAAACAGTATTAATGATTACAAAGCAGCGGTGGGATTAAAGATAATAATTTTTCTACCACGCATGTGAGAACTGAAACATTGTTGAGTGAAAAGATTAGCGTCACCACGTGACATATGTATAGTGTAATTTTGTTAACAGACGGAGACAATAAATGTGAGTACAGAAACTATTTGAATAATAAAGTAGCTACAATTTTACGTTGAGAAGTGTTTTACCTAAATACAAAATTGTGAAGCAGTTACGCGATAAACATTGGTTAAATCAAAGAGGTTAGAAATAATAGTTGGGTTCACTGTCGTGTGGAAGCGGCAAACGCTTTTTACGTTGCGTGAACGAACATTTGCTATAAAAACAAAAATAAGGTGACGCGATAGTGGAATAATTAACAAACGACACACAATATACAAAATGAAGAATAGTTTGTCGCAAAGTTTGGGTGATTTACGAGCCCTCCGACCCGCGGTTCGATCCGGTTTGGCGCCGGCCAACCCAGTGGCGTGTTCAACGAGGACAAATAGCAACGCAAATGTCAACAATAATGACAGCGGTAACGAAAATGTTTTTAGAAATAGTAATGCTGACAACAATAACACGACGTTGTTGGAGCGTGAGCGATACCTGATCCAACTAGAAAGAGATCTATTGCAACGTGAACGCGAGTTGCTGCAGAATATATATCGGTCGCACGAAACGCGTAACGAATCGCAAGTGTACATGCGCGATACGGGAGATCACGTCGTTCCGGACTTCAACCCGGATCAATCAAACTCTTTAACGGCGCCACAATGGATACGTAAACTGAAAAATATCGCGATGGCGTACAAGTGGAATGACCACACACTACTGTAACATGCAATGCCCAAACTGAAGGGTGCTGCTCGACTGTGGTTCTCAAGCATTCAGAACGGAGAGGTTACGTGGGCACGATTTTAAGAACAATTAATAAGAGCGTTCCCATCACTGTTTGACGAGGCGGAAGTTCGTCGCGAACTGAGCCTGCGACAAAAACGGAAAGATGAAACATATGAAAACTACTTTTACACGATGAAAACGATTGCTGCCAAGGCAGACGTGGGAGAGCAAACTGTTATCAAATACATTCTGAAGGGGATAGACGATGAAAATTTGAAAAGATCCCTGGTACTGTGTAGAGTAGGGGACGTGCACAAACTACTATTGAAGGTAAAAGGCTACGAAGCAGTAATGGGTCCGGTCCGACATCAACCTGAAGCATCAAGAAACACAGAACCGAGAAGTGGTTCCAGAACGAACTCCGCGACAATGCAATCTACGACACGAGTAATTAAATGTTATAACTGCAACGAAACAGATCACATATCAGTGAACTGTTCACAACCACAAAGACGCAAACGGTGTTACAACTGCAACCGAGTGGGGCACCTATCGAGAGAGTGCTCACAAGAAAAACGAGACGAAAACACGAACAACGCCACGGTGAGAATCATCAGTACCACTACTGAACCAACAGACGAGCTATATAAAATAGCTGACATCGATGGCCATACGGTGACAGCATTCATTGATCTAGGGAGTGACTGTCACAGTCAAAGAATCGGTTAGCACAAAGCTCAAACTAAAACATACGCCAACCACGGTGAAGTTACGAGGGTTTGGACAAGGAAGCAGTGTTGCTTTAGGACGACGCACGTCCATAATTACTTAGAAGCCGAAATATTGATCGTGCCGAATGAAGCCCAGATGGAAGATGTCATCATTGGAAGAAACGCATTCAACAGTCCGGGTGTTAAAGTCGTCCGTGAGATAGGAGTTCTGAAAGTAATTGATGAGCGCACGAAGACAGCCCTGACTAGCACAGAAATGATCAGACGTATTCAATATGAACCGATTACACCGACTCGGGTGAGAAACAACCCGAATATACCAAACTCAGACCAGAATAGGCTGCTGACGCTAATTAACGACTATCGAGATAGATTTGCAACGTCCATGGGTGAACTAGGTTGTACTGACCTTGTTCAGATGAAGATCAAAGTTAAATCAGACACTCCAATCGTTAGTCGACCATACAGACTGCCGTACCCAAAACGAGCTATCGTTATAAATGAATTATTGCAGGCAGGAATTATACGGGAGTCCAGTTCAGAATATTCGAGTCCCGTAGTATTGGTTCGGAAGAAAACAGGCGATGAACGAATGTGTATTGATTATCGGCGTCTCAATACAGCTACTGAAAAAGAAATGGTACCGACCCCCATAATCGAAGAAATAATTGACCAACTAGCGAGAAATCGATTCTTTACGACACTTGACTTGTCAAATGGGTACTATCAAGTGAAGATGACGTCCGAAAGTCAACATCTAACGGCCTTCATAACAGTAGGCGGTTTATACGAATTTACGAGATTGCCTTTTGGGCTGGTTAACGCGCCGGCGGTGTTCACGCGTTTAATGTCGTCTGTCTGTAGACGAATGAAGACGCTCAAAATTTTGACGTACATGGACGATATAATTATCGCAAGCAAGACTACAGAAGAGGGCCTAAACGCCTTGGAAGAATTTCTGAACGTGTTGCGTGAGGTGGGACTTACGCTACAACTTGAAAAATGCAACTTTTTCTACGAGACGATCGAGTTTCTAGGATTTGAAATAGATGCGCATGGAATAAAACCGGGTCAAGCCAAAACAGACACCGTCCAACGATACGAATCGCCGAAAAACGTTCATGAAGTCAGTCAGTTCTTGGGTTTGACGGGTTTTTCCGCCGATTTGTGGAAAACAAAGCCACTCACTTTATTAACAAAACAGAACGTCCCGTTTGAATGGGGCGACACGCAACAGACAGCTTTTGAACTATTGAAGGAGAAGCTCACGCAAAGACCGGTTCTGACAATGTATGATCTGGACGCCGAATGGGAAGTGAACACAGACGCTAGCAAAATCGGACTTGCTGGCATTTTGTTGCAACGAAAGGGTCGAGAAGTGAAACCGTTATGCTATTTCAGTAGGCAGACAACCGATACAGAAGCGAAATACCATAGCTACGAATTGGAAGCTTTAGCTGTCGTGTGTGCAGTTGAAAGGTTCAGAATGTATCTTCTGGGCCGAAAGTTCAAGGTGATGACTGATTGCAATTCCTTAAAGACCGTCATGAGCAAGAAGCATCTGGTGCCTAGAATCGCACGATGGTGTTTACGATTACAAGAATTTGAGCTGGAGATCGTGTACGAACAAGGGCAACGTATGCGTCACGCAGATGCATTAAGCAGAAGTCCAGTCGAGGAACCAGTCGAAACCGAAATAGCAAGTGTAATGACGATCCGCATTGACATGGAAGATTGGTTGTTAACGATGCAGTTGCAAGACCCCGAATTTTGATTTTTATGATAATTTAAAATAGTATAACAAGATAATTGAATTAAATCTAGTTATTAAGACAATTAAGGTGTGTTTAATATTTAGTTATTTGTTTTATTATTGGTTGTTAAATTGTCTTGTTATTTTATTTTAGATCACCTGATGAAGTATTAATGTAATACGAAACGTTGTGAAATAATAATTTCTCTTTTAATTTATTTAATCCTAATTCCTCTAAAATATTTATAATTTATTAACATCAAAAGGATCTGATATATACATTTTTCAATATATATATATTGTGACCTTAACCTTCTCAAGCTGTTCTGAGGTATTAGAAGGGATTGAAGAAGTGCCACAGGGCCTAGAGATCACCCTTGTACCACAGCAAGTGAAAGAAGTTCAATTCTGAATTTAATCAGATGCGCGGCTAGCGATCAGCGGATGCTGGGTCGTGGTACGAACAAAAACATTGATAGGGAACATTCAAACCAACTGAACACTTTAGATAAACAACCACTGACTTGGGGGACAGCCTACTATGGCTGCTAAAAAATCCTACCACCTACCCCTCGACAAGTAAACAACACCACACAGAAGAATAACACAATATTTGAGTTCCCGAAAATAATTCCAAACGGAATAGCCTAATGAAGGCTTAAAAAATCCTACCACCTACCACTCGACAAATAGACAACACAGTACAGACGACACACGATACTTGACCAACCAGTTGACCAACACGTCCAAGATAGTAATTGGGCTAACGTATCCACCGACAGGAGGTAACAGGGCGCCAAGACTCAGATCGTTAGCTGCCACACCTAGATAGTCCAGACTAGGAGGCTTAGAACGGGGCAGGTCAATGATGAGCTTTACTAGTTTAAAATTCACAACACAATTTACAAAACATTCGAGAAACACGTTAAAAGAAATTTGGACTTGAGAAAGAACCAGCGAAACGAGGGTGCATACACTCAGTTTTATCGAACACCCGGTATAAAGGTCAGATACACCACAGTTATTATCCGTAATAACTAATATAACACCATACACAGCTGACCCACTTGGAATTTATAATCTTCCTAAAATAGGACGCCCGGTATGTGTCGGTAGTGACGCCACTATATGCGGACAGGTTTACTAAAATATTGAGGGTTCACAATAGCGGGTCAGTTCACAGCAATTGTCCGACTTGACAAGGACACCCTGTAGATGGGTCTGAAGACACCAACGGGACCTGTCCCGGAAGATGCAATAACAATAAAATCACTATAAAATGACGGGTCAGCTTCAACAGAATTTTATCTTAAACAAGACACCCGGTATCTCAATGAACTTTCGTCACGGGAAAATACTCAAGTTGTATTAAAATACCAAAAAAATAAAATAAAACTTCAAACGGGACATAAGCGTCTGTGCAATCAATCCAAACAGTATGAACACCGAAACAAGTCGTAACAACACGAAAACGAAACCAAATTGGTGTTCCTATTATCCCTCGGGAACACCCTAGTGTTTACAATCAATGCCCAACGAATACAAATTTTTATTACTGGGCATGCACATAGAATTGCCGTTCAGATAAAGTAAAATGTTTAGTTCAAAATGAAAATTTGATTATTCGGGAAGTCTGGAACTTTATTCCCGGAACCTGGAGGAACACTATCCTGAATATGAAACAAATCCAACATAAGCTGATATCATATTCATTAAGAGCGCCACACAGGTATCATGGACGATATCACAAACTTCAAACAATTAACTCCAGGAGAACTTAAGCGTCTTATCCCTAACTTCCAGAACTACAAATCCAAGAAAACGACAACTACTAAAAGGGGTATGGGGCAATGATTGCACGGTAGTATTCCCTAACAACAGACCAGACCTAATCCAGACATACACTTTTATTATTCACGGGAAGCTAAATCCTACGCAACAATCAAAAAAATACAAACGACAGGATTTCCAGGGAAATACGGGACTCTCGAACCAGGAAGAAATTCGACAAGAACGACAACGAAATACGGAAACGAGATAGCGCCAGAAATACACTACAACGATAATCCAGAATCCATAACCACAGTCCCTATTCGCCACAAAAAAATATGCTTCCTTTCAATTATTAAAATTCCATGTATAAAATATCTGTATTAAAAGTTAAAAACAACACATCGACAACACATAGATGTGTATATTTCGCTCGTCTATCGTCAAGTGTCCGACCGGTACGATCAGGCGCCTATTCCTCACACACGCATCGAATTCTCTCTAACGCACACAATACATGAAGCCTTCCCCTTCTCGCAAAAAAGTCGCGCTCAGTTGACGTCGCGGCTGCGAGTCATGTTTATGAACCAGTAAAGCACGCCTTCTACATTCAAAGGTGCGGTCTAAAGCGCATACACACGATCATTTTTTCTTTTTGATTCTTTTTGCAATATTTAGGCTTCCAGAAATGCTAGAGTCATAATCGTGGGCTCTACGGATTCAGGACGTCAAGGGGTATCCAGTAATGAGTCTGTCAAGTCCCTAGGGGCGTTGGATCGTGAGATATTCAACATGTCATAATATATATATATATATATATATATATATATATATATACAGGATGTTCTACAAGCTCTATGACAAACTTTGACAGATGGTAGGTCACTTGATTTTAAACATATTTTTTTAATAAACATGGGTCCGATTCGTTTTTGTTTAGAAGTTACAAGCATTTAAAGAATCAAAAACGTAGGCTGATAAACAGAAATATCGGTTGTTATGACAATAATTATTGTTAGTGTCATTTTAATTATTTATTAGATATTTTGTGTGAAAGTTCTAAATAAAAAATGCATTTATTCTCGACTGAGGAATATGCAGATATTGTGTTTGTATATGGGTATTCCATTGGTAACGCCAGACAAGCTGCTCAAGAATACCGACGTAGGCATCCAAATAGACATCAACCTGCCCACACGGAGTTTAGTGCATCATTTCGTAGACTTCGGGAAGCAGGTAATCCCGCTCCAAAGAAGGTCATTCGCCCTACTGAAGTAAATGTACAAGATGAAGAAAATGTGATAGATAACCCTTCAATCAGTGTTCGGCGTATATCTAGTAACCTTCATGTATCACCGAATTTTGCATGGCGTGTATTGAACAGAGAAATGTTACATCCGTTTCATCACCAAAATGTACAGGCGTTGCATGCTGGAGATGCCCCACAGCGATTAGGATTTTGTCGCTGGTTACTTCAGCAACAAGCACAAAATGATAGATTCATTTCGCTCGTCATGTGGTCTGATGAAGCGTGCTTTACTAGGGATGGCAAAAATAATAATCATAATGAACATGTATGGGCGTTGCAAAATCCATATGCAATTAGACCAAGACGATTTCAGAAACGATTCAGTGTCAACGTTTGGGGTGGCATTTTCAACAATAATTTATTACCTGTGCATGTTCTAAATGATCGTTTAAATGCAGATCTTTATAGACATTTTTTAGGACACGACCTTTTAGAGTTATATTATGAGATAGGCTGTTGGTTAATATATTTTCTAAATTTCTTTCATTTGTTTCTTCGTTATTTATTTTCCATATAGTAATTTTTATTTCTAAATTTAACAGTTTGGTTCTAGTACTCAGTAGTATGTCGTTTACATCTTTTTGAAATGGATGATTATCTATGTGGAAAACTATATGTAGGCCAAACAAAACAAAAACTGAATAAGAGAATTAACCAACATAAAAATGACTGTACACTAATAAATTATTTAAATAAAAACAAGAAAGCTTTATCTTCCCACCATTTCGAACAAAGACATAATTTCCAATTTGAAGATGTTACAATATTAGACTATGAAAAAAATTGGTATAAACGAAACATAAGCGAGATGATTTATATAAAAACACTAGACACCATCAACTATAGATCAGATACACAAGGAATTAACTCAATATACAGTAATTTGCTAGAACATATTAAAAATAATAGACTAAATTAATATAATAATAACATAATATAATATTAGAATCTTTGAAATATATATAACCATTGTAAATTACTAATGTTTATATATTGTTAAATTATTTTTTAAATAAATGACAAGTAGATATTACTAAAACATAACAAAGATTCTAAACTATAAAGTAAGTAACATGATAAATTTTATAGTATATGGTAAATTAATAACTAATTATATATGTTAATTGTATCATATTTTAATTAAAGATTGCTTGAAAAAGTAGGAAAAACTGCCTACGAAACGTCGCAAAATTTATAAAACTTAGGATTTTTATTTATTTATGTCCAAGTACCCGCTAACCATAAATATATTCTTTGTTACATTGCTAAATTAGAAAAATGTATTTTTTTTTCCACTGTCACCGTCGGGATTCAAACCCAAATCTTTCCACTTTCCGCCGCGAAAGTGGAAAGATTCCATACATGATAAATTTTTATATTTCATAATCGATATAAATTATTATCATATAAATAAATATTTTATTATTCGTAGTACCTATACGTGGATGCTACCGCGTGTGTAAAAATTTAAAGCTTTAACTTAATTAATAAATCTAGTTTAAATTTTTACTCAAACTGACGAACATATTGTGAAGTTAAATAAAAGTCTCGAAAAACAGTTACATCGTTGACAACAATTAAAAATTTACCTGGTTTATAACAGTTATAACAACATTTTATTTGTTGTAATTGTTCAATATCTGTTTGTTTAAACACATTTCTGAATTCGGCAGAACAGAAAGATAATGTTTGTTGCGAAGAAATTGATCACTGTAAAATAGTCAATTCTTGGTAAATTTGCCTAAAAAAACTTAAAAAAAAAATATTAACTTCCTTCAAAAAAGTCACTAAAAAGATGAAAATAATGAAATTTTGAGGTCGGAACTAATTTCATTATAAAAACTTTTAATTACATATCTACTTTTATTAAATAGACGCTGACCTCAAAATTTGATTATTTTCATCTTTTTAGTGATTTTTTTGAAGGAGGTTAATATTTTTTTTTAATTTTTTTAATTTTTTACTTTTTAGTGGTGGATTTGATTTCGCACATTTTTGAAGATTTCCCTCGATTTCTCCAGGGTTCCATTATCAGATCCAGACCTGATGACCATGGGACCACCTGGGATGTATACCCTTACAAACAAAAAAAGAATTTTCCAAATCGGTTCAGGCGTCTTCGAGTAATCGGGGAACATACATAAAAAATAAAAAAAAAGATTCCGACCAATTGAGAACCTCCTCCTTTTTTTGAAGTCGGTTAATAAATCCACATTCCATGACGTAAAAACTCCGTCCAGTCTTTTTCAAAGACAGCAAGCGAATTTCGAAGAAATTACACATAAATCACTAATATTAACCAAACAATGAAACGTTCTGACAGCGCGAACAGCGTTTGATGATGAAGTGAATAGCAATTATGGCGAAATTATCAAACATAAAAAGTAGGTCCGCCTCGAAAATGTGTGACCAGGTACCAATGTCTAAAGCTGCAAAATCAATTTATCTTAATAGAATGTTTGATCAATTATAATGTTCGCAAAATGCAATTAAATTCGCTTTGAGCAAATCTGTTCTCAAAATCCACTATACCTTTTTTTAAGAAAAAACGATGTAAGTGAAACTTTCACACAGTCGCGCGCGGAAAAATAGATTTGCATGGCGCAGAGCTGTCAAATAATTAATAGATCCGCCGCGAACGCCATCAATTGAAACTAATTCGAAGTAAAACAGTGAATTTCGATTTTTAAGCCCTTCCTTTGTGTTTTTCCCCTTTTTTTTACGCACTAACCATCCCTGAACCTTTCCGAAAAAAACAAAAAAAAAATAATTCGGATCGGTCGGACCGTTTTCGAGTTTCAGCGAGCCTAACGTACGGCGATTCATTTTTATAAATAAGATTACTAAACTTAAAAATAGAAATACATATATAAAAAAACGGATTAGTACGGAACCCTCTTCTCGTGAGTTCGACTCGCACTCACGAGAAGAGGGTTTCGTACTATTCCGTTTTCCGTGAATACTTTAAGACTTAAGCTTCTCGTTTCAATTTTCCTGTAAACTATGGGTGAGACCCGACAGTCCCTATTTTTTTCAAAATTTTTGGCGCAGTAGTTTCGGAGATAAAATGGGGGATGGTCAATTGTTCATCTATTTTCTTAAATAACTTTAAAACTATTTATTTTAAAATTATAAAAAAATATATTTGAGACCCTTACCATAAGTCCTTTCATTTGATATGTCACAGGGTACAGTTTGCAAATCTTTTTTTTTTAATTTTCTTATTTTTCCCCAAAAATTACCCCCATGTGCAAAATTTATTTATTTACGTTACACGTACGTCTTTGGGTCACCGACGTACATATGTGTACCAAATTTGAACTCAATCGGACCAGTAGGAGATAAGGGGATAAGGGGGGGTAAATGGTAAATTTTCATTTATTTTCCTAAATAACTTGAAAACTATTCATTTTCAAATTATACAAATATATACCTATATTTGAGATCCTTACTATAATCCCGTTCTTCCGATATGTCACACGGTACAGTTTGTCAAACTTTTTTTTTTAATTTTCTAATTTACCCCCAAAAAATGACCCCCATGTTCAAAATTCATTTATTTACGTCACACGTCCGTCTTGTGGTGACCGACTTACATATGTGTACCAAATTTCAGCTCAATCGGCCCAGTAGTTCGGCGCAAATTGGCTTTGACATTGGGACGGACAGACACACGAGTAATCCTATGAGGGTTTCGTTTTTACCTTTTGAGGTACGAAACCCTAAAAACGACCGAAGATTTGAGATCAACGTCAATTTTAATGACTGTCACGTTTTATGTACCTATATACTTCTATTAAATTCGCGTCGACCTCAAAACTTTATTATTTTAAGCTTTTTGTAGCTTTTTGAGGAGATTCAATTTTTTTTTTAATTTTTTACTTTTTAGTGGTTTTCAACACGTAGTTTGCACTTATTAGCCGCCTTTTTCGTTAATATTTTACTACTAAACTGCTGAACCGATTTAAGTAAATTTTTTGCTAGACCATCCTGTAAGTGTAAGGTATGCCTCTTAAATGGAAAAAAATCATCAAAATCGATTCACAAATGCAAAGATACGATGTAACATTTAGATATAAAAAATTTAATTTTTTAAAGTTAAAAACGACCGAACCGATTAAAAAAATTATATGGTATAAATCGGTGAACATTCTGAACAAAATGGTGTCGAAATTTTTCAAATCGATTAACCTCTAAAAAAGCTATGGTTGAACAAACATTTGGAAAAAATTACATATACATGACAAATTGAAAAAACCCCGGGTCGCAGTGCCAAAACCCTGCCGACAATATAGTGTATTTGCTTGTATAGGGCCGTGTGGTTTTTATACTTTTATTATGTGAAATTAAGTTTGTTTTTGGGCAAAATAAAAAATTTAACCCCTTAATACACCCCTTAAAATAACATTTTTTTCTTAATTGTATTATTATTATCAAGCTAACGTCTACACCGAATTAAATACACCCTTCAATAAATAAGTCACTATCTGCAAACTAGTGTTTTCATAAAATTTGTAAATCCGGTCCTGTCAGGCCGATTTTATTAAAATTGTGGGGACACTTTTTAATCACTACCTGAGGGTTAAATTTCAATTTTGAAACGATTCGGAGAATTTTTTCGGTATTTTGGGGCCCAAAAACAGTTTTCAACCCCTAAAAACTACCCTTAAAATAGCCCGATTAAGCCCATTTTAAATAGGCTTCTTGCGGTGATGGGTTTCAACACGTGGCCCAAATTTCGTTGAAATCAATTAACTCTTTCGAAAGTTATCGCGCGTACACATATATATATATATATATATATATATATATACGTATATAAATATATATATATATATATATATATATACATATATATATAAACATTTTTAAAAATAGTGCCAAAGTGTTTAGGAGGTTATGAAACGTCGAGAAATTTTGGTCCGACCCCTAGGTCCCGCCATCCGACCGACGCCAATAGTGTATGTTGCCATATGGCAAATACACTAATAACCTCTTTTATTTTTTGAAGTAAATTAAAAATATCAACGTTTGCCAAAACATCGATTCCGTATGCTCACCCCTACTGTTTGGTATCTTTACCAATAGATACTTTTTTCAAATGTCTTCTTGCAGCTCTGGAGGTAAACTAAACTCAGACGCAAAAATTGCCTCAATGCCGCTCAATAAACTGCTCACAGAAGGTGTAAAGTTTCATGTAAATATATAACGATAAGGCCGTTTAGGCCAGTGTCATGACTACGGTCGTCGTTTCAACGGATAGTGACGACGGTGGCGGCGGTGATACCGGGTTACAAGGTTAAGGACCGCGTCTGGAAGCGGGGACGTAATGCACAAACGTATAGGCGCACGTAGTCTACGTTAATATATCGTAGTGTGTGTCTACATAATGGGACGGCTCAAGGTTAATTATTGCTAAAAGTCACGCAAATCTTTGCAAATATTTTAAACTAGCTTGTTTCGCAGTGTCGCAGAAGTAGCTATAGTAAGGTACCAAAATTTACGGAGCTACGCATCATAAATTCAATTCGGTTAGCTCATGTACTGCGTTTACAGGATTAGAGCGTAATCATATATTTATCACTTTTTTTATAACACCTCATTGATTCTGATTGGCTACAATCATAGTAAATATATAGAAGTTTTGATAAAGTGAATTATACTCCATGATAATAAATGTCGGAATAACCAGAGAATAACTTCGAAACAAGAAGTGGAGATATATTTTTGCGCAATTTGTTGCCTTCGCTCACCGCACATTAAGTAAATAGATAATGCTTCGTACACTTTAATCTGTATATTGGTTCACTTAATGAAGCAGCAAAACAATGAAACAATGAAAAGTATACCCATCCTATGTACAAATACTATGTCCCTTAGATTACATTGGAAAGTATAAGTACATGATTCACTACTTAAATATTGAATACAAGATACCTGAAAATCAATACTCCAAAAAATGAAAGATACAGAATACTTTGCATCTAATCTATTTTTTTCCGACAGATACTCTAAATTAAAATTTGTAAGGTACTATACCTATATCATTTTTAAATATCTAAGTATGTTTTAAAAGTACCGCAGATAATTAAAAAGTATCCCAGTGACTTAAAAACTTCATATTGGTCTGTAAGTCTCTAAGATACCTTAATATATCATAGATAAAGCAAATACTTTTGAGAAGTATCTTCATGTATGTGGCAGATACAATAAAACGTATATAAGATACAACTATCTAAAATGTGCGAATTTACGATACAAAACAGATACTTTCCGGGTCTGACTGCGTCAATGTCGATTTCGATGAGCATAAGAGTATTACTGTCGGAAAAAGTGGAGTGTTTTTAAGGTTCGACTTTAAATAAAACATCGATTTTTGACATTTTGTATTCGATAAATAAATACCTTGTTGTAAACATTTATTGTTACAACGCTAAATTAGAAAATTTTTTTTTATCCACTGTCACCGTCGGGCTTCAAACCCGAATCTTTCCACTTTCGCGGCGGAATGAGTTAATCAGTTACTTCTTATTCTTATATAATATTATAATTTTTGAAAATTCCCCCATTCACTGCCAAGCAATGCCCTAAACGGTCATGAAAAACTACTGTACTCTTAAAATGTATTAGCAATTGAAGCTTATCGACGGTCGTTATTTTTCCGGATAGACGTTATGTTCTATATTAAAATAAACGCGAAATTACATTGCTGTCAGAAATGTTATTGTATAACCACATATACAGAAATTTGTATGTTTCACCTTAAAATAAATTCACGGTATAAAAATTAGCCATACGTTGGTTAATTTTCATATTCTATTATATTCTAATTTCCTTTTGACAGATCTTCAGAACAAACAGCTGATTTTTTTATTTTCAATATATTTCCGAAACTAAAAAATTTAGAAAAAAAATATATAGAATAATAAACTGTTATAAAATATATACCATTATGACAGGAAAAATAACATTAGTGCGCTGATTGTTCTCAAAAATAATAGGGCTCTCCATATTTACATTTTAAACATCTTATCAAAATTTGATTTAGATCTGCCCAGACTTGTATCGTGCTCACAAACTAGCAGACGAACCGATTTTTTCTAAAATTATATTTTTTGGATTCAGGAAATCTTAACACGAAAAAATATTGTAAATTTTTGAAAAGTAAATTTTGATCTAAATTAGAACCATTCCCCACTTGTGGAGTTTGAATGGTAAAATTCCGAATGTAATTTTATCGCTTTGTAACATATTATGATATTTTGAATAAATTTTCAATATTATGTTGCATCACCGATTTCATTAAAAATATATGTACTTACGTCAAAGCTTCCAGTAGTGCTTTTAAATTTGTTATAAAAACAAAATACAAAGCTGCCTGTAGCTTGACCTTTAAAGAAAGCCTATTCCCTATTGTTTGAAAAACCTTCCTGTCTCTTGTAAAACAATATGTTACGTAAATGAATAATAATTTCAATCTGCTTACATAAGGAAGAATATATATATTGAAAGCAATGTTTCTAAATTATAACATTAAACAATTGAAAATATTAGATAACCTCGGAATTAAATAGGTGCACGTTTGGCGATAATATATATATTTCCGATTTGAAAAAAAAACAAAAAATGCAGCTGTCACAGCAAAGTCTCAATTTTTGCATTTCTGGGCATGTCAAAAGATATTTTTTTTGCACGTATCGCTACATTGTAAGCAGACGTGCTTTGCGCGTCAGAACTGAATTTCGTTCATATAAGAAGTTATATCTAGGTTAATTTCACACGATATTCATTCAAATTTTAGCTTTATGAAAACGGAGGATTCTGTTCTATACAATGAAAGCATTTTTAGATTGATTAGAGTTCATAATTGCTCCTAAATTGTAACTGAAAATCGTGAACAGCAGTTGTCGGTCGGTTACGTACATACAGACCTCAATTTTTGATCGCCTTGGTTTATATTTTATTCACTTTGTTTCTACCAGACTAAGTAGAACCCTATTTAAATTAATTGAAATATGTCCAGTAGTTCAATTATGATAAACAAAAAAAAAATTTTTTTTTTGGCAACTAATAGTGTACTAGAATGTTTTTTGAGTTACACTTTAATTTTAATTTCCCTTTTTTAAAAAAAAGGATTTAGGTATTTCGTTTGCTAATGGTTTAATCAAAATAAATTCAAGATTTTATTTTACTTTTTTCTGAGCACATGTTGTATTTTGATTTACCATCTTTACAAAAAGGTTATTAGTGTATTTGCCATATGGCAACATACACTATTGGCATCGGTCGGATGGCGGGACCTAGGGGTCGGACCAAATTTTCTAGACGTTTCGTAACCTCCTAAACACTTTGGCACTATTTTTAAAAATATTTATATATATATATATTTATATATATATATATATATATATATATATATAAATATGTATAAATATGTGTGTATAAATATGTGTGTGTGTGTGTGTGTGTGCGGGCAATAACTTTCGAAAGAGTTAATTGATTTTAACTAAATTTGGTCCGCATGTTGGAATCTACCACCGCACGAACCCTATTTAAAATGGGCTCAATCGGGGCATATTAAGGGTAGTTTTTAGGGGTTGAAAAATGTTTTTGGGCCCCAAAATATCGAAAAAAATTTCCGAATCGTTTCAACATTGAAATTTAACCCTCTGGTAATAATTAAAAAGTGTCCCTAAACTTTTAATAAAATCGGCCTTACAGGACCGGATTAAAAATTTTACGAAAATACAAGTTTGCAGATAGTGAATTATTTACTGAAAGGTGTATATAACTTGGAATAGAAGCTCGATTGATGTATTTAGGAGTAAAATTTTTATTTTGCCCGAAAACCAAGTTTAGTTCGCATAATAAAGCCACACTGCCTGTATTAGTAAATACACTATATTGTCGGGAGGGTTTTGGCACTGCGACCCGGGTTTTTAGTGTATTTGCCATTTGCAAATTTCTCGACGTTTCATAACCTCCTAAACACTTTGGCACCGTTTTTGAAAATTTTTATTTATATATATGTATATATATATATATATATATATATATACGTATATATATATATATATATTTATATACGTATGTATATATATATATATATATATATATATATATATATATATATATATATATATATATATATATATATATATATAGATGTGTGCGGGCAATAACTTTCGAAAGAATTAATTGATTTTAACGAAATTTGGCCCACGTGTTGAAATCCATCACCGCAAGAAGCCTATGTAAAATGGGCGTAATCGAGGTATTTTAAGGGTAGTTTTTAGGGGTTGAAAAAAGTTTTTGGCCCCAAAATACCGAAAAAATTCTCAGAATCGTTTCAAAATTGACATTTAACCCTTTAGTAGTAATTAAAAAGTGTCCTTAAAATTTTAATAAAATCGGCCCGACAGGACCGGCCTTACAAATTTTTTGAAAACACTAATTTGCAGAGAGTGAGTTATTTATTGAAGGGTGTCGTTAATTCGGTGTAGACGTTAGATTGATAATAATATTACAATTGAGAAAAAAAATGTAATTTTAAGGGGTGTATTAAGGGGTTAAATTTTTTATTTTGTCCAAAAACAAACTTAATTTCACATAATAAAAGTATAAAACCACACTGTCCTATACAAACAAATACACATATTGTCGGCAGGGTTTTGGCACTGCGACCCGGGTTTTTAGTGTATTTGCCATATGGCAACATACACTATTGGCGTCGGTCGGATGGCGGGACCTAGGGGTCGGACCAAAATTTCTCGACGTTTCATAACCTCCTAAACACTTTGGCACCATTTTTAAAAATGTTTATATATATATATGTATATATATATTTATATATATATATACGTATATATATATATATATATATATATATATATATATATATATATATATATATATATATATATATATATATATATATACGTATATACATATATATATATACGTATATATATATATACGTATATATATATATATATACGTATATATATATGTGTGCGGGCAATAACTTTCGAAAGAGTTAATTGATTTCAATTAAATTTGGCCCACGTGTTGAAATCCATCACCGCAAGAAGCCTATTTAAAGTGGGCCTAATCGGGCCATCTTAAGGGTAGTTTTTAGGGGTTGAAAAATGTTTTTGGGCCCTAAAATACCGAAAAAATTCTCCGAATCGTTTCAAAATTGAAATTTAACCCTCTGGCAGTAATTAAAATGTATCCCTAAAATTTTAATAAAATCGACCTTACAGGACCGGATTTAAAAATTTTAAGAAAGACTAGTTTGCAGATAGTGAATTATTTACTGAAAGGTGTATATAACTTGGTATAGAGGTTCGATTGATAATAATATTGCAATTAAGAAAAAAAAATGTTATTTTAAGGGGTGTATTAAGGAGTAAAATTTTTTATTTTGCCCAAAAACCAACTTAAGCTCGCAAAATAAAGCCACACTGCCTGTATAAGCAAATACACTATATTGTCGGCAGGGTTTTGGCACTGCGACCCGGGTTTTTTTTTTCTTTTACATACAAAAATAATATAAATGTTTCAACTAAATTTTCTTTGTAGTTATTATTATTAGTGTATTTGCCATATGGCAACATACACTATTGGCGTTGGTCGGATGGCGGGACCTAGGTGTCGGACCAAAATTTCTCGCCGTTTCATAACCTTCTAAATACTTTGGCACCATTTTTAAAAATGTTTATATATATGTATATATATATATATATATATATATATATATATATATATATATATATATATATATATATATACGAGCCCCGTCCCGTTTCAATTGGCCCACCTACTGAAATTTCAATTTCTTTAAGATTTATTCAAAAAAGTGTTAAACTAACTGCCACTTTACATTTTTTTCTTGTAAATATTCATATTAAAAGCTTTTTTCATAACATTAAGTAAAATGTATTCAAAAATATTTAATTTTTATCATAAAAACGAAATGGGTATAAATAATGCGTTTTATGCGTCAACATAACAAATATTACACTATGTAAGAAATTAAGTGATATTAGAGGTGGCTATGTAAAAACACGATAAAACAATTGTTATTTATTGATAGTAATTTGTCAAAAGTATCAAAAAGTAATAGTATAATATTTTTTCAACTAAAAAATTGGTAGAGGCGCAGTTATTGACAAAAAACTTAGAGTAATCATTATTAACTTGTGGAAAACCGGAAAATCAAATTCCGAAATCGGGAAAGTGTTAAATTTATCAAAATATAGTGTTAGAAATATTGGTTCAATCGCCTCAAAGCCCCGGTACGTGAAGAAAACCAAACTAACAGACGGTGATAAACGGGCATTGAAAAGAATAATTAAGGAAAACAGACGTGCTAACTACGGACAATTGAGCGTACTTTGGAGCAATACTGTGGGAAGACGTATTTCGAGATCTACATGTCACAGGGAAGCAAAGAAGTTAGGATTTGGAACGCACAAGGTATTACTCGTATTTTTAATCTGCTGTCTTAAATTTAAATTTGCAAAAAACTAACATACGTAATTTGTTTAGGCTAAGGAAAAGCCATTGTTGACACAGAAACAAAAGAAAAACAGATTGCAATGGGCAAAAGAACATAAAAATTGGAATTTTGAACAGTGGAACAGCATACATTGGAGTGATGAGTCTCGGTTTGAAGTTTGTGTAGGTGACAGTCGGAGCAGAGTTATTCGTCAAAAAAATGAAGCATACCATCCCGATTGTTTAAAAAGGAAAGTGAAATTTCCAGCATCTGTTATGGTATGGGGCTCAATGGCTGCAAGAGGTGTAGGAAAACTGCACTTTATTGATGGCATTGTTAATACAGACAAATACAATTTAAACATATTAGAAGAGTCTCTGCTGCCAACAATGGAAGAAGTTTTGGTCTCTGGAGAGAATTTTATTTTTCAGCAAGACGGAGCTGCCTGCCATACATCAAAAAAAGCTAAAAAATGGTTCTCAGAGAACACTATTCCACTTTTAGAGTGGGTTCCCAGTAGCCCTGACTTGTTCCCAATTGAAACACTTTGGCATGAAATGAAAAAACGGTTACGTGTTACTCCCGCTAGATCGGTCTCAGATCTAAGGCAAAAACTCAAAGAAATATGGGATAACTTTACTCCACAAGACTGTCAGAATTTAGTTAATATTATGCCTCGAAGAATAATGGCCGTTATAACCAATAAAGGTGATGTTACCCAATGGTAACTTTTGAAATACGTTTCGAGTTTTAGTTTCTCTGAATGCATATTTTATTCGGTTTTCTATTTAATTTATTATCTTAGTAAAAATATATTATCTAGTAGGCTTAGGTTGTGTAAAAAGTCTGTAAAATATTTGGTACAAAATAAAAAATACCTATATTACGCTAGTGTTTCGATTTCTGTTAATTGAGGACTAATAATTGAATTTTTTGTAAGTGGGCCAATTGAAGTGGGACGGGGCTCGTATATATATATATATATATATATATATATATATATATATATATATATATATATATATATATATATATATATATATATATATATATATATATATATATATATGTGCGGGCAATAACTTTCGAAGGAGTTAATTAATTTTAACGAAATTTGGTATACATGTTGGAATCTATCACAGCACGAAGCCTATTTAAAATGGGCCCAATCGGGTCATTTTAAGGGTAGTTTTTAGGGGTTGAAAAAAGTTTTTGGGCCCAAAAATACCGAAAAAATTCTCAGAATCGTTTCAAAATTGAAATTTAACCCTTTAGTAGCAATTAAAAAGTGCTCCTAAAATTATAAGCAAATCGGCCCGACAGGACCGGACTTACAAATTTTATGAAAGCACTAGTTTGCGTATACGAATTTACTTACTGAAGGTCGTATTTAATTTGGTGCAGATGTTGGATTGATAACAATATTTCAACTAATAAAATTATTATTGTAAGGGGTGTATTAAGGGGTTCAATTTTTTTTTATTTTGTCCAAAACAAACTTAAGTTCGCATAATAAAGCCATAATACCTATATTAGCAAATACACTATATTGTCGGCAGGGTTTTGGCACTGCGACCCGGGTTTTTTTTCTTTTTTTTCTTTTTATTCATTACTCTTCTTTATTATTTCTCCTCTTTTTTTTTTTTTTTCATAAGTAACACTCTCGCGCACGTCCAACTTACATAAGTCTATTCCAACCATGGAACTGGCGATAGCCAAGTTGGGTTTGAAATTCCATTTATTTTTTACATGCAATGTAAATTATTTTCTATTTTCTAATTTTCTAATTCAGTTTTCTTTTTTTTGTGAGGAATAAATTTATTTATTATAATTTATTATTAATAAGGATTACTGAATTTCTATTTCAATAGTTCGGTTGAAATAAATTAATGATTTATTTTAGTTTTCTCACAAGCATGTGTTGAGTTGGCTCAACATGTTACAAAAAGGTTAATTCTTTTACATACAAAAATTTCGATTAAAATTTTACGACATAGGTACCTTTTTTTTTTCGTTTTTTGCGAAGACTATATTATGTTTAATTCTGATAAGACTTCACTCTGACCTTATAAAAATCGAATTTATGGGATTTTTATATTTTTTACAATAACGAATAATACTTAGCTTTCGTAATTGCAGCCGACGAAGAAAACGTGTTTCGGTTTTTTGAAACTCCAAATGGCCTGAGCCGAGGTGATACGTGCCCCATCTATCGATTAATTTTATAATGGATCATACAGTTCTATATCCGAATTTTCATAGATATCAATTATATCTGAACATAATGCATGAATGTATTTTTTTTAAGATTCAGAACCGAAGGTATTGTTATTTTTAATAATTCTAATTTGATCAATATGATGCCAACTTGCATCTTTGTTATTGACGCAATCATATAAAAGATATGTATTGTTCGATTTAGTGCATTTAATTTGGTCAGGACCCTTAAATATAACAAATCGAGTTTCTTCGAACGATGGTCAGCCGTACAAGAAATCGGGTGTGTGCTAAGTAAGACGAGGTCGCTTTCGATGAGTGTCGTGCATATGGTTGACTTCCCGTGATGCTTCCTTCGAAAGTAGCCTTGTTTTGAAGTCTTGTTCTTGCCCGACCCACGGAGTCTGTTCTCGGAGAAGTTTCTTAAGGGAAATCGATTGTTCAAATAAGGGTATCGGGTTCTTGACCAAATTGTAGTAGACACGAAATGTATTGCTTGGAGTCATTAATACTGTTATTCATGTAGAATTGAATAGCCGGAAGTCTTCTGCTCCAAGTCGTGTGTTTGTGGTGACAATACAGCCTGAGCAGAACACCAATTTGACGGTTATACCTTTCTACCGAATTAGCTGCATGTGAAAGTGACTTTCACGTTTAATTGTTCGAGAGCGTCGATCCATTTTTGTGTCTGAAAGATTGAAGTACTATATTCCATAATTTTTAGTTTCATGTTTTTAAGGTGTACGCATTGGTAGTACATTTTCTCACAACCTGGATGTCCGTATTCTAAATGACATAATTTTATAATATTTTTCTGTACACATGACGGAATTCCGAGTCTCCAGATTTTATTTTTAAAGTCAAATCGAAATAAGTGGTTATTGTAAGTAGTACATGGATTATCGGACGATATGACGGAATTTGAGCTATTATTTTCATTATCCGTAATTTTGTCAATAATTAGACAAAGTTAAAAGTCGGAAAGTTGTAGTTTAGACATATTTTTACATAATTCTCGAGTTTCATAATTTTTATTTTTATATAGGAGTGAAAATATTGGGAAATTTGTTATATTTGAGATGTCGATTAATTCGGAATTATCGTTAATGCGCGATAAGCAATCCGCAGCAACGTTGTATTTTCCGGGACAATATTGTTTGATCAATTAGATATAAAAGTTAAAATACACATGTAAATATAAATTTTAGTTAAACAATTGTTCATTAAAAAGTCTGTAATAATTTCGTTTTTAAAAAATATTTTTACGGTTGATGTTCAAACTATTTTATTTTATTGACAATATAAAATAAAATAGTTTGAACATCAACCGTAAAAATATTTTTTAAAAACGGAATTATTACAAACTTTTCACCGACAAATCATTTTTATATTAATTACCAAGGACAAAAAAGAAAAAAAGTCAATTGTATTTTTATGTTAAATCCTTGGGTGTTTAAGATCCATGTTAAGATGCGACTGTTATACACGTGTGCTTTTTCAAATATCTGTACTAATGCTTGACAGTCTGTAATTTTTATAACTTTATAACCAAATAAATATGTTCTCTACTTTTGTAAACCATTTACAAAAAATCCTGTATACTTTTGATCGTTCTTATTTAACATAACGTGCCAAAAGATTTTAACTAGGTCAAATAAGGACGTAAATTTAAAACATTCGAATCTTTGTAAAATTTGTTTGATAGTATCGGTACGGTTATTTTCCGGTATAAGTCGCTTATTGAGTTCACGTCCATCAAGGACTATTCGTAAACGTTCATCCTTTTTGTTAACAATATGAATGTTGTTCTCACAAGCACATGTTGAGTTTACTCAACATTTCACAAAAATGCTTATTCTTTCACATACAAAAATAATATAAATATATTATTAAAAGAAATTAATTTCTATTTTTTATTAGTTCTATTAAAATTTTACGCCATATATCTTTTTTTCTTTTTTCGCGAAGAATATATGTTTGATTCTGACAAGACTTCACTCTGACCTTATCAAAATCAGATTTATGGGATTTTTATATTTATAACTATAATAAATAATACTCAGCTTTCGTATTTGCGTAATTCTTCCTGAAATATTACTTTCACCTAAATATTACAATTGAATTCATTTATTATCTGCTCGTTGGCTTGCAGCCGACGAAGAAAACGTATTTTGGTTTTTGCAAACTCTAAATGGCTTGAGATGAGGTGATACGCGCACAATCTATCGATTCATTTTGTAATCGATCATAGAGTTCTATATCATGATTTTCATAGATATCAATTATATTTGAACATAATGATGCATACGCTACAATCCATTTCTGAAATGCCTATCTGCACATATAGCTGAAAAGCCTATCGGCATATATATGCCTATCAGCACTTATATCTGAAATTCCTATCGACACCTGTACCTGAAATGCCTATCTACAACTATATCTGAAATGCCTATCGGCACTTATATCTGAAATGCCTATCGACACTTATATCAGAAATGCCTATCGGCAGTTATATCTGAAATGCCTATTGGAACCCATATATGGAATGCCAATCGGTACCTACATCTAAAATGCCTATCAGCACCTACATCTGAAATGCCTATCGGCACCCATATCTGAACTGTCAATCGGCACCTATATGTGAAATGCTTACCGGTATATATATCTGAAATGCCTATCGGCACCTAGATCTGAAATGCCCATCGGCATCTATATCTGAAATGCCTATCGGCACCTATATATGAAATGCCTATTGGCACCTATGTCTAAAAATAATGTCTATCGGCTTTTTATTAGAAATGCCTAACGACAAGTATAACTGAAATGCCTATCGACACCTATATCTGAAATGCCTATCGGTACCTATATTTGAAAGGTCAATTGGCACCTATATCTGAGATGCGTATCGGCACCTATATCTGAAATGCCTATCGACATCTATATCTGAAATGCCTATCGGCAATTATTCCTGAAATTCCTATCGGCACGTATATCTGAAATGCCTATCTGCACCTACATCTGAAATGCCTATCGACACGTATATCTGAAATGCCTAACGGCATTTATACCCAAAATGCCTATCGGCACCTACATCTGAAATGATTACCGGCAACTATATTATCTGAAATGCCTATCGGCACCTATATCTGAAATGCCAATCGGCGCCTTTATCTTTAAAGCCTATCGAAAGGTATATCTGAAATACCAATCGGCACCTATATCTAAAGTGCCTATCGACATGTATATCTGAAGTGCCTATCGGCACCTATATCTGAAATGCAAATCGGCACCTACATCTGAAATGCCTATCGACACGTATATATGAAATGCCAATCAGCATTTATATCTAAAACGCCTATCGACGCGTATATCTGAAATGCCTATCGGTACTTATATCTGAAATGCCTATCGGCAACTTTATCTCAAGTGCTTATGGGCAAATACCTATATCTGCAGTGCCTATCGGCACCTATATCTGAAATGCCATTCGGGACCTGTATCTGAAATGCCTATCGACACGTATATCTGAAATGCCTATCGTCACTGTTCAGACACCCTGTATATTTTTATTTTATTTAAATATTAAATAATCTTTCAATAATTGCGTAATCGCATTTCTGTTTAAAAAATCGAAATCTGTTCTTTTGTAAAAATTAAAATTAATATTAAAACTTGCTTCGGCAATAAAACATCATTTTTTTAAGTTTAAATTGTATTTTGTGATAGTATATTTTTTTTTTATTGAAATAAAATAATTTTGTTGAACGTTTAAAATTAATTTGAAAATACTGCAAATCATATCAACATTTTGTGGTGCCGAAACCAGGGAAAGACGTGGTACATGTCTGTTTGGAACTAGTTATTCACAGAATCATTTGAATTTTGCGAAGTTTCGAATTCATCTACCAATGATCTTTCGTCATCTCATCGAACCGACAATTCAAGTCATCATTTTCAACAAAATTGTACGCCATTTTGTCGTCAAGAAATTCAATCAAGAAATCTCATTACATCACAACTCTGAACATCACCAGCTTTCTGAAGATTTTACAGTCGACGTCTTTGGTGAGTTCTTCTATCAACTTTGTCATTTTGACCTTTCATTAACCTTAATCCTGTTCTGTACATGCTTCGATTTACAAACTTACAATTTAAAAAAAATTAAAAATAATAGGAACATTCCATGTCGACTATTAATTATTATATCAACTGAAAAAACATTTTTCAAAAAAACGAAATTATTATAAACTTTGTATTAATATTGTTAAACTCAAATTTATATTCACATGTATATATTATCTTTTATATCTATTTAATCACAACATTTAATAGTTATTAAAGCTTGATAAAGTTCCAAACAAGGAACGAAACGTCGCTGAAAATAAAATATTAAGTGTTTTACCTACTTATAAATAAAGTCCTTTTTCCCGAAAAATCATTTTTATATTAATTACCAAGGACAAAAAAGAAATAAAGTCATTATATCATCATATTCACGTATTCGATTTCATTTCATATAAAGAAAAATGCCAGAAACTTCTAGTGAATTATATGCACTTATTTTCAAAAGAGGTCAAATTAAAGCTCAACTTACGCGATTTAAAAATTTCTTCCAAGCTTACGAGCATGAAGATGTTCTACCGTTAAAATTAAGATTAGCGAAATTCGAACCTTTATGGACCGAATTTGAAAATGTTCAATCCGCGATAGAATTTAGAGATCGAACTGAAGCTCAACAGCTAGAACGCGACTCATTTGAATCATCTTATTTTGATTTAATGGCATCAGTTACGACTTTTATCAATGATAGAGCCAACTCAACTGAATTAAATTCCACAAACCCACAATTAGCTTCAAAAGTAAAATTACCCACAATTTCGTTGCCTACATTTGCTGGGGAATATGAAAATTGGTTACCTTTTTTTGATACTGTTTCATCTCTAATTGACTCTGATGATAGTTTGTCAAGTATTCAAAAGTTTCATTACCTACGTTCTGCTTTAAAAGGCAATGCAGCCGAAGTAATTAGCGCTCTTGAAATCTCTTCTGATAATTATCTAGTTGCATGGAAATTATTAAAAGAGAGATTTCAAAATAAAAGAGCTATTATACAAAAGCATATCAGGGCATTATTTGAAATTAAACCGATTTTAAAAGAATCATCAACTTTGTTGCGGGCAGTATCCGATAATTTTCTGAAACATTTGAGTTCATTGAAGGCTTTGGGTTTGCCAACTGACAATTGGGATGCTTTAGTAATTCATTTACTTTCCACAAAACTTATAAATCGAACCAAGCGTGAGTGGGAAACTGACATACATGAAACTGTTGAAACTGATTTACCAACTTTCAATGATTTTTCTAAATTCGTTACTCAAAGATGTCAAATTTTAGAAGCAATTAATCAGGATCAAAGTAAATCAGTCACATCTACGTCACACGTTGTTACTCAGCCAACCTGTTTGTTCTGTAAACAAGCACATATAATTTACCATTGCAAAGAATTTCTTAAGCTTGATATTCCACAAAGATTGTCTAATATTAGAAAATTGAAATTATGTACAAATTGTTTGAAGACAAAGCATTCTTCAAGTGATTGCTCTGCTGGGAATTGTAAAATTTGTCACAGAAAACATAATAACTTGCTACACCTTGAAGCGAGCTGAATTTTTTTTTCTATTTATATTTAATTTTTTGACTGCATATAGGCAAATCATCTTTCTTTATAGTAATTAGTGCGCCTATATGCAGTATTTATCTACAACTATTTAATAAATAATTATGTAATGTTAAAGATTGTTTTAAGGTCACCTGACCGACATTCTTTTCCAAAAAAAAAAATATATATTTTTTGAGACCAGTAGTTCGCGATCCTTCGCTCCTAACGTCTCTACTGGTTCTCAGTTCAATATCATTTATTATTATCATTTTTGTTATACAAACTCTGTTCATTTTTTTTCTAATTTTGTCGATAATTTATTTTTGTAAATTTGATTTTTGTCGTATTTTTTTTTCGGAAGATTTTTTTTTGTAGTGAATATATTGTTATATTTTGTTATTCTGTGTTCTTTTTATTTATTTTGATCTACGGGGCGTTTTATTATCTTAAATGCCACAAATGGTTTTAATGTCTCAGCGGCGCCAAAGTCTTCGCAAAACTCGATTTGAACAAGGCTTATCACCAGCTACCTCTCTCAGACGCATCGAAGCCAATCACTGCATTCGCTACTACATTTGGAACGTACCAGTACAAGTACTTACCATTCGGCCTATCGGTATCTGCGGCAGCGCTTAGTCGCATTATGAACGACATATTATTATTATTATTATTATTTTTTATTGTGTTAGGACTGTATACAGTTTACACTCGTCAATACATCAAATTACAATCATAAATCGCTATCATTAAAAGTTGTGCTCAAATATTCACCAATATTATAAAAACAGTTTTTTATTAAATATTGTTTTATAATTTTTTTAAAATGTGTTAGCTGTAAGTTTTTTACAGTCAGAGGTAATTTATTAAAGAATGTGGGCCCGTAGTACGATATTCCGGTTTTATTTTATTTATGCGGTGAAAATTAACGTGGAGGTTGCCTTTATGACGTGTATTATAATTATTTTCGTAGATATTGTACTCGTTGAGATTTTGCTTAACATGTAAGAGACACTCATATATATAGAGGCATGGTACCAGTTAGCAGTTTAAAGTTTATGAAATATGGCTTACAGTCAGCCTTGAAATTTACACCGAAAATAATTCTTAAAGCTCTACGCTGGAGTTTAAATATCCTATGTTGGCTATTTATGCTCACAGTATGACCCCAGGCAAGTATAGCATATGTTATTCTCGATTGTATTAACGCACAGAAAGCAGTTTTTAAAACACCAGTAGATACAATGCCATGTAAGTTTCTCAAGAGGTAAATGCTTTTGTTAATACTATCAGCAACATGATCAATATGGTGTACCCAGGTCAATTTTGGATCCATAAAGACACCCAAGAATCTGATATTATCTGTTTTGTTGACGGTGTTCGTATTGGTAAGTGAAAAATACATAATCTCAGTTTTGGAAGCATTTAGACTCAATTGATTGGCTGAGAACCATTGAGTTAGGTTGTTTAGTGTCTCATTTATTTTTCTCTAAGTGATGTCTAGTCGTATACCATGATTAACAGCTGTGGTATCATCAGCAAAACAGATAATATTTTTGCTATTGTCACAAGTAGGTAAATCATTAATATAAATTAAGAAGAATATTGGTCCCAAAATAGAACCTTGAGGCACTCCATGTTTCATTTCTATTTTCTGTGAAGATTCGTTATTGTAATTAACAATTTGGTATCAGTCATGTAAATAAGAACTAATAAACAATACTGCGTTGTCACTAAAACCATAACTTTTCAATTTCTTTAATAATATATCATATGATACGCAGTCGAATGCCTTAGTAAAGTCACAACACAGTACACCGGTGTAGCCTCCTAGATTAAACCCATTATTTATTTGTGCAGTAAGCTCATTTATTGCCATAGTAGTAGTTCTGCCAGTTCTAAAGCCGTACTGGTTTCCATTGAATAATTTGTTGCTTTCAAAATGTTGAGATATTCTAGTTTTAATAGCAGCTTCAAATATTTTCCCTATGAGCGGTATGATTGAGATTGGCCTGTAATTAGTAACTTGATTTGTAGGCCCTTTCTTATGCACTGGCACAGTACGTGACGTTTTGAGGACGTCAGGGAATACGTTATATTTTATGCACTGATTAAATAGTTTTGCAAGCGGAATATATATTATATTACCGATGCACTTTATCATTTTAGCATTAATTTCGAATATATCCTTACTTTTTTTGTTTAATTTGAATATGATGTCACGGATTTCAAGAAAAGTAAATTCTGACAAATCAAATAACGGTTCAGTATTTTTATTAAAATCAACTGACTTAAATGCGAATCGGCAACTATATCTAAAATGCCTATCGGCACCTATATCTGAAATGCCTATCGGCACCTATTTTTGAAATGCCTATCGGAAACTACATCTGAAATGCCTATCAGCACCTATTTTTGAAATGCCTATCGGCAACCATATCTGGAATGCCTATCGGCACCTATATTTGAAATGCCTATCGGCTTCTATATCTGAAATGCCTATCGGCACCTATTTTTAAAATGCGAATCGGCAACTATATCTGAAATGCCTATCGGCACCTATTAATGAAATGCCTATCGGCACCTATTTTTGAAATGCCTATCGGAAACTACATCTGAAATGCCTATCAGCACCTATATTTGAAATGCCTATCGGCAACCATATCTGGAATACCTATCGGCACCTATATTTGAAATGCCTATCGGCTTCTATATCTGAAATGCCTATCGGCACCTATTTTTGAAATGCCTATCGGAAACTACATCTGAAATGCCTATCAGCACCTATATTTGAAATGCCTATCGGCAACCAAATCAAAAATGCCTATCGTCACCTATATCTGAAAAGCCTTTCGGCATTTATATCTGAAATGCCTATCGGCACCTATATTTGAAATGCCTATCGGCACCTATATTTTAAATGCCTATCGGCAACTATATCTGATATGCCTATCGGCACCTATATCTGAAATGCCTATCGGCACCTATTTTTGAAATGCCTATCGGAAACTACATCTGAAATGCCTATCAGCACCTATTTCTAAAATGCCAATCGGCAACTATATCTGAAATGCCTATCGGCACCTATTTTTGAAATGCCTATCGGAAACTACATCTGAAATGCCTATCAGCACCTATATTTGAAATGCCTATCGGCAACCAAATCAGAAATGCCTATCGGCACCTATATCTGAAATGCCTTTCGGCATTTTTATTTGAAATGCCTATCGGCACCTATATTTGAAATGCCTATCGGCACCTATATTTTAAATGCCTATCGGCAACTATATCTGAAATGCCTATCGGCACCTATTTTTGAAATGCCTATCGGAAACTACATCTGAAATGCCTATCGGCACCTATTTTTAAAATGCCAATCGGCAACTATATCTGAAATGCCTATCGGCACCTATTTTTGAAATGCCTATCGGCACCTATTTTTGAAATGCCTATCGGAAACTACATCTGAAATGCCTATCAGCACCTATATTTGAAATGCCTATCGGCAACCATATCTGGAATGCCTATCGGCACCTATATTTGAAATGCCTATCGGCTTCTATATCTGAAATGCCTATCGGCACCTATTTTTAAAATGCGAATCGGCAACTATATCTGAAATACCTATCGGCACCTATATCTGAAATGCTTATCGGCACCTATTTTTAAAATGCCTATCGGAAACTACATCTGAAATGCCTATCAGCACCTATATTTGAAATGCCTATCGGCAACCATATCTGGAATGCCTATCGGCACCTATATTTGAAATGCCTATCGGCTTCTATATCTGAAATGCCTATCGGCACCTATTTTTAAAATGCGAATCGGCAACTATATCTGAAATGCCTATCAGCACTTATATTTGAAATGTCTATCGGCAACCATATCTGAAATGTCTATCGACACTTATATTTGAAATACCTATCGGCTTCTATATCTGAAATGCCTATTGGCACCTCTTTTTAAAATGCCAATCGGCAACTATATCTGAAATGCCCATCAGCACCTATATTTGAAATGCCTATCGGCAACCAAATCAGAAATGCCTATCGGCACCTATATCTGAAATGCCTTTCGGCATTTATATCTGAAATGCCTAGCGGCACCTATATTTGAAATGCCTATCCTCACCTATTTTTGAAATGCCTATCGGAAACTACATCTGAAATGCCTATCAGCACCTATATTTGAAATGTCTATCGGCAACCATATCTGAAATGTCTATCGACACTTATATTTGAAATACCTATCGGCTTCTATATCTGAAATGCCTATTGGCACCTCTTTTTAAAATGCCAATCGGCAACTATATCTGAAATGCCTATCAACACCTATATCTGAAATGCCTATCGGCACCTATTTTTGAAATGCCTGTCGGCAACTACATCTGAAATGCCTATCAGCACCTATATTTGAAATGCCTATCGGCAACCATAGCTGGAATGCCTATCGGCACCTATATTTGAAATGCCTATCGGCTTCTATATCTGAAATGCCTATCGGCACCTATTGTAATCTGTCTGTATAGATATACACTAGCTTAACCCCGATCTTTTTGGGTTAAGGGTAGCGCGGCCACCACCGAACGTTTGGCGTGTGGGATCTTGTCCGGGCCAGCTGTTCGGAGTTCAAGCCCGGACAGGTTCTAAAGTTTTAGGTTCAGGATTGATAAATGAAATACATTTTTCGTTACTACTACGTAAAAAAACAGTTGATTTATTTTCAGTAGATGAATCAACAGAAGCAAAAAAACAGTGTGTAAACTCTAACCTTATTTTAGATTTATCCTTTGAGCCATTCTCGACAGTCCCTTAAGTTAGATTTATCCTTCGAGCCATTCTCGGCAGGTTTCATGGGTCTTCTCCGATCAGCACTCCGCACAAACAAGTACCAAAAAAGCCCCTGCTGGTCGCTTTCCAGCAATTTTATATCGTTCTCGGCGGAGGTACAACGCGTCGAAAAACGCTGATGTTACTCTATTGTTTCGCGCGTACACCGCCGAGACCGCGGTGTTACGGCGTGCTGAACCAGCAATTCCCACGGAACCTGGCCACACGTGTTCACATAGACCGTAGGCGTCCACTGAACTTATAGAGATCCAGTGGCGCGCCGAACTAGTGTGGCCGGTTTATTACATCCCTTTCCCCTTAAGAGAAAGCACTGCTCTGAAAGAGCAGGGCTTTCAAAAAAAATTTTTTTTTTTTTCAACGTAATTTACTCTTTTTACCTCTCCAGGATGGCTCATTTTACGGATTTACGAAACTTCTCTAATAAAAATATATATTACATTAAACCATTCTTAAACTACAAAAGACATACCATGAACATTCAAGACAATGATAAAGCTAGTTAACCTATTTAAGAGAAGAGAGCTAGTGGAAAGGAGTCGCCTTTTAATGTCACCTGGAGCTCAACCTCGGGAGCAGTAGGATTTGGTTGTAACAATGTCCTAGAGCTCAACCTCGGGACCACCTGGTGACACGGCATGACGAAGTCCCCCAGAGCTCTCATTACCAACCTTCTCTTCTCCAAAAAAAAAAGAAAATTATAACTAATTAAAACTATTTCTAAAAGGGAGAACCCACACATACTGCAGATTCTACATATCTATTGCCACACAAAAAAAATTCTTTTTCTTTTCTTTTTACTCTCTTTTCAAGTTATTTTAAAGGTTACCAATACTACGTGTGTGCTTTCCCTTTTCTTACTAAAACTAAGAATACAATCAATTTTTACGAGATTCTCACATATTAATGAACGACATTCTTGAAAAATAAAAATAATTATATATAAGGGTATATTCGCACACTGGGTTCGAGTCTTTTTGACGTATCTATAATAATTGTTCAAAAAAAAATTTTTTTTTTCAAAGAGATTTAGGTCCATAGTTCATGAAATCGACCTGAGGGGTTCAGCAATATGAATTTTTATGGAGAGTGGAGACCAGTCCGTTCCAGTATTTTTGACTGGTCGGGGAAAGGTACTACTCCTCCTCTTCTATTTCATTAAAAAGTTAATGCAATCACAACCGTAATCACTCATAAATACATAGTTACCAAAACACTATAACTTCCAACTTCACTGTAGTTTGTTTGTTTTTTTGTCCTTCGTACTGCACTCGCGTGGTGTAACGTCTTTTTCTTCAGTGTATCGGATTGCTGTTGATCGGCTTCATGTGTTATTGCGATCGTCCCTCTGGTAGGTCGTTTCTTGTACTGGAATTTGCTATTCTCTTTTTTTTTCTCTTACGTCAATCATCATTGTCGGCGGTTTTCCGTGTCATTAGTGAAACAGACAAACAAAAAGAAGTATCGTCATTAATACAAAACAGAATAAGCACTAGGCAGTAAATACAAATACGCGGCAGATCCGCAACAAATACAAACAAATACAAATTTCTATTCTATTCTAGGAGCTTATCTTAAAATCATCAAACATCCTTTCATGTCCGGGACCTGGGTTCGTGGGCCGACCTTCGCGTAATACCTCGTACTCGACCGTATCGGAGCAGATTAGTCACGGTGAATAATATTTCGGGGTCAAAATCGGTGTATTTGGTCAAAATCGGAAAAGTAACATCTAATCTGTTATCCGTCGCAGGAGTGCTACAATGAATTTCATTTTACGAATATCGCGTCCCCGCCCCCCCTGAAACCCGGTCAATAAAAGGAATGTTTGCTGATATCTAATACAATAAAATTTTATTTTTGTGTTCCCAACCAACTTTGGTCCCTTGGGGCTGAGATAACTATTTGTGGATATATCTGATTCGACTCTTCAATCATGTCTTTTTGTTATGAGTTCTCTTTGCCCTCACTTTGCACGTTGATTTGGGTCTCATTCGCTTCCCGGCTTACCTTGTGGTGACTATGGACGCTATACATGGTCACGCTGTCTAATAGAGCTCCGATTAATTTTACACTCCAACCAAAAATATCATACAACAATATCCCGTGAATAAGTGTGTCTACCACAAACTTTACCGTTTTTCCTATCATATACAACCCGATTAAGCTTGATGTTAGTCTCCCTATAAAAGTCATCCATTCCCACATTGATCCCCATAATTTACTAATCCACGTTCTAAAAGTTTTTTCGTCTAATAAGTATTCAAAATTTGTCCCTTGACGATCGGTCGCGTAACCCGACATGCTCCTCGTTATTATCCCCGCTATTGCTTGTCGTTCTCCCGGTAAAAATATATGTTCTTGTAAATTCATCATATCTTCCTGACTATACAGCCCTCCCTTAAATAACTTACTAGGACTTACATAATGCCATTTATTATTATTATTTGGTTCTATCAACTGAGGTGACAATATCTCGTGTATACCATTAATTATTTTATACCACTTATTTTCTAATTTATACGCTGAATATAAAAACGGATTGCATCCAATTTCGGTTGCGAATTTTTGTATGATATGGTTCCTTGGTGTCATGAAATATGTTTTGTTGTCGTACAATACCGGAATTTCGTGATAACATTTGTTGGATTTTTGTAAAGATACTTCTACTGGTGAGCATTCTATGATATGAACCACCTCGCCATAATTAAAAGCTGTAAAACCCGGCTTTTGCATTTTTGCGTAAGCGAATTCCGCTGGGGAAGTTATTGCTAAGGTTTGTAAATTTTTCAGGACTTGTTGTTCCAAAGTACAACGTTGTGAAACAACATCCGCATATAAGTTTGAAATTTGTGCTCTCAAATGACGTTCCACAAAAACTACCTTTGCATTTACATAAGCTGTTGGGTCCAAATTAAATACATTTGTTTTGTCGGCTTTAAAATAAAACAGCCCGCTTTCGGATGGTTTTACTATAAAAAACTTAGGATGATCGGTTTCGTAGGCTGACTGTCCACAAATAAGCGTGGGCTTCGCAATAGGCATAGCAAATACTGTATCCCCTTCATTAACTGAATAAATTACTACATCTGAATCGGCATTAATGGGTTTAACTGGCGTGATTTTTCTAGCTTTACCTTCGTATAAAACTGAATACTTGGTTTTGGTGCATTGATGGCTGTCTACATGTTCCCAATACGAATGACCGTGCATAGAATCAATACAAAATTTGTCCTTGTACGGACAGGTTGTACCCTCTGATAAATAAATTTTATTATCGTTTGTGTTAATTTTAGCGTACCTTTCCTGTAGTGTAATCTCGATTGCCGCCTGTACTACCACGTTCCGCCAACTTCCTTTTTGATCCTCATAATAGGCTCCTTTACATGACCCATCAGTTTCCAACTGGCCTGCCATGACCACTGTTGAATGTGTCGTTCCATTCATTATTAATCCATCTATGTTCTTCCCGTAGAAATCTGCTAATGTGTTTATCTCGTGCATCCGTCTGCATCTCTCTTCTGTCATCGGGTGGATGTAGGTCATATACCCGTTTAAAACCACCGAACTGTGCGAATGCATTCCGCAATGAGTTATCATACGTTGTACATTGACTTTACACTGTACCACTTTCACCGTTTCAATATCTTTGATTTGCAGTAACTGAATTCTTTCGATCGTTGTGACTACGTCCTCCGTCGGCGTATTACATTGTCCGATATCAGTCAAACTAAATGTCGTTATATTCATTTGGCGATTCTGGCAATCGTACGCTATGAGCGCATCAGTGGCCATCACCCACATAAACACTAATATTATTCTCTTCATCTTGAATACAAGTTTCAGTCCAACCGTTAAATACCAATAAAATTAATTCTTCCTTCCTGGGTTTTCCTTGAATTTCCTTTCCTTTTTGATTCTTTTACCTGGAAAGAAAACAAGAATGCAAAGATGTTCTTCGACCTTACTTATACTTGCTCGAGGCAAGTGTAAGAAACTCTACTTCGTCTTAAAAATTTTTCTTCTCAGCATTTAAATTCGTTTGGGCAAAACCCACGGATGATCGCTCACCCTTCCGCGGCTTCTGGTTTTGTATCGTGGTACTGTGGGACTTGGTATTTCATTTTTCTCTGCCTTTTCTTCGTCATTCTCTTCTCCGACCGGCGTTTCTTCCTCTTCATTTTGTTGTTCTAAGTCCTCGTCCCTCATCGATACCGGCGACCCTATCCAATGTTCTACTTCGTTTTCACCCACTTGGTCCTCGGGGTTTGCATGTTCCTTATTCTCCTGTACTGCATCTTCAGTGTCCCACGGGAACCTGGGCTCGTTTATGAGCGGTTCCTGGCGATCGTCCACCTGTTCTTCCTCCAGTTCTTCTGGGTCATCATCCTCTTCCTTGTCTTCTTCCCGTTCGTGGAATTTTTTAAGTCGATTGACGTGCACCAGCTGTTCCTTCTTGCCCGTCAGATCTCGGATTCTGAATGTGACCGGTCCTTTTTGTCCGATGACTCTGAATGGTCCTATCCAGTGTTTTGCAAGTTTCTTGGATAACCCAATTTTCGTTCCAACATCTTCCAGATAAACTAGATCATCCACGGTAATCTCGACTGGTTTTGTTCTTTTATTATACTGACGCATCCTTTGTTCCGATGATTTCTTCAAATTCTGTCTAACGTTTTCAAATACTGTCTCTAGTCTAGCTGTTAACTCCGCTGCGTAATTATCTTCATAGTCGTAACATTTCCTCCTGGGTTGGAAAATCTCGTCGTTTGGTAGTCGCATATCTCTTCCATGGGTCAGAAAGTACGGTGTCTCCTTTGTTGACGTGTGAATGGATCCTCGGTAAGCCATGAGGAAATATGGCAACCATTCGTCCCAATTTCTCTGGGATGGTTCGATGTAATGTGCCAAGAAATCTTTTAACACTCTGTGAGTCCGCTCAATCATCCCGTTGCTCTGCGGGTGGTATGCAGTTGTTTGAATTTTATTAACGCCTAGGAGTTGACAAACTTCTCGCATCAGTTGTGACGTGAAATTAGTTCCTTGATCGGTGAGTAGCTTCTTAGGTGTTCCATGACGACATATAATTTTTGTTACCCATTCCTTGACAACCGTTGAGGCCTTTTGGTCCGGCATAGGGATCGCTTCGATGTATTTGGTAAAATAATCTTGACATGTTAGTATATATTTGTTACCATTATCTGTTGTCACTAGGGGTCCTACGATATCCATCGCCCATAATTCCATGGGTTCATTTATCTGACTGAATTGTTGAAGTGGCGCCCTTTTCCGATTTGGTGTTTTCCGTTGATTACAAACTGCGCAACTCTGCAAGTAGGTCTTCACATCTTTCGTCATGGTGGGCCACCATACATAACGCTTCAATAATTTGAGGGTCTTTTCTATCCCTTGGTGTCCAACATAAGGTAGGTCATGATATTCGTAGATGAACTGATTCACTAGTTTCTTCGGGACTACCAATTGATCGTAATTGTTGTTATCTTCATTCCGTCTAAATAAAATCTCATCAGCGTCCAAATAATATTGGTCAGTTTCGCCGTCTTCCTCTACTTCATTGATCAATTTCCGGATATCCATATCCTTTACTTGTTCCTGCTTTATGGTGTCCCGATCCCACACTGGGAGATATGGTACCGTAGCATTTATAGTTGATATCGGTATTCTGCTTAAAGCATCCGCGTTGTTATGTTTTCTTCCCGGTCGATATATGATTTCATAGTCGTATTCGGACAGCAGCTGGGCCCATCGGGCTAATCTTGACGTCGGATCCTTCAGTGATACTAACCATTTCAATGATCTATGGTCCGTTATAACCGAAAATTTGTATCCGTATAGGTAGCATCTGAAGTGCTTGATGCCCCATACGACAGCTAGGCATTCCTGTTCCGTGACACTGTAATTTTTCTCAGCTCCGTTCAACTGCCGACTGGCGTACGCTATAGGTTTTTCGTTACCGTCCACATTCTGACTTAAGATGGCTCCTATGGCTGTGCATGATGCATCCGTAGACAAGATGAAAGGTAAGTCGAAGTTCGGGTAACCCAGAACAGGTGGCTGACATAGTTTTTGTTTTAAGTACTGAAATGCTTTGTCCGTTTCTTCCGTCCACATATAATTTACTCCCTTTTTGGTTAGTTGCGTTAATGGTATAGCATGGTGTGCGAATTCTGAAATAAACCGTCTGTAAAAACCTACCAAACCCAAAAATCCTCTGACCTCTTTCACGTTTCTTGGAATCGGGTATTCTTCAACCACTTTTAGTTTGTCGGGATCCGGCTTAACTCCTTGTGACGAAATTAAGTGTCCTAAATATTTAGTTTCCAATTTCATAAGTTGACATTTCGACGGCTTCAGCTTAAGGTTAGCTTCTCGCAATCTCTGGAATACTTCCTCCAATCGGTCCAGATGTGACTGAAAATCGCTACTAAAAATGATTATATCATCCAGATATACTAAACATTTCTCTCCAGTCAATCCCGACAGTACTGAGTACATTAGGCGTTGGAATGTACTTGGAGCGTTAGCCAAACCAAACGGGAGACGTTTGCACTCGTAATGTCCATCTGGTGTAGAAAAGGCTGTTTTCTCTTGATCCTCTGGCTGTACTTCCACTTGCCAATACCCGCTTGCCAAGTCCAAAGTCGAAAAGAACTTTGCATTGGACAATTGGTCCAGCGTTTCTTGAAGATTGGGGAGTGGAAAATAATCCCTTTTTGTAATTGCATTCAAAGCACGATAGTCGATGCACACTCTTATTTTATTTTCTCCCTCGGCTGCTTTTTTCGCCACCATTACGACGGGTGCTGACCATGGTGATTTAGATTCAGTGATCACGCCCTGTTTCAACATATCCGCCAATTGTGATTTAAGTTCTTGCCGTTGCGCATATGGTATACGATACGGTGCCTTCGTTATTGGAATATCAGACTCCGTAATTATCCTATGTTTTACGTTGTGGGTGCATCCTAGTGCCGTGTTCTTTGTCATAAAAATATCCGAATATTTTCGTACCAATTGCTGTAGAATTGCTTTTTGATCATCGTTAACATGTTCCCACTCGAAATAGTCCCATATCTGTCCATCATCTGGTGTCATTCTTACCATATTTATGTTTGGCTCTCGATTATTACGTCCTGCGTTCCTATCAATGACTGCAATTATTGGCTCACTGTGCCCTATCGTTGTATTCTTCGGTATTTTGATTACTTCATTCGAAACATTCATCAAACAAATTGGTATCGTCCTCTCGGCTTTCGCTAATACTCGACCAACTAACAATCCATGTATTTTCACGTCGGCTGGTTCTATCAGAATATCCTGGTCCGGATCCTGGATACCTTGATCCACAGCAAGTAGACATTGGGTCCTGGGTGGGATCTCGAGTTGCTGTTTGAGTAGGATTGGACAGTGGCCAACTGTCGTATCCTCGTCGTTCATCATTAGTGGCCGCAACGATGTCGACGTATCCTCCTCCCAGTTCCCTTTGTCACTTGTTAAAACTTTTTCGTCAGCCGGTACTTCCTTATTGCTGCTTACTTCCGTTTCGTCTATCAGAAACCTTACCATAGGTATGTACTTTGATAGTCCAAGGGGTCGTAGATTATAAACTTCCCCTCGTACCATCAAAGTCTGGTTCCGGTAATTTATGATGGCATCCAGGGCATCCAAAGCATCCCTTCCTAGCAGTCCATCGGCCCGAAGCGGCAATGTATCTTGTACAACCACGCACTCATGCCGATGCCCGCCATTTCCAATTTGGAAGTCGACTGTAGCAAATCCCAAATGGTGGAGTGGTGCTCCCGAAATTCCCTGAAGTACCGGATCTTGTCTCGATTGGTGCAGTTCCCCTTCATGTCCTAATATCCAATTTTTTATTATGGTGACTGCCGATCCTGTATCAACCATTAGATTGACCCATTTGCCGTTCACTTGTATGTTCACTATGCAAGGGGCATCCTCCGGGATACCGAATGTCGAGTTCACTTTTTCTAATGTTCTTGGTGACCTCCGTCTCGGGGTGCAGATGTAGGTCTTGCGGTGTTTAAATTATTGTTAGTCCTGTACTGTCCGTCATTCTGAGATCTCCCATTTGAATTTTGTCGGCATTCTCGCGCCAAATGTCCTTCTCTACCACAGTTGAAGCATGTTGGCTGAAATCTGGGTTGTCCATCCGTTCTTGTTCTATCATTCTGAGATATTCTGTTTGGGTTTTGTCGGCATTCTCGCGCCAAATGTCCTTCTCTACCACAGCTGAAGCATTTTGGTTGGATTCTGAATTGTCCGTCCGTTCTTGCTCTGTCAATTCGGGTTGTTCCGTCGGAATTCTGTCGACATTCTCGTGCTGTATGTCCTGCTCTACCACAGTTGAAGCATTTCAGCTGAAGTCTGGATTGACCATTCTGCCTGTCGTATTGTACCGTGTACGCGTCCTTCCTAAAGATTGGAGTCAACATCTCGCAACTGGACTCTACACCCAAAGCCAATTCAATTACTTGCTCAAATGTGCTTGAAGGATTTTTCTGCAAATCTACAATCATTAATCTTGCGACCTCCGGTGAGATTCCTTTTTGAAACTGCATGATTAGATCCTTTTCGTGCCGCTTTTGAACTGCATTCCTTTCTCCTGGCACCGTTGTATCAATGTAACTTAAATTTTCTTCCAAAAGCTGTCTCCCCACCACCTTCAATCTGGTGGCGAAGTCCTCAATCGATTCCCTAGGTTTCTGGCTACAACGTGTGAACTGTGTATACGCCTGTCCTGGTATCACCTTGCGTGTGTATCTCTTCACAAATGTTTTCTGGAAATCTTCAAATGTGCATTCCTCTGCTATCAGGGCTGGTTCACTTTCCAAAAATCTGAACGCATCTCCCGTCATCTGACATCTTGCAATCGCTAGGGTTTGGTCTTGTGTCCATGCGTCGATTCTCGCCCGTTGCGCAAGTTTAGCAAAAAATTCCCGTATATTCTCATAATGTTTTCCCGAAAATTGTGGTAACCCAACCAGTGATTGGCCTAACGTTCTCTCTGGCATTACGTAAACGGGTCTCGTTTGCGAAGTGCCCGGCATATTATTTGACTGCGCGTTTCCGGCCGTAATAGCCGTAGGGGGTACAGTATTAGGCATTTTTTTTTTTTTTTTTTTTTTTAACTTTACAGACCAACAATAGACAACTTTCCGAAAGAATCAGTATAATTCAAATACACACGGCTTGCAATAGCTTTTCACAACCTAACATACGCAAATAATTTATATCCTTAGATGGGGGAAAAAAATGTCATGAGTTTACAACCGACATAGAATGCAATCAGATATAAATCATTATTATTATTTTTTTTTTTTTTTCAGCGCGGGTATAATAACAACAAGCTGTATTTATTCCCCTTAACATTTCTTATACTGTAATTTGATACCCGTATAGCTACGTACTGTCAGATGCTTAATATAATAACAATAACATGTTTCTTTCATTAGCCAAATCAATTAATAGTCGCAAATTTATAATTAAAGGTTGGGGTGATTTTAATATTGTTTAATTCGTGCGTAATTTTATTGGACTTTATTTTATACTTTAATTTCAAATAAATAATAATATCTTTATTTATGCAATAGAAGTTTTATTTAAGCTGTAGCTTGAACAAGAGAACTTTTAGAATAATTTAATTTTTGAAAAAAAATAATTTTACAGAAAAAATTAATAAATCGAAAAGGATTTCAAATTACATAATGAATACATTAATTATTGTGTAAGTATTTTGCAAATATAAAATGTACAGTTCGCACGATAATCGTTGACTTAAAATTAATAACAAATTTTTAATAAACTTGATGTGCAATCATTTAATTCTATCAATAAGTACTTGTTTTCTTTATCAATGTACTTTCTTTTGGACCGTGTGCTTAATAAAAGTTACAGTGGCGTGGCAGGGAACACAAAAAAAAAATTTTTTACATTTATCGACATTATTACCGCATATCAAGATAAAGATTGGCGTTTCGTTTTACTGTACTATGATACTCAAACAAAAGTAACAATCCCTTGCCTTAAACTTCAGAACAAAATAACAAAATTATATATATTTTCACGTTTCTTACAAATTTGACCCATTTTAAATTTTATTTAATTTACACAATTATCTTTACTAAATTTTCTTTCATTTTGCCTGTGTAACGCAAATTTTTACCTATGAGATCCCACACCGTTGCCACCATTTTTGTAATCTGTCTGTATAGATATACACTAGCTTAACCCCGATCTTTTTGTGTTAAGGGTAGCGCGGCCACCACCGAACGTTTGGCGTGTGGGATCTTGTCCGGGCCAGCTGTTCGGAGTTCAAGCCCGGACGCATGTTGGAATGTTACCGACATGTCCGCTGTTCGTCATTTCCCGACGTTCGTCAAGAAAGTTACAGACGTATTAGCGAACGCTCTGTTGAGCTGTCGGTAACATTGGCTTCTGAAGAATCACATGTAAATAATGTGATTGAATTTAACAATTTGGAAGAAACATATTTAGAAAATACCAATAGTGAGGACGCACACACAAATAATTCACCAGCCGCTTTAAATATGCCTTCCAGTTTGGAGATAGAAACTATAAAACTGGCTTGGGAAGAACACAGCAAGGAAATTATCAATCATTTGGTTGAAGATCCAGTTCAGTTTTATCCTGCAATAAGTACATATTTGGAAAATAAAAATAAATATGCATCTAACAATAATGCCTTATTAAGCGGATTGCACACCGCTTTTAAGTATAAATGTATAGCTGCCAAATTAAAATCAAAAAATAAAAGTGTTAAAACTCAAAAGAAAGGGAAATGCATTGGAGTACAACCTACGTCTGTAACAAGGAGGAAAGTGGCAATTACTGGCAGAAAAAAGCAAATAGGGCGCAAATCAAAACAAAATAAAAAATCAGCTGGCAAGGCCCCCCATTCACTTTCAATGTGTGTTAATAAAAATGTTGGGTTAGGGTCCAATAAATATAAAAAATAATTTTATTTAAGTTTATAATTATTAGTTTGCTAGTTAATAGTTATATTTAGTCGGTCTAATTTCAAAAAACATGACAAAATCGTTAAAAATATTAAATTTTTCATTTCTATATGTAGGTATCATGTTTATATTTATCCTTTTTTAGTTATCCGCATTTATAATATCAACATTTCATTATTTCTGGCCGACACTCGACACTGTAAGAGTAAATACACTTAATAATTTCTTAAACTATTTCACAATTTGTATTATTTTTTACGAATTTCCTGTACTTAATATAGGTGTATTTTCGTGTACTTAATATATGTATACTGTAGTAATAAATATAATATAATAATAAATATTTGAAAACAAATTACTTAAAATTAAAAATTATATTTCTGAAAATACAAGTACAGCTAAAAATCTGGTTATTATTGAAATGTTGCAGACACGTCCGCTCCCCGCGTCGGTAACATTTGTTGGTTCGTTTCGCATATTTACGGAAACTCCCGAACAGCGGACGTGTCGGTAACATTCCAACATGCAGCCCGGACAGGTTCTAAAGTTTTAGGTTCAGGATTGATAAATGAAATACATTTTTCGTTACTACTACGTAAAAAAACAGTTGATTTATTTTCAGTAGATGAATCAACAGAAGCAAAAAAACAGTGTGTAAACTCTAACCTTATTTTAGATTTATTCTTTGAGCCATTCTCGACAGTCCCTTAAGTTAGATTTATCCTTCGAGCCATTCTCGGCAGGTTTCATGGGTCTTCTCCGATCAGCACTCCGCACAAACAAGTACCAAAAAAAGCCCCTGCTGGTCGCTTTCCAGCAATTTTATATCGTTCTCGGCGGAGGTACAACGCGTCGAAAAACGCTGATGTTACTCTATTGTTTCGCGCGTACACCGCCGAGACCGCGGTGTTACGGCGTGCTGAATCAGCAATTCCCACGGAACCTGGCCACACGTGTTCACATAGACCGTAGGCGTCCACTGAACTTATAGAGATCCAGTGGCGCGCCGAACTAGTGTGGCCGGTTTATTACACTATTTTTAAAATGCGAATCGGCAACTATATCTGAAATTCCTATCGGCACCTATATCTGAAATGCCTATCGGCACCTATTTTTGAAATGCCTATCGGAAACTACATCTCAAATGCCTATCAGCACCTATATTTGAAGTGCCTATCGGCAACCATATCTGGAATGCCTATCGGCACCTATATTTGAAATGCCTATCGGCTTCTATATCTGAAGTGCCTATCGGCACCTATTTTTAAAATGCGAATCGGCAACTATATCTGAAATGCCTATCGGCACCTATATCTGAAATGCCTATCGGCACCTATTTTTGAAATGCCTATCGAAAACTACATCTGAAATGCCTATCAGCACCTATATTTGAAATGCCTATCGGCAACTATATCTGGAATGCCTATCGGCACCTATATTTGAAATGCCTATCGGCTTCTATATCTGAAATGCCTATCGGCACCTATTTTTAAAATGCCAATCGGCAACTATATCTGAAATGCCTATCGGCACCTATATCTGAAATGCCTATCGGCACATATTTTTTAAATGCCTATCGGAAACTACATCTGAAATGCCTATCGGCACATATTTTTTAAATGCCTATCGGAAACTACATCTGAAATGCCTATCATCACCTATATTTGAATTGCCTATCGGCAACTAAATCAGAAATGCCTATCGGCACCTATATCTGAAATGCCTTTCGGCATTTATATCTGAAATGCCTATCGGCACCTATATTTGAAATGCCTACCGGCACCTATATTTTAAATGCCTATCGGCAACTATATCTGATATGCCTATCGGCACCTATATCTGAAATGCCTATCGGCACCTATTTTTGAAATGCCTATCGGAAATTACATCTGAAATGCCTATCGGCACCTATTTTTAAAATGCAAATCGGCAACTATATCTGAAATGCCTATCGGCACCTATTTTTGAAATGCCTATCGGCACCTATTTTTTAAATGCCTATCGGAAACTACATCTGAAATGCCTATCAGCACCTATATTTGAAATGCCTATCGGCAACCATATCTGGAATGCCTATCGGCACCTATATTTGAAATGCCTATCGGCTTCTATATCTGAAATGCCTATCGGCACCTAGAATAGTGAATATAGTATATTGTTTAAACTTAGAAGAAAGTAAACTAGTGGATATGTTTTATAATGTTTTTATATAGTGAAAAACTTACAGTTTCATAGTGAAAAATACAAAAGAATACGATATAGATTAGTTATATTAAGGAAGCTGAAATAAAGTCAGCTACTAACTTACAGCGTGCGCTTCCGTTCTCGTAATGGCAAAGTGTCACCAGTGTAATGAAAAAACAAATCGTTATGTGGATTTGATATATTGTACTGGACAGTGCAATGGTGTATATCACATTAACTGTTTGGGCATAACGCCGGAAGAATATACAGATATGAAAGAAAATAAAAAGATAACAATCTGGAAATGTGAAAAATGTATTATTCCAGAAACTGGATCTGAAATAGAACAACATAGCAACAGTTATGTAAACATATTAATTAAAAAAATGGACATAATTGGAGAAAAACAAGACACTCTATATTCAATAATTGGTGAACTTACGGAGAAGATAAACAAGCTTGTAGAATCAAACAAAACCAAAGAGGAATTAATAATTGATCTTAAAAAAGAGATAATCTCACTTAAAAAGGATAATGAAAGGACCAAAAAAACTACTATGAACAGGGCTAAAAATGATGGGATCTCACATGTGGATAAGAGTGAAGTACATTTGCATATGGAACCTGCTACCGCTGTTACCACTGAACAAAAAGTTGACACAACCTCAAATAAACAGAGGCATGCGTCTTCTCTTTCTGCTCCCTCAGCTGAAAACGATGAAAATGAAGAGTCATCTGATAATTTAGATTGGAGAAATGTAAATTCGAAACGACAAATGAAGACACATGCGTCTACTTCATCTGTTTTCTCACCTGAAAACAATGATAATGAAGATCCTTCTGAAAAATCAAACTGGAAAACTGTAAAATATAAACGACGAATGAGGCCAAATATTCTAGCAAGGGGTGATGCGACTCCATCAATTGACACTTCGTCACAAACTTTGAACTTTGCATCTGCAACTAGGCGGGTTTGGATAAGTGTTGGCAAGGTTGCGCTTGAAACGACTGCTGACGCAATACATCATCACTTAAAATCGTTATTCCCAACGAAAGATTTCCTGGTTGAAGCTCTACCCAAAAGAGAGAATGCTTATAGCTTAGCTTTTAAGGTAGGGGCGGACTATAGTATAAAAGACGAGCTAGAAAAAGCAGCAAATTGGCCTAGTGGGGTTATAATCAAGAAGTTCGTATTTTTTCGAGGACAAAAAACACAGCATAAGTCAGGTTCCTTTCGAAGCCATCAAACCAATTGATTCAAAATCGCAAATTAATGGAAGAGATATAAAAATCACTCACATGAATATACAATGCATAAGAAATAAAATAAATGAACTGGAGTTACTTCTAAACGACCTTCAAAGCGACTTTGTATGCTTCTCGGAGCACTGGCTTCTTCACGATGAAATAAATGTTCTGCACTTAAACGGATATAATTTGGCAAGTTACTTTTGTCGATCGAACTACTCCCATGGAGGTGTATCTATCTATACCAAGGATAACTACAAATATAAACAAATATCATCCATCAATAAATTAAATACTGAAAAACACTTTGAGTGCTGTGGCATTACAGTCAGCGATGCTAACCTTATTGTAATCTGTGTCTACCGCACGCCAGATAGCGACTTTAACATATTCTTAAGTACATTTGAAGACCTACTGTTTATTATCACCGGTCTGAAAAAAACATATAATATTACTATTTGCGGTGATTTCAACTTAAACTTTTTAAATATCAGTGATAAAAAATATAAGCAATTTGATGCCTTACTGGCTTCTTTTAACCTAGTATGCACTGTTTTGGAGCCGACCAGAAAAACAGCTACCTCGGAAACTCTGATTGATAATATAATTACAAATATTAGATCCCATAATATTGTAAATACAGATACTCCTTTGTCGGACCATTGCGCAATCACAATGAGTTTTAAGTTAGATAATCCTTCGAATATGATCAAAAATAGTGCCTATAAATACGTCAGATCGTTCACTGATGGTCAACTACTTAATTTTGAGTGCTTACTATCTCATGAGACATGGGAAACAGTGTATTTGAATACGGATGTAGACTCCTGTTATGAACAGTTCATTGACGCTTTAACATATTATTTTGAGGTATCCTTTCCTAGAAAACGCGTAGATATAAATGGAAGGAAAAATAACGGAACGAAAAAACAGTGGGTAACACCTGAAATAAAAAAGCTATCCGAAACGAAACATAGTCTTTATTTGTTATTACGAGAGCTAAAAAAATTTGGTATAGATACACAAAATTTAACCAGGCAATATAAAAACGTCTGTAAAGACTTAACTACACAAATTAACTCCGCAAAGCATGGCCATTACAGCAGATTAATAGAAAATGCTGACAATAAATCTGCGATGGCTTGGAAAATCATAAACAATTTAACAAATGGAGCCAGTAAATACTCTTCTTCTAATACAACTTGTATCGACTCAGACGGTATGGAAATCTGTGACGCGCATCAAATAGCAAATAACTTTAACGACTATTTTGCAAACATTACTAAAACCCTAAATCTGAAGGATCCTAAAATGAATACAATCTTGCATCTGCCAAATAATGGCTCTAGTTTATTTCTTTACCCATGTGATGACAATGAAGTAATCAATGTAATTTATTCCTTAAAAAATAAAAGATCAGTCGGTTGGGACGAGATTCCTACCTTCATTTTGAAAATGTTCGCGCAAAGACTTATAAGGCCCTTATGCTACATTATTAACTTATGTTTTGTACAGGGCATTTATCCAAATTTGCTCAAACTTGCCATTATTAAACCACTGTACAAAAAAGGTGATGAAAAAGCTATGGACAATTATCGACCAATCTCACTTTTGTGTACTATTTCAAAAATTTTTGAACTAGTTTTGCGATCAAGAGTAATAAATTATATAAGTAAATGGGATATCATCGATGACAGTCAACATGGCTTTAGAGCTGGCTACTCGACTCAATTGGCGATTTTCAAAGTTATTGATGCCATAACAACAAATTGGAATGTAAAAAAACCCTGTATTCTTGCGTTATTTGACTTATCAAAGGCGTTCGACTGTGTTCATGTGGATTTACTATGTAACAAATTGTATGAATATGGCATACGAGGTGTCTCCCTAGACCTTATCAGGTCCTACTTGTCAGGAAGAACACAAAAAGTGCAATGGATCACAAATCATAAGGGTGAAACCAAATCAGTATTATCAGATCAGCTTCAGATTATTAGAGGATTTCCTCAGGGATCTATTCTTGGCCCTCTTTTATTCATTTTATATATAAATGACATTGCCAAGAATGTAGATGACAAGATTGTACTATTTGCTGATGATACAGCCGTTATCTTTGAGAATACGGATAAAAACGCTTTAATAACTTCAATGCAATCCTCTATAAACAACATCTCATTATGGTTTCAAGAAAACAGCTTAAAATTAAACCTGTTAAAAACTCAGTACATAAAGTTTGGAGAATACAGCTTCTCTGATCAAAATTTATTACTGCCAGATCTGGGAGCAATTGATCTGTTGGATGTTGTGAAATTTTTGGGAATCTATATCGATAAACGCATGACATGGAAACAACATATAGAGAATCTGTGTAAAGTTATAAATAAATATGCTTATCTCCTACGCTCACTAAACAAAATTGTTCCTCGTCACATCTTAATAAATATATACTATTCGTATGTGCAGTCTAAACTAAGATATGGCATTGTCATTTGGGGCAATTCTGTGTCTATGGATACCCTATTTAAAGCCCAGAAAAGATGCATTCGTGCAATTTGTGATAAGGGTCCTCGAGAACATTGTCGTCCTTTATTCCATGATTTAAAAATATTAACCGTCTACGACTTATATATATTGGATTGTGCTTTATTTGTAGTAAAATTTCCCCAACTTTTCGTCAATAATACGATAAAACATGCTTATGGTACTAGAAAAAAAGTAAACTTTGTATTAACATTAACGCATATATCCTGTGTGCTCAAGAGCCCACTGAACTCCATTATAAAAATATTTAATAATTTACCCTGTGAAATAAAAGACCTTCCTTTAAAAACATTAAAAAAAAGCTTGTGACATTTTTAAACTCTAAAATTTTCTATAGTATGAGTGATTACTTAATTACATTATGCTCTAAATTGTAATATGTACACTATTCTTTTAATGTGTTTTTAATGTGTTTTTGTGTGATTTTTAAATTTTAAATTTGACCTGTTCTATGTTGCTGTTGCAACTTACAGAATAAAAAATGCTATTCTATTCTATTCTATTCTATTCTATTCTATTTTTAAAATGCGAATCGGCAACTATATCTGAAATGCCTATCGGCACCTATATCTGAAATGCTTATCGGCACCTATTTTTAAAATGCCTATCGGAAACTACATCTGAAATGCCTATCAGCACCTATATTTGAAATGCCTATCGGCAACCATATCTGGAATGCCTATCGGCACCTATATTTGAAATGCCTATCGGCTTCTATATCTGAAATTCCTATCGGCACCTATTTTTAAAATGCGAAACGGCAACTATATTTGAAATGCCTATCGGCACCTATATCTGAAATGCCTATCGGCACCTATTTTTGAAATGCCTATCGGAAACTACATCTAAAATGCCTATCAGCACCTATATTTGAAATGCCTATCGGCATTCATAAATGGAATGCCTATCGGCACTTATATTTGAAATGCCTATCGGCACCTATTTTTAAAATGCGAATCGGCAACTATATCTGAAATGCCTATCGGCACCTATATCTGAAATGCTCATCGGCACCTATTTTTGAAATGCCTATCAGAAACTACATCTGAAATGCCTATCAGCACCTATATTTGAAATGCCTATCGGCAACCATATCTGGAATGCCTATCGGCACCTATAATTGAAATGCCTATCGGCTTCTATATCTGAAATGCCTATCGGCACCTATTTTTAAAATGCGAATCGGCAACTATATCTGAAATGCCTATCGGCACCTATATCTGAAATGCCTATCGGCACATATTTTTGAAACGCCTATCGGAAACTACATCTGAAATGCCTATCAGCACCTATATTTGAAATGCCTATCGGCAACCATATCTGGAATGCCTATCGGCACCTATATTTGAAATGCCTATCGGCTTCTATATCTGAAATGCCTATCGGCACCTATTTTTAAAATGCCAATCGGCAACTATATCTGAAATGCCTATCGGCACCTATATCTGAAATGCCTATCGGCACCTATTTTTGAAATGCCTATCGGAAACTACATCTAAAATGCCTATCAGCACCTATATTTGAATTGCCTATCGGCAACCAAATCAGAAATGCCTATCGGCACCTATATCTGAAATGCCTTTCGGCATTTATATCTGAAATGTCTATCGGCACCTATATTTGAAATGCCTATCGGCACCTATATTTTAAATGCCTATCGGCAACTATATCTGATATGCCAATCGGCACCTATATCTGAAATGCCTATCGGCACCTATTCTTGAAATGCCTATCGGAAACTACATCTAAAATGCCTATCGGCACCTATTTTTAAAATGCCAATCGGCAACTATATCTGAAATGCCTATCGGCACCTATTTTTGAAATGCCTATCGACACCTATTTTTTAAATGCCTATCGGAAACTACATCTGAAATGCCTATCAGCACCTATATTTGAAATGCCTATCGGCAACCATATCTGGAATGCCTATCGGCACCTATATTTTAAATGCCTATCGGCTTCTATAACTGAAATGCTTATCGGCACCTATTTTTTAAATGCGAATCGGCAACTATATCTAAAATGCCTATCGGCACCTATATCTGAAATGCCTATCGGCACCTATTTTTGAAATGCCTATCGGAAACTACATCTGAAATGCCTATCAGCACCTATTTTTGAAATGCCTATCGGCTTCTATATCTGAAATGCCTATCGGCACCTATTTTTTAAATGCGAATCGGCAACTATAACTGAAATGCCTATCGGCACCTATTAATGAAATGCCTATCGGCACCTATTTTTGAAATGCCTATCGGAAACTACATCTGAAATGCCTATCAGCACCTATATTTGAAATGCCTATCGGCAACCATATCTGGAATACCTATCGGCACCTATATTTGAAATGCCTATCGGCTTCTATATCTGAAATGCCTATCGGCACCTATTTTTTAAATGCCTATCGGAAACTACATCTGAAATGCCTATCGGCACCTATTTTTGAAATGCCTATCGGAAACTACATCTGAAATGCCTATCAGCACCTATTTTTAAAATGCCAATCGGCAACTATATCTGAAATGCCTATCGGCACCTATTTTTGAAATGCCTATCGGAAACTACATCTGAAATGCCTATCAGCACCTATATTTGAAATGCCTATCGGCAACCAAATCAGAAATGCCTATCGGCACCTATATCTGAAATGCCTTTCGGCATTTTTATTTGAAATGCCTATCGGCACCTATATTTGAAATGCCTATCGGCACCTATATTTTAAATGCCTATCGGCAACTATATCTGAAATGCCTATCGGCACCTATTTTTGAAATGCCTATCGGAAACTACATCTAAAATGCCTATCGGCACCTATTTTTAAAATGCCAATCGGCAACTATATCTGAAATGCCTATCGGCACCTATATCTGAAATGCCTATCGGCACCTATTTTTGAAATGCCTATCGGAAACAACATCTGAAATGCCTATCAGCACCTATATTTGAAATGCCTATCGGCAACCATATCTGGAATGCCTATCGGCACCTATATTTAAAATGCCTATCGGCTTCTATATCTGAAATGCCTATCGGCACCTATTTTTAAAATGCGAATCGGCAACTATATCTGAATTGCCTATCGGCACCTATATCTGAAATGCCTATCGGCACCTATTTTTGAAATGCCTATCGGAAACTACATCTGAAATGCCTATCAGCACCTATATTTGAAATGCCTATCGGCAACCATATCTGGAATGCCTATCGGCACCTATATTTGAAATGCCTATCGTCTTCTATATCTGAAATGCCTGTCGGTACCTATTTTTAAAATGCGAATCGGCAAATATATCTGAAATGCCTATCGGCACCTATATCTGAAATGCCTATCGGCACCTATTTTTGAAATGCCTATCGGAAACTACATCTGAAATGCCTATCAGCACCTATATTTGAAATGCCTATCGGCAACCATATCTGGAATGCCTTATCGGCACCTATATTTGAAATGCCTATCGGCTTCTATATCTGAAATGCCTATCGGCACCTATTTTTAAAATGCAATCGGCAACAATATCTAAAATGCCTATCGGCACCTATATCTGAAATGCCTATCGGCACCTATTTTTGAAATGCCTATCGGAAAATACATCTGAAATGCCTATCAGCACCTATATTTGAAATGCCTATCGGCAACCATATCTGGAATGCCTATCGGCACCTATATTTGAAATGCCTATCGGCTTCTATATCTGAAATGCCTATCGGAAAGTACATCTGAAATGCCTATCAGCACCTATTTTTAAAATGCGAATCGGCAACTATATCTAAAATGCCTATCGGCACCTATATCTGAAATGCCTATCGGCACCTATTTTTGAAATGCTTATCGGAAACTACATCTGAAATGCCTATCAGCACCTATATTTGAAATGCCTTTCGGCAACCATATCTGGAATGCCTATCGGCACCTATATTTGAAATGCCTATCGGCTTCTATATCTGAAATGCCTATCGGAAAATACATCTGAAATGCCTATCAGCACCTATATTTGAAATGCCTATCGGCAACCATATCTGGAATGCCTATCGGCACCTATATTTGAAATGCCTATCGGCTTCTATATCTGAAATGCCTATCGGCACCTATTTTTATAATGCCAATCGGCAACTATATCTGAAATGCCTATCGGCACCTATATCTGAAATGCCTATCAGGACCTATTTTTAAAATGCCTATCGGCTTCTATATCTGAAATGCCTATCGGCACCTATTTTTAAAATTCGAATAGGCAACTATATCTGAAATGCTTCTCGGCACCTGTATCTGAAATGCCTATCGGCACCTATTTTTGAAATGCCTATCGGAAACTACATCTGAAATGCCCATCAGCACCTATATTTGAAATGCCCATCGGCATTCATATCTGGAATGCCTATCGGCACTTATATTTAAAATGCCTATCGGCACCTATTTTTAAAATGCGAATCGGCAACTATATCTGAAATGCCTATCGGCACCTATATCTGAAATGCCCATCGGCACCTATTTTTGAAATGCCTATCAGAAACTACATCTGAAATGCCTATCAGCACCTATATTTGAAATGCCTATCGGCAAACATATCTGGAATGCCTATCGGCAACTATATTTGAAATGCCTGTCGGCTTCTATATCTGAAATGCCTATCGGCACCTATTTTTGAAATGCCTATCGGAAAATACATCTGAAATGCCTATCAGCACCTATATTTGAATTGCCTATCGGCAACCAAATCAGAAATGCCTATCGGCGCCTATATCTGAAATGCCTTTCGGCATTTATATCTGAAATGCCTATCGGCACCTATATTTGAAATGCCTATCGGCACCTATATTTTAAATGCCTATCGGCAACTATATCTGAAATGCCTATCGGCACCTATTTTTGAAATGCCTATCGGAAACTACATCTGAAATGCCTATCAGCACCTATATTTGAAATGCCTATCGGCAACCATATCTGGAATGCCTTATCGGCACCTATATTTGAAATGCCTATCGGCTTCTATATCTGAAATGCCTATCGGCACCTATATTTGAAATGCCTATCGGCAACCATATCTGGAATGCCTATCGGCACCTATATCTGAAATGCCTATCGGCACCTATTTTTGAAATGCCTATCGGAAAATACATCTGAAATGCCTAGCAGCACCTATATTTGAAATGCCTATCGGCAACCATATCTGGAATGCCTATCGGCACCTATATTTGAAATGCATATCGGCTTCTATATCTGAAATGCCTATCGGAAACTACATCTGAAATGCCTATCAGCACCTATATTTGAAATGCCTATCGGCAACCATATCTGGAATGCCTATCGGCACCTATATTTGAAATGCCTATCGGCTTCTATATCTGAAATGCCTATCGGAAAGTACATCTGAAATGCCTATCAGCACCTATTTTTAAAATGCGAATCGGCAACTATATCTAAAATGCCTATCGGCAACTATATCTGAAATGCCTATCGGCACCTATATCTGAAATGCCTATCAGGACCTATTTTTAAAATGCCTATCGGCTTCTATATCTGAAATGCCTATCGGCACCTATTTTTAAAATTCGAATAGGCAACTATATCTGAAATGCTTCTCGGCACCTGTATCTGAAATGCCTATCGGCACCTATTTTTGAAATGCCTATCGGAAACTACATCTGAAATGCCCATCAGCACCTATATTTGAAATGCCCATCGGCATTCATATCTGGAATGCCTATCGGCACTTATATTTAAAATGCCTATCGGCACCTATTTTTAAAATGCGAATCGGCAACCATATCTGGAATGCCTATCGGCACCTATATTTGAAATGCCTATCGGCTTCGATATCTGAAATGCCTATCGGCACCTATTTTTAAAATGCAAATCGGCAACTATATCTGAAATGCCTATCGGCACCTATATCTGAAATGCCTATCGGCACATATTTTTGAAATGCCTATCGGAAACTACATCTGAAATGCCTATCAGCACCTATATTTGAAATGCCTATCGGCAAACATATCTGGAATGCCTATCGGCAACTATATTTGAAATGCCTATCGGCTTCTATATCTGAAATGCCTATCGGCACCTATTTTTAAAATGCCAATCGGCAACTATATCTGAAATGCCTATCGGCACCTATATCTGAAATGCCTATCGGCACCTATTTTTGAAATGCCTATCGGAAACTACATCTAAAATGCCTATCAGCACCTATATTTGAATTGCCTATCGGCAACCAAATCAGAAATGCCTATCGGCACCTATATCTGAAATGCCTTTCGGCATTTATATCTGAAATGCCTATCGGCACCTATATTTGAAATGCCTATCGGCACCTATATTTTAAATGCCTATCGGCAACTATATCTGAAATGCCTATCGGCACCTATTTTTGAAATGCCTATCGGAAACTACATCTGAAATGCCTATCAGCACCTATATTTGAAATGCCTATCGGCAACCATATCTGGAATGCCTTATCGGCATCTATATTTGAAATGCCTATCGGCTTCTATATCTGAAATGCCTATCGGCACCTATTTTTAAAATGCGAATCGGCAACTATATCTAAAATGCCTATCGGCACCTATATCTGAAATGCCTATCGGCACCTATTTTTGAAATGCCTATCGGAAAATACATCTGAAATGCCTATCAGCACCTATATTTGAAATGCCTATCGGCAACCATATCTGGAATGCCTATCGGCACCTATATTTGAAATGCCTATCGGCTTCTATATCTGAAATGCCTATCGGAAACTACATCTGAAATGCCTATCGGCACCTATTTTTGAAATGCTTATCGGAAACTACATCTGAAATGCCTATCAGCACCTATATTTGAAATGCCTTTCGGCAACCATATCTGGAATGCCTATCGGCACCTATATTTGAAATGCCTATCGGCTTCTATATCTGAAATGCCTATCGGAAAATACATCTGAAATGCCTATCAGCACCTATATTTGAAATGCCTATCGGCAACCATATCTAGAATGCCTATCGGCACCTATATTTGAAATACCTATCGGCTTCTATATCTGAAATGCCTATCGGCACCTATTTTTATATTGCCAATCGGCAACTATATCTGAAATGCCTATCGGCACCTATATCTGAAATGCCTATCGGCACCAATTTTTAAAATGCGAATAGGCAACTATATCTGAAATGCTTCTCGGCACCTATATCTGAAATGCCTATCGGCACCTATTTTTGAAATGCCTATCGGAAACTACATCTGAAATGCCTATCAGCACCTATATTTGAAATGCCCATCGGCATTCATATCTGGAATGCCTATCGGCACTTATATTTAAAATGCATTTCGGCACCTATTTTTAAAATGCGAATCGGCAACTATATCTGAAATGCCTATCGGCACCTATATCTGAAATGCCCATCGGCACCTATTTTTGAAATGCCTATCAGAAACTACATCTGAAATGCCTATCAGCACCTATATTTGAAATGCCTATCGGCAACCATATCTGGAATGCCTATCGGCACCTATATTTGAAATGCCTATCGGCAACCATATCTGGAATGCCTATCGGCACCTATATTTGAAATGCCTATCGGCTTCTATATCTGAATTGCCTATCGGAAACTACATCTGAAATGCCTATCAGCACCTATATTTAAAATGCCTATCGGCAACCATATCTGGAATGCCTATCGGCACCTATATTTGAAATGCCTATCGGCTTCTATATCTGAAATGCCTATCGGAAAGTACATCTGAAATGCCTATCAGCACCTATTTTTAAAATGCGAATCGGCAACTATATCTAAAATGCCTATCGGCACCTATATCTGAAATGCCTATCGGCACCTATTTTTGAAATGCTTATCGGAAACTACATCTGAAATGCCTATCAGCACTTATATTTGAAATGCCTTTCGGCAACCATATCTGGAATGCCTATCGGCACCTATATTTGAAATGCCTATCGGCTTCTATATCTGAAATGCCTATCGGAAAATGCATCTGAAATGCCTATCAGCACCTATATTTGAAATGCCTATCGGCAACCATATCTGGAATGCCTATCGGCACCTATATTTGAAATGCCTATCGGCTTCTATATCTGAAATGCCTATCGGCACCTATTTTTATAATGCCAATCGGCAACTATATCTGAAATGCCTATCGGCACCTATATCTGAAATGCCTATCGGGACCTATTTTTAAAATGCCTATCGGCTTCTATATCTGAAATGCCTATCGGCACCTATTTTTAAAATTCGAATAGGCAACTATATCTGAAATGCTTCTCGGCACCTGTATCTGAAATGCCTATCGGCACCTATTTTTGAAATGCCTATCGGAAACTACATCTGAAATGCCTATCAGCACCTATATTTGAAATGCCCATCGGCATTCATATCTGGAATGCCTATCGGCACTTATATTTAAAATGCCTATCGGCACCTATTTTTAAAATGCGAATCGGCAACTATTTCTGAAATGCCTATCGGCACCTATATCTGAAATGCCCATCGGCACCTATTTTTGAAATGCCTATCAGAAACTACATCTGAAATGCCTATCAGCACCTATATTTGAAATGCCTATCGGCAACCATATCTGGAATGCCTATCGGCACCTATATTTGAAATGCCTATCGGCTTCGATATCTGAAATGCCTATCGGCACCTATTTTTAAAATGCAAATCGGCAACTATATCTGAAATGCCTATCGGCACCTATATCTGAAATGCCTATCGGCACATATTTTTGAAATGCCTATCGGAAACTACATCTGAAATGCCTATCAGCACCTATATTTGAAATGCCTATCGGCAAACATATCTGGAATGCCTATCGGCAACTATATTTGAAATGCCTATCGGCTTCTATATCTGAAATGCCTATCGGCACCTATTTTTAAAATGCCAATCGGCAACTATATCTGAAATGCCTATCGGCACCTATATCTGAAATGCCTATCGGCACCTATTTTTGAAATGCCTATCGGAAACTACATCTAAAATGCCTATCAGCACCTATATTTGAATTGCCTATCGGCAACCAAATCAGAAATGCCTATCGGCACCTATATCTGAAATGCCTTTCGGCATTTATATCTGAAATGCCTATCGGCACCTATATTTGAAATGCCTATCGGCACCTATATTTTAAATGCCTATCGGCAACTATATCTGAAATGCCTATCGGCACCTATTTTTGAAATGCCTATCGGAAACTACATCTGAAATGCCTATCAGCACCTATATTTGAAATGCCTATCGGCAACCATATCTGGAATGCCTTATCGGCACCTATATTTGAAATGCCTATCGGTTTCTATATCTGAAATGCCTATCGGCACCTATTTTTAAAATGCGAATCGGCAACTATATCTAAAATGCCTATCGGCACCTATATCTGAAATGCCTATCGGCACCTATTTTTGAAATGCCTATCGGAAAATACATCTGAAATGCCTATCAGCACCTATATTTGAAATGCCTATCGGCAACCATATCTGGAATGCCTATCGGCACCTATATTTGAAATGCCTATCGGCTTCTATATCTGAAATGCCTATCGGAAACTACATCTGAAATGCCTATCGGCACCTATTTTTGAAATGCTTATCGGAAACTACATCTGAAATGCCTATCAGCACCTATATTTGAAATGCCTTTCGGCAACCATATCTGGAATGCCTATCGGCACCTATATTTGAAATGCCTATCGGCTTCTATATCTGAAATGCCTATCGGAAAATACATCTGAAATGCCTATCAGCACCTATATTTGAAATGCCTATCGGCAACCATATCTAGAATGCCTATCGGCACCTATATTTGAAATACCTATCGGCTTCTATATCTGAAATGCCTATCGGCACCTATTTTTATAATGCCAATCGGCAACTATATCTGAAATGCCTATCGGCACCTATATCTGAAATGCCTATCGGCACCAATTTTTAAAATGCGAATAGGCAACTATATCTGAAATGCTTCTCGGCACCTATATCTGAAATGCCTATCGGCACCTATTTTTGAAATGCCTATCGGAAACTACATCTGAAATGCCTATCAGCACCTATATTTGAAATGCCCATCGGCATTCATATCTGGAATGCCTATCGGCACTTATATTTAAAATGCATTTCGGCACCTATTTTTAAAATGCGAATCGGCAACTATATCTGAAATGCCTATCGGCACCTATATCTGAAATGCCCATCGGCACCTATTTTTGAAATGCCTATCAGAAACTACATCTGAAATGCCTATCAGCACCTATATTTGAAATGCCTATCGGCAACCATATCTGGAATGCCTATCGGCACCTATATTTGAAATGCCTATCGGCAACCATATCTGGAATGCCTATCGGCACCTATATTTGAAATGCCTATCGGCTTCTATATCTGAATTGCCTATCGGAAACTACATCTGAAATGCCTATCAGCACCTATATTTAAAATGCCTATCGGCAACCATATCTGGAATGCCTATCGGCACCTATATTTGAAATGCCTATCGGCTTCTATATCTGAAATGCCTATCGGAAAGTACATCTGAAATGCCTATCAGCACCTATTTTTAAAATGCGAATCGGCAACTATATCTAAAGTGCCTATCGGCACCTATATCTGAAATGCCTATCGGCACCTATTTTTGAAATGCCTATCGGAAAATACATCTGAAATGCCTATCAGCACCTATATTTGAAATGCCTATCGGCAACCATATCTGGAATGCCTATCGGCACCTATATTTGAAATGCCTATCGGCTTCTATATCTGAAATGCCTATCGGAAACTACATCTGAAATGCCTATCAGCACCTATATTTGAAATGCCTATCGGCAACCATATCTGGAATGCCTATCAGCACCTATATTTGAAATGCCTATCGGCTTCTATATCTGAAATGCCTATCGGAAAGTACATCTGAAATGCCTATCAGCACCTATTTTTAAAATGCGAATCGGCAACTATATCTAAAATGCCTATCGGCACCTATATCTAAAATGCCTATCGGCACCTATTTTTGAAATGCTTATCGGAAACTACATCTGAAATGCCTATCAGCACCTATATTTGAAATGCCTTTCGGCAACCATATCTGGAATGCCTATCGGCACCTATATTTGAAATGCCTATCGGCTTCTATATCTGAAATGCCTATCGGAAAATGCATCTGAAATGCCTATCAGCACCTATATTTGAAATGCCTATCGGCAACCATATCTGGAATGCCTATCGGCACCTATATTTGAAATGCCTATCGGCTTCTATATCTGAAATGCCTATCGGCACCTATTTTTATAATGCCAATCGGCAACTATATCTGAAATGCCTATCGGCACCTATATCTGAAATGCCTATCGGGACCTATTTTTAAAATGCCTATCGGCTTCTATATCTGAAATGCCTATCGGCACCTATTTTTAAAATTCGAATAGGCAACTATATCTGAAATGCTTCTCGGCACCTGTATCTGAAATGCCTATCGGCACCTATTTTTGAAATGCCTATCGGAAACTACATCTGAAATGCCTATCAGCACCTATATTTGAAATGCCCATCGGCATTCATATCTGGAATGCCTATCGGCACTTATATTTAAAATGCCTATCGGCACCTATTTTTAAAATGCGAATCGGCAACTATTTCTGAAATGCCTATCGGCACCTATATCTGAAATGCCCATCGGCACCTATTTTTGAAATGCCTATCAGAAACTACATCTGAAATGCCTATCAGCACCTATATTTGAAATGCCTATCGGCAACCATATCTGGAATGCCTATCGGCACCTATATTTGAAATGCCTATCGGCTTCGATATCTGAAACGCCTATCGGCACCTATTTTTAAAATGCGAATCGGCAACTATATCTGAAATGCCTATCGGCACCTATATCTGAAATGCCTATCGGCACATATTTTTGAAATGCCTATCGGAAACTACATCTGAAATGCCTATCAGCACCTATATTTGAAATGCCTATCGGCAAACATATCTGGAATGCCTATCGGCAACTATATTTGAAATGCCTATCGGCTTCTATATCTGAAATGCCTATCGGCACCTATTTTTAAAATGCCAATCGGCAACTATATATGAAATGCCTATCGGCACCTATATCTGAAATGCCTATCGGCACCTATTTTTGAAATGCCTATCGGAAACTACATCTAAAATGCCTATCAGCACCTATATTTGAATATCCTATCGGCAACCAAATCAGAAATGCCTATCGGCACCTCTATCTGAAATGCCTATCGGCACCTATATTTGAAATGCCTATCGGCACCTATATTTTAAATGCCTATCGGCAACTATATCTGATATGCCAATCGGCACCTATATCTGAAATGCCTATCGGCACCTATTCTTGAAATGCCTATCGGAAACTACATCTAAAATGCCTATCGGCACCTATTTTTAAAATGCCAATCGGCAACTATATCTGAAATGCCTATCGGCACCTATTTTTTAAATGACTATCGACACCTATTTTTAAATGCCTATCGGAAACTACATCTGAAATGCCTATCAGCACCTATATTTGAAATGCCTATCGGCAACCATATCTGGAATGCCTATCGGCACCTATATTTTAAATGCCTATCGGCTTCTATATCTGAAATGTCTGTCGGCACCTATTTTTTAAATGCGAATCGGCAACTATATCTAAAATGCCTATCGGGACCTATATCTGAAATGCCTATCGGCACCTATTTTTGAAATGCCTATCGGAAACTACATCTGAAATGCCTATCAGCACCTATTTTTTAAATGCCTATCGGCAATCATATCTGGAATGCCTATCGGCACCTATATTTGAAATGCCTATCGGCTTCTATATCTGAAATGCCTATCGGCACCTATTTTTAAAATGCGAATCGGCAACTATATCTGAAATGCCTATCGGCACCTATTAATGAAATGCCTATCGGCACCTATTTTTGAAATGCCTATCGGAAACTACATCTGAAATGCCTATCAGCACCTATATTTGAAATGACTATCGGCAACCATATCTGGAATACCTATCGGCACCTATATTTGAAATGCCTATCGGCTTCTATATCTGAAATGCCTATCGGCACCTATTTTTGAATTGCCTATCAGAAACTACATCTGAAATGCCTATCAGCACCTATATTTGAAATGCCTATCGGCAACCAAATCAGAAATGCCTATCGTCACCTATATCTAAAAAGCCTTTTGGCATTTATATCTGAAATGCCTATCGGCACCTATATTTGAAATGCCTATCGGCAACCAAATCTGAAATGCCTATCGGCACCTATATTTGAAATGCCCATCGGCACCTATTTTTGAAATGCCTACCGGCACCTATATTTGAAATGCCTACCGGCACCTATAGTTTAAATGCCTATCGGCAACTATATCTGAAATGCCTATCGGCACCTATTTTTGAAATGCCTATCGGAAACTACATCTGAAATGCCTATCGGCACCTATTTTTAAAATGCCAATCGGCAACTATATCTGAAATGCCTATCGGCACCTATATCTGAAATGCCTATCGGCACCAATTTTTGAAATGCCTATCGGTAACTACATCTGAAATGCCTATCAGCACCTATATTTAAAATGCCTATCGGCAACCATATCTGGAATGCCTATCGGCACCTATATTTAAATGGCTATCGGCTTCTATATCTGAAATGCCTATCGGCACCTATTTTTAAAATGCGAATCGGCAACTATATCTGAAATGCCTATCGGCACCTATATCTGAATTGCCTATCGGCACCTATTTTTGAAATGCCTATCGGAAACTACATCTGAAATGCCTATCAGCACCTATATTTGAAATGCCTATCGGCAACCATATCTAGAATGCCTATCGGCACCTATATTTGAAATGCCTATCGGCTTCTATATCTGAAATGCCTATCGGCACCTATTTTTAAAATGCGAATCGGCAACTATATCTGAAATGCCTATCGGCACCTATATCTGAAATGCCTATCGGCACCTATTTTTGAAATGCCTATCGGAAACTGCATCTGAAATGCCTATCAGCATCTATATTTGAAATGCCTATCGGCAACCATATCTGGAATGCCTATCGGCACCTATATTTGAAATGCCTATCGGCTTCTATATCTGAAATGCCTATCGGAAACTACATCTGAAATGCCTATCAGCACCTATATTTGAAATGTATATCGGCAACCATATCTGGAATGCCTATCGGCTCCTATATTTGAAATGTCTATCGGCTTCTATATCTGAAATGCCTATCGGAAAATACATCTGAAATGCCTATCAGCACCTATTTTTAAAATGCGAATCGGCAACTATATCTAAAATGCCTATCGGCACCTATATCTAAAATGCCTATCGGTACCTATTTTTGAAATGCTTATCGGAAACTACATCTGAAATGCCTATCAGCACCTATATTTTAAATGCCTTTCGGCAACCATATCTGGAATGCCTATCGGCACCTATATTTGAAATGCCTATCGGCTTCTATATCTGAAATGCCTATTGGAAAATACATCTGAAATGCCTATCAGCACCTATATTTGAAATGCCTATCGTCAACCATATCTGGAATGCCTATCGGCACCTATATTTGAAATGCCTATCGGCTTCTATATCTGAAATGCCTATCGGCACCTAATTTTATAATGCCAATCGGCAAATATATCTGAAATGCCTATCGGCACCTATATTATCTGAAATGTCTATCGGCACCTATTTTTAAAATGCCTATCGGCTTCTATATCTGAAATGCCTATCGGCACCTATTTTTAAAATGCGAATCGGCAACTATATCTAAAATGCCTATCGGCACCTATATCTGAAATGCCTATCGGCACCTATTTTTAAAATGCCTATCGGAAACTACATCTGAAATGCCTATCGGCACCTATTTTTAAAATGCCAATCGGCAAATATATCTGAAATGCCTATCGGCTCCTATATCTGAAATGCCTATCGACACCTATTTTTAAAATGCGAATCGGCAACTATATCTGAAATGCTTATCGGCACCTATATCTGAAATGCCTATCGGCACCTATTTTTAAAATGCCTATCAGAAACTACATCTGAAATGCCTATCAGCACCTATATTTGAAATGCCCATCGGCATTCATATCTGGAATGCCTATCGGCACTAATATTTGAAATGCCTATCAACACCTATTTTTAAAATGCGAATCGGCAACTATATCTGAAATGCCCATCGGCACCTATTTTTGAAATGCCTATCAGAAACTACATCTGAAATGCCTATCAGCACCTATATTTGAAATGCCTATCGGCAACCATATCTGGAATGCCTATAGGCACCTATATTTGAAATGCCTATCGGCTTCGATATCTGAAATGCCTATCGGCACCTATTTTTAAAATGCGAATCGGCAACTATATCTGAAATGCCTATCGGCACCTATATCTGAAATGCCTATCGGCACATATTTTTGAAATTCCTATCGGAAACTACATCTGAAATGCGTATCAGCACCTATATTTGAAATGCCTATCGGCAACCATATCTGGAATGCTTATCGGCACCTATATTTGAAATGCCTATCGGCTTCTATATCTGAAATGCCAATCGGCACCTATATTTGAAATGCCAATCGGCATCTATTTTTGAAATGCCTATCGGAAACTACATCTAAAATGCCTATCAGCACCTATATTTGAATTGCCTATCGGCAACCAAATCAGAAATGCCTATCGTCACCTATATCTGAAATGCCTTTCGGCATTTATATCTGAAATGCCTATCGGCACCTATATTTGAAATGCCTATCGGCACCTATATTTTAAATGCCTATCGGCAACTATATCTGATATGCCAATCGGCACCTATATCTGAAATGCCTATCGGCACCTATTCTGGAAATGCCTATCGGAAACTACATCTAAAATGCCTATCAGCACCTATATTTGAATTGCCTATCGGCAACCAAATCAGAAATGCCTATCGTCACCTATATCTGAAATGCCTTTCGGCATTTATAATTGAAATGCCTATCGGCACCTATATTTGAAATGCCTATTGGCACCTATATTTTAAATGCCTATCAGCAACTATATCTGATATGCCAATCGGCACCTATATCTGAAATGCCTATCGGCACCTATTCTGGAAATGCCTATCGGAAACTACATCTAAAATGCCTATCGGCACCTATTTTTAAAATGCCAATCGGCAACTATATCTGAAATGCCTATCAGCACCTATATTTGAAATGCCTATCGGCAACCATATCTGGAATGCCTATCGGCACCTATATTTTAAATGCCTATCGGCTTCTATATCTGAAATGTCTATCGGCACCTATTTTTTAAATGCGAATCGGCAACTATATCTGAAATGCCTATCGGCACCTATTAATGAAATGCCTATCGGCACCTATTTTTGAAATGCCTATCGGAAACTACATCTGAAATGCCTATCAGCACCTATATTTGAAATGCCTATCGGCAACCATATCTGGAATACCTATCGGCACCTATATTTGAAATGCCTATCGGCTTCTATATCTGAAATGCCTATCGGCACCTATTTTTGAATTGCCTATCGGAAACTACATCTGAAATGCCTATCAGCACCTATATTTGAAATGCCTATCGGCAACCAAATCAGAAATGCCTATCGTCACCTATATCTGAAAAGCCTTTTGGCATTTATATCTGAAATGCCTATGGGCACCTATATTTGAAATGCCTATCGGCAACCAAATCAGAAATGCCTATCGGCACCTATATCTGAAATGCCTTTCGGCATTTTTATTTGAAATGCCTATCGGCACCTATATTTGAAATGCCTATCGGCACCTATATTTTAAATGCCTATCGGCAGCTATATCTGAAATGCCTATCGGCACCTATTTTTGAAATGCCTATCGGAAACTACATCTGAAATGCCTATCGGCACCTATTTTTAAAATGCCAATCGGCAACTATATCTGAAATGCCTATCGGCACCTATATCTGAAATGCCTATCGGCACCTATTTTTGAAATGCCTATCGGAAACTACATCTGAAATGCCTATCAGCACCTATATTTGAAATGCCTATCGGCAACCATAACTGGAATGCCTTATCGGCACCTATATTTGAAATGCCTATCGGCTTCTATATCTGAAATGCCTATCGGCACTTATATCTGAAATGCCTATCGACACCTATTTTTGAAATGCCTATCGGAAACTACATCTGAAATGCCTATCAGCACTTATATTTGAAATGCCTATCGGCAACCATATCTGGAATGCCTATCGGCACCTATATTTGAAATGCCTATCGGCTTCTATATCTGAAATGCCTATCGGAAACTACATCTGAAATGCCTATCAGCACCTATATTTGAAATGCCTATCGGCAACCATATCTGGAATGCCTATCGGCACCTATATTTGAAATGTCTATCGGCTTCTATATCTGAAATGCCTATCGGAAAATACATCTGAAATGCCTATCAGCACCTATTTTTAAAATGCGAATCGGCAACTATATCTAAAATGCCTATCGGCACCTATATCTAAAATGCCTATCGGCACTTTTTTTGAAATGCTTATCGGAAACTACATCTGAAATGCCTATCAGCACCTATATTTGAAATGCCTTTCGGCAAACTTATCTGGAATACCTATCGGCACCTATATTTGAAATGCCTATCGGCTTCTATATCTGAAATGCCTATCGGCACCTATTTTTATAATGCCAATCGGCAACTATATATGAAATGCCTATCGGCACCTATATCTGAAATGTCTATCGGCACCTATTTTTAAAATGCCTATCGGCTTCTATATCTGAAATGCCTATCGGCACCTATTTTTAAAATGCGAATCGGCAACTATATCTGAAATGCTTATCGGCACCTATATCTGAAATGCCAATCGGCACCTATTTTTGAAATGCCTATCGGAAACTACATCTGAAATGCCTATCAGCACCTATATTTGAAATGCCTATCGGCAACCATATCTGGAAGGCCTATCGGCACCTATATTTGAAATGCCTATCGGCTTCTATATCTGAAATGCCTATCGGAAACTACATCTGAAATGCCTATCAGCACCTATATTTGAAATGTCTATCGGCAACCATATCTGGAATGCCTATCGGAACCTATATTTAAAATGCCTATTGGCTTCTATATCTGAAATGTCTATCGGCACCTATTTTTAAAATGCGAATCGGCAACTATATCTAAAATGCCTATCGGCACCTATATCTGAAATGCCTATCGGCACCTATTTTTAAAATGCCTATCGGAAACTACATCTGAAATGCCTATCGGCACCTATTTTTAAAATGCCAATCGGCAAATATATCTGAAATGCCTATCGGCTCCTATATCTGAAATGCCTATCGGCACCTATTTTTGAAATGCCTATCGGAACCTACATCTGAAATGCCTATCAGCACCTATATTTGAAATGCCTATCGGCAACCATATCTGAAATGCCTATCGACACCTATATTTGAAATACCTATCGGCTTATATATCTGAAATGCCTATCGGCACTTATTTTTAAAATGCCAATCGGCAACTATATCTGAAATGCCTATAGGCACCTATATCTGAAATGCCTATTGGCACCTATTTTTGATATTCCTATCGGAAACTACATCTAAAATGCCTATCAGCACCTATATTTGAAATGCCTATCGGCAACCATATCTGGAATGCCCATCGGCACCTATATTTGAAATGCCTATTGGCTTCTATATCTGAAATGCCTATCGGCACCTATTTTAAAATGCCAATCGGTCTCTATATCTGAAATGCCTATCGGCACCTATATTTGAAATGCCCATCGGCACCTATTTTTGAAATGCTTATCGGAAACTACATCTAAAATGCCTATCAGCACCTATATTTGAAATGCCTATCGGCAACTAAATCAGAAAAGCCTATCGGCACCTATATTTGAAATGCCTATCGGCACCTATATCTGAAATGCCTATCGGCACCTATTTTTAAAATACCAATCGGCAACTATATCTGAAATGCCTATCAGCACTTATATTTGAAATATCGGCACCTATTTTAAAATGCCAATCGGCAACTATATCTGAAATGCCTATCGGCACCTATATCTGAAATGCCTATCGTCACCTATTTTTGAAATGCCTATCGGAAACTACATCTGAAATGCCTATCAGCACCTATATTTGAAATGCCTATCGGCAACCAAATCAGAAATGCCTATCGGCACCTATATCTGAAATGCCTTTCGGCATTTATATCTGAAATGCCTATCTGCACCTATATTTGAAATGGCTATCGGCACCTATATTTTAAATTCCTATCGGCAACTATATCGGCACCTATATCTGAAATGCCTATCGGCATCTATATTTGAAATGCCTATCGGAAACTACATCTGAAATGCCTATCTGCACCTATTTTTAAAATGATAATAGGCAACTATATCTGAAATGCCTATCGGCACTTATTTTTGAAATGCCTATCGGCACCTATTTTTGAAATGCCTATCGGAAACTACATCTGAAATGCCTATCCGCACCTATATTTGAAATGCCTATCGGCAACCATATCTTGAATGCCTATCGGCACCTATAATTGAAATGCCTATCGGCTTCTATATCTGAAATGCCTATCGGCACCTATTTTTAAATGCGAATCGGCAACTATATCTGAAATGCCTATTGGCACTTATTTTTGAAATGCTTATCGGAAACTACATCTGGAATGCCTATCAGCACCTATATTTGAAATGCCTATCGGCAACCATATCTGGAATGCCTATCGGCACCTTATTTAAAATGCCAATCGGCTTCTATATCTGAAATGCCTATCAGCACCTATTTTTAAAATGCGAATCGGCAACTATATCTGAAATGCCTATCGGCACCCATTTTTAAAATGCCTATCCGAAACTACATCTGAAATGCCTATCCGAAACTACATCTGAAATGCCTTTCTTCACCTATATTTGAAATGCCTATAGGCAAACATATCTGGAATGCCTATCGGCACCTATATCTGAAATGCCTATCGGCTTCTATATCTGAAATGCCTATCGGCACCTATTTTTAAAATGCCAATCGGCAACTATATCCGAAATGCCTATCGGCACCTATTTTTAAAATGCAAATCGGCAACTATATCTGAAATGCCTATCGGCACCTATATCTGAAATGCCTATCGGCACCTATTTTTGAAATGCCTATCGGAAACTACATCTGAAATGCCTATTAGCACCTATATTTGAAATGCCTATCGGCAACCATATCTGGAATGCCTATCGGCACCTATATTTGAAATGCCTATCGGCTTCTATAACTGAAATGCCTATCGGAAACTACATCTGAAATGCCTATCAGCACCTATATTTGAAATGCCTATCGGCAACCATATCTGGAATGCCTATCGGCACCTATATTTGAAATGTCTATCGGCTTCTATATCTAAAATGCCTATCGGAAAATACATTTGAAATGCCTATCAGCACCTATTTTTAAAATGCGAATCGGCAACTATATCTAAAATGCCTATCGGTACCTATATCTAAAATGCCTATCGGCACCTATTTTTGAAATGCTTATCGGAAACTACATCTGAAATGCCTATCAGCACCTATATTTGAAATGCCTTTCGGCAACCATATCTGGAATGCCTATCGGCACCTTTATTTGAAATGCCTATCGGCTTGTATATCTGAAATGCCTATCGGAAAATACATCTGAAATGCCTATCAGCACCTATATTTGAAATGCCTATCGTCAACCATATCTGGAATGCCTATCGGCACCTATATTTGAAATGCCTATCGGCTTCTATATCTGAAATGCCTATCGGAAACTACATCTGAAATGCCTATCAGCACCTATATTTGAAATGCCTATCGGAGACCATATCTGGAATGCCTATCGTAACCTATATTTAAAATGCCTATCGGCTTCTATATCTGAAATGCCTATCGGCACCTATTTTTGAAATGCCTATCGGAAACTACATCTGAAATGCCTATCGGCACCTATTTTTAAAATGCCAATCGGCAAATATATCTGAAATGCCTATCGGCTCCTATATCTGAAATGGCTATCGGCACCTATTTTTGAAATGCCTTTCGGAACCTACATCTGAAATGCCTATCAGTACCTATATTTGAAATGCCTATCGGCAACCATATCTGAAATGCCTATCGACACCTATATTTGAAATACCTATCGGCTTCTATATCTGAAATGCCTATCGGCACCTATTTTTAAAATGCCAATCGCCAACTATATCTGAAATGCCTATCGGCACCTATATCTGAAATGCCTATTGGCACCTATTTTTGATATGCCTATCGGAAACTACATCTAAAATGCCTATCAGCACCTATATTTGAAATGCCTATCGGCAACCATATCTGGAATGCCTATCGGCACCTATATTTGAAATGCCTATCGGCTTCTATATCTGAAATGCCTATCGGCACCTATTTTAAAATGCCAATCGGCAACTATATTTGAAATGCCTATCGGCACCTATATCTAAAATGCCCATCGGCACCTATTTTTGAAATGCCTAACGGAAACCACATCTAAAATGCCTATCAGCACCTATATTTGAAATGCCTATCGGCAACCAAATCAGAAATGCCTATCGGCACCTATATTTGAAATGCCTATCGGCACCTATATTTGAAATGCCTATCGGCACCTATATCTGAAATGCCTATCGGCACCTGTTTTTAAAATGCCAATCGGCAACTATATCTGAAATGCCTATCAGCACTTATATTTGAAATACCTATCGGCTTCTATATCTGAAATGCCTATCGGCACCTATTTTTAAAATGCTAATCGGAAACTATATCTGAAATGCCTATCGGCACCTATATCTGAAATGCTTATCGGCACCTATTTTTGAAATGCCTATCGGAAACTACATCTGAAATGCCTATCAGCACCTATATTTGAAATGCCTATCGGCAACCATATCTGGAATGCCTATCGGCACCTATATTTGAAATGCCTATCGGCTTCTATATCTGAAATGCCTATCGGCACCTATTTTAAAATGCCAATCGGCAACTATATCTGAAATGCCTATCGGCACCTATATCTGAAATGCCTATCGGCAGCTATTTTTGAAATGCCTATCGGAAACTACATCTGAAATGCCTATCAGCACCTATCGGCAACCAAATCAGAAATGCCTATCGGTACCTATATCTGAAATGCCTATCGGCACCTATAATTGAAATGGCTATCGGCACCTATATTTTAAATTCCTATCGGCAACTATATCTGATATGCCTATCGGCACCTATATCTGAAATGCCTATCGGCATCTATATTTGAAATGCCTATCGGAAACTACATCTGAAATGCCTATCTGCACCTATTTTTAAAATGCTAATCGGCAACTAAATCTGAAATGCCTATCGGCACTTATTTTTGAAATGCCTATCGGCACCTATTTTTGAAATGCCTATCGGAAACTACATCTGAAATGCCTATCAGCACCTATATGTGAAATGCCTATCGGCAACCATATCTTGAATGCCCATCGGCACCTATATTTGAAATGCCTATCGGCTTCTATATCTGAAATGCTTATCGGCACCTATTTTTAAATGCGAATCGGCAACTATATCTGAAATGCCTATCGGCACCTATTTTTGAAATGCCTATCGGAAACTACATCTGAAATGCCTATCAGCACCTATATTTGAAATGCCTATCGGCAACCATATCTGGAATGCCTATCGGCACCTATATTTAAAATGCCTATCGGCTTCTATATCTGAAATGCCTATCGGCACCTATTTTTAAAATGCGAATCGGCAACTATATCTGAAATGCCTATCGGCACCTATATCTGAAATGCCTATCGGCACCCATTTTTGAAATGCCTATCCGAAACTACATCTGAAATGCCTTTCTTCACCTATATTTGAAATGCCTATCGGCAACCATATCTGGAATGCCTATCGGCACCTATATTTGAAATGCCTATCGGCTTCTATATCTGAAATGCCTATCGGCACCTATTTTTAAAATGCCAATCGGCAACTATATCTGAAATGCCTATCGGCACCTATATCTGAAATGCCTATCGGCACCAATTTTGAAATGCCTTTCGGAAACTACATCTGAAATGCCTATCAGCACCTATATTTGAAATGCCTATCGGCAACCATGTCTGGAATGCCTATCGGCACCTATATTTTAAATGCCTATCGGCTTCTATACCTGAAATGCCTATCGGAAACTACATCTGAAATGCCTATCAGCACCTATATTTGAAATGCCTATCGGCAACCATATCTGGAATGCCTATCGGCACCTATATTTAAAATGCCTATCGGCTTCTATATCTAAAATGCCTATCGGCACCTATTTTTAAAATGCGAATCGGCAACTATATCTAAAATGCCTATCGGCACCTATATCTGAAATGCCTATCGGCACCTATTTTTGAAATGCCTATCGGAAACTACATCTGAAATGCCTATCGGCACCTATTTTTAAAATGCCAATCGGCAAATATATCTGAAATGCCTATCGGCTCCTATATCTGAAATGCCTATCGGCACCTATTTTTGAAATGCCTATCGGAACCTACATCTGAAATGCCTATCAGCACCTATATTTGAAATGCCTATCGGCAAACATATCTGAAATGCCTATCGACACCTATATTTGAAATACCTATCGGCTTCTATATCTGAAATGCCTATCGGCACCTATTTTTAAAATGCCAATCGGCAACTATATCTGAAATGCCTATCGGCACCTATATCTGAAATGCCTATTGGCACCTATTTTTGATATGCCTATCGGAAACTACATCTAAAATGCCTATCAGCACCTATATTTGAAATGCCTATCGGCAACCATATCTGGAATGCCTATCGGCACCTATATTTGAAATGCCTATCGGCTTCTATATCTGAAATGCCTATCGGCACCTATTTTAAAATGCCAATCGGCAACTATATCTGAAATGCCTATCGGCACCTATATCTGAAATGCCCATCGGCACCTATTTTTGAAATGCCTATCGGAAACCACATCTAAAATGCCTATCAGCACCTATATTTGAAATGCCAATCGGCAACCAAATCAGAAATGCCTATCGGCACCTATATTTGAAATGCCTATCGGCACCTATTTTTAAAATGCCAATCGGCAACTATATCTGAAATGCCTATCAGCACCTATATCTGAAATGCCTATCGGCACCTATTTTTGAAATGCCTATCGGAAACTACATCTGAAAGGCCTATCAGCAACTATATTTGAAATGCCTATCGGCAACCAAATCAGAAATGCCTATCGGTACCTATATCTGAAATGCCTTTCGGCATTTATATCTGAAATGCCTATCGGCACCTATAATTGAAATGGCTATCGGCACCTATATTTTAAATTCCTATCGGCAACTATATCTGATATGCCTATCGGCACCTATATCTGAAATGCCTATCGGCATCTATATTTGAAATGCCTATCGGAAACTACATCTGAAATGCCTATCTGCACCTATTTTTAAAATGCTAATCGGCAACTAAATCTGAAATGCCTATCGGCACTTATTTTTGAAATGCCTATCGGCACCTATTTTTGAAATGCCTATCGGAAACTACATCTGAAATGCCTATCAGCACCTATATGTGAAATGCCTATCGGCAACCATATCTTGAATGCCCATCGGCACCTATATTTGAAATGCCTATCGGCTTCTATATCTGAAATGCTTATCGGCACCTATTTTTAAATGCGAATCGGCAACTATATCTGAAATGCCTATCGGCACCTATTTTTGAAATGCCTATCGGAAACTACATCTGAAATGCCTATCAGCACCTATATTTGAAATGCCTATCGGCAACCATATCTGGAATGCCTATCGGCACCTATATTTAAAATGCCTATCGGCTTCTATATCTGAAATGCCTATCGGCACCTATTTTTAAAATGCGAATCGGCAACTATATCTGAAATGCCTATCGGCACCTATATCTGAAATGCCTATCGGCACCCATTTTTGAAATGCCTATCCGAAACTACATCTGAAATGCCTTTCTTCACCTATATTTGAAATGCCTATCGGCAACCATATCTGGAATGCCTATCGGCACCTATATTTGAAATGCCTATCGGCTTCTATATCTGAAATGCCTATCGGCACCTATTTTTAAAATGCCAATCGGCAACTATATCTGAAATGCCTATCGGCACCTATATCTGAAATGCCTATCGGCACCAATTTTGAAATGCCTTTCGGAAACTACATCTGAAATGCCTATCAGCACCTATATTTGAAATGCCTATCGGCAACCATGTCTGGAATGCCTATCGGCACCTATATTTTAAATGCCTATCGGCTTCTATACCTGAAATGCCTATCGGAAACTACATCTGAAATGCCTATCAGCACCTATATTTGAAATGCCTATCGGCAACCATATCTGGAATGCCTATCGGCACCTATATTTAAAATGCCTATCGGCTTCTACATCTAAAATGCCTATCGGCACCTATTTTTAAAATGCGAATCGGCAACTATATCTAAAATGCCTATCGGCACCTATATCTGAAATGCCTATCGGCACCTATTTTTGAAATGCCTATCGGAAACTACATCTGAAATGCCTATCGGCACCTATTTTTAAAATGCCAATCGGCAAATATATCTGAAATGCCTATCGGCTCCTATATCTGAAATGCCTATCGGCACCTATTTTTGAAATGCCTATCGGAACCTACATCTGAAATGCCTATCAGCACCTATATTTGAAATGCCTATCGGCAAACATATCTGAAATGCCTATCGACACCTATATTTGAAATACCTATCGGCTTCTATATCTGAAATGCCTATCGGCACCTATTTTTAAAATGCCAATCGGCAACTATATCTGAAATGCCTATCGGCACCTATATCTGAAATGCCTATTGGCACCTATTTTTGATATGCCTATCGGAAACTACATCTAAAATGCCTATCAGCACCTATATTTGAAATGCCTATCGGCAACCATATCTGGAATGCCTATCGGCACCTATATTTGAAATGCCTATCGGCTTCTATATCTGAAATGCCTATCGGCACCTATTTTAAAATGCCAATCGGCAACTATATCTGAAATGCCTATCGGCACCTATATCTGAAATGCCCATCGGCACCTATTTTTGAAATGCCTATCGGAAACCACATCTAAAATGCCTATCAGCACCTATATTTGAAATGCCAATCGGCAACCAAATCAGAAATGCCTATCGGCACCTATATTTGAAATGCCTATCGGCACCTATATCTGGAATGCCTATCGGCACCTATTTTTAAAATGCCAATCGGCAACTATATCTGAAATGCCTATCAGCACTTATATTTGAAATGCCTATCGGCAACCATATCTGAAATGCCTATCGACACTTATATTTGAAATACCTATCGGCTTCTATATCTGAAATGCCTATCGGCACCTATTTTTAAAATGCCAATCGGCAACTATATCTGAAATGCCTATCGGCACCTATATCTGAAATGCTTATCGGCACCTATTTTTGAAATGCCTATCGGAAACTACATCTGAAATGCCTATCAGCACCTATATTTGAAATGCCTATCGGCAACCATATCTGGAATGCCTATCGGCACCTATATTTGAAATGCCTATCAGCTTCTATATTTGAAATGCCTATCGGCACCTATTTTAAAATGCCAATCGGCACCTATATCTGAAATGCCTTTCGGCATTTATATCTGAAATGCCTATCGGCACCTATAATTGAAATGGCTATCGGCACCTATATTTTAAATTCCTATCGGCAACTATATCTGATATGCCTATCGGAACCTATATCTGAAATGCCTATCGGCATCTATATTTGAAATGCCTATCGGAAACTACATCTGAAATGCCTATCTGCACCTATTTTTAAAATGCTAATCGGCAACTAAATCTGAAATGCCTATCGGCACTTATTTTTTAAATGCCTATCGGCACCTATTTTTGAAATGCCTATCGGAAACTACATCTGAAATGCCTATCAGCACCTATATTTGAAATGCCTATCGGCAACCATATCTTGAATGCCTATCGGCACCTATATTTGAAATGCCTATCGGCTTCTATATCTGAAATGCTTATCGGCACCCATTTTTAAATGCGAATCGGCAACTATATCTGAAATGCCTATCGGCACCTATTTTTGAAATGCCTATCGGAAAATACACCTGAAATGCCTATCAGCACCTATATTTGAAATGCCTATCGGCAACCATATCTGGAATGCCTATCGGCACCTATATTTAAAATGCCTATCGGCTTCTATATCTGAAATGCCTATCGGCACCTATTTTTAAAATGCGAATCGGCAACTATATCTGAAATGCCTATCGGCACCTATATCTGAAATGCCTATCGGCACCCATTTTTGAAATGCCTATCCGAAACTACATCTGAAATGCCTTTCTTCACCTATATTTGAAATGCCTATCGGCAACCATATCTGGAATGCCTATCGGCACCTATATTTGAAATGCCAATCGGCTTCTATATCATAAATGCCTATCGGCACCTATTTTTAAAATGCCAATCGGCAACTATATCTGAAATGCCTATCGGCACCTATATCTGAAATGCCTATCGGCACCTATTTTTGAAATGCTTATCGGAAACTACATCTGAAATGCCTTTCTTCACCTATATTTGAAATGCCTATCGGCAACCATATCTGGAATGCCTATCGGCACCTATATTTGAAATGCCTATCGGCTTCTATATCTGAAATGCCTATCGGCACCTATTTTTAAAATGCCAATCGGCAACTATATCTGAAATGCCTATCAGCACCTATATCTGAAATGCCTATCGGCACCTATTTTTGAAATGCCTATCGGAAACTACATCTGAAAGGCCTATCAGCAACTATATTTGAAATGCCTATCGGCAACCAAATCAGAAATGCCTATCGGCACCTATGTCTGAAATGCCTTTCAGCATTTATATCTGAAATGCCTATCGGCACCTATATTTGATATGTCTATCGGCTTCTATATCTGAAATGCCTATCGGCACCTATTTTTAAAATGCCAATTGGCAACTATAACTGAAATGCCTATCGGCACCTATATCTGAAATGCCTATCGGCACCTATTTTTGAAATGCCTATCGGAAACTACATCTGAAATGCCTATCTGCACCTATATTTGAAATGCCTATCGGCAACCATATCTGGAATGCCTATCGGCACCTATATTTGAAATGCCTATCGGCTTCTATATCTGAAATGCCTATCGGAAAGTACATCTGAAATGCCTATCAGCACCTATTTTTAAAATGCGAATCGGCAACTATATCTAAAATGCCTATCGGCAACTATATCTGAAATGCCTATCGGCACCTATATCTGAAATGCCTATCAGGACCTATTTTTAAAATGCCTATCGGCTTCTATATCTGAAATGCCTATCGGCACCTATTTTTAAAATTCGAATAGGCAACTATATCTGAAATGCTTCTCGGCACCTGTATCTGAAATGCCTATCGGCACCTATTTTTGAAATGCCTATCGGAAACTACATCTGAAATGCCCATCAGCACCTATATTTGAAATGCCCATCGGCATTCATATCTGGAATGCCTATCGGCACTTATATTTAAAATGCCTATCGGCACCTATTTTTAAAATGCGAATCGGCAACCATATCTGGAATGCCTATCGGCACCTATATTTGAAATGCCTATCGGCTTCGATATCTGAAATGCCTATCGGCACCTATTTTTAAAATGCAAATCGGCAACTATATCTGAAATGCCTATCGGCACCTATATCTGAAATGCCTATCGGCACATATTTTTGAAATGCCTATCGGAAACTACATCTGAAATGCCTATCAGCACCTATATTTGAAATGCCTATCGGCAAACATATCTGGAATGCCTATCGGCAACTATATTTGAAATGCCTATCGGCTTCTATATCTGAAATGCCTATCGGCACCTATTTTTAAAATGCCAATCGGCAACTATATCTGAAATGCCTATCGGCACCTATATCTGAAATGCCTATCGGCACCTATTTTTGAAATGCCTATCGGAAACTACATCTAAAATGCCTATCAGCACCTATATTTGAATTGCCTATCGGCAACCAAATCAGAAATGCCTATCGGCACCTATATCTGAAATGCCTTTCGGCATTTATATCTGAAATGCCTATCGGCACCTATATTTGAAATGCCTATCGGCACCTATATTTTAAATGCCTATCGGCAACTATATCTGAAATGCCTATCGGCACCTATTTTTGAAATGCCTATCGGAAACTACATCTGAAATGCCTATCAGCACCTATATTTGAAATGCCTATCGGCAACCATATCTGGAATGCCTATCGGCACCTATATTTGAAATGCCTATCGGCTTCTATATCTGAAATGCCTATCGGAAACTACATCTGAAATGCCTATCGGCACCTATTTTTGAAATGCTTATCGGAAACTACATCTGAAATGCCTATCAGCACCTATATTTGAAATGCCTTTCGGCAACCATATCTGGAATGCCTATCGGCACCTATATTTGAAATGCCTATCGGCTTCTATATCTGAAATGCCTATCGGAAAATACATCTGAAATGCCTATCAGCACCTATATTTGAAATGCCTATCGGCAACCATATCTAGAATGCCTATCGGCACCTATATTTGAAATACCTATCGGCTTCTATATCTGAAATGCCTATCGGCACCTATTTTTATAATGCCAATCGGCAACTATATCTGAAATGCCTATCGGCACCTATATCTGAAATGCCTATCGGCACCAATTTTTAAAATGCGAATAGGCAACTATATCTGAAATGCTTCTCGGCACCTATATCTGAAATGCCTATCGGCAACTATTTTTGAAATGCCTATCGGAAACTACATCTGAAATGCCTATCAGCACCTATATTTGAAATGCCCATCGGCATTCATATCTGGAATGCCTATCGGCACTTATATTTAAAATGCATTTCGGCACCTATTTTTAAAATGCGAATCGGCAACTATATCTGAAATGCCTATCGGCACCTATATCTGAAATGCCCATCGGCACCTATTTTTGAAATGCCTATCAGAAACTACATCTGAAATGCCTATCAGCACCTATATTTGAAATGCCTATCGGCAACCATATCTGGAATGCCTATCGGCACCTATATTTGAAATGCCTATCGGCAACCATATCTGGAATGCCTATCGGCACCTATATTTGAAATGCCTATCGGCTTCTATATCTGAATTGCCTATCGGAAACTACATCTGAAATGCCTATCAGCACCTATATTTAAAATGCCTATCGGCAACCATATCTGGAATGCCTATCGGCACCTATATTTGAAATGCCTATCGGTAACCATATCTGGAATGCCTATCGGCACCTATATTTGAAATGCCTATCGGCTTCTATATCTGAAATGCCTATCGGCACCTATTTTTATAATGCCAATCGGCAACTATATCTGAAATGCCTATCGGCACCTATATCTGAAATGCCTATCGGGACCTATTTTTAAAATGCCTATCGGCTTCTATATCTGAAATGCCTATCGGCACCTATTTTTAAAATTCGAATAGGCAACTATATCTGAAATGCTTCTCGGCACCTGTATCTGAAATGCCTATCGGCACCTATTTTTGAAATGCCTATCGGAAACTACATCTGAAATGCCTATCAGCACCTATATTTGAAATGCCCATCGGCATTCATATCTGGAATGCCTATCGGCACTTATATTTAAAATGCCTATCGGCACCTATTTTTAAAATGCGAATCGGCAACTATTTCTGAAATGCCTATCGGCACCTATATCTGAAATGCCCATCGGCACCTATTTTTGAAATGCCTATCAGAAACTACATCTGAAATGCCTATCAGCACCTATATTTGAAATGCCTATCGGCAACCATATCTGGAATGCCTATCGGCACCTATATTTGAAATGCCTATCGGCTTCGATATCTGAAATGCCTATCGGCACCTATTTTTAAAATGCAAATCGGCAACTATATCTGAAATGCCTATCGGCACCTATATCTGAAATGCCTATCGGCACATATTTTTGAAATGCCTATCGGAAACTACATCTGAAATGCCTATCAGCACCTATATTTGAAATGCCTATCGGCAAACATATCTGGAATGCCTATCGGCAACTATATTTGAAATGCCTATCGGCTTCTATATCTGAAATGCCTATCGGCACCTATTTTTAAAATGCCAATCGGCAACTATATCTGAAATGCCTATCGGCACCTATATCTGAAATGCCTATCGGCACCTATTTTTGAAATGCCTATCGGAAACTACATCTAAAATGCCTATCAGCACCTATATTTGAATTGCCTATCGGCAACCAAATCAGAAATGCCTATCGGCACCTATATCTGAAATGCCTTTCGGCATTTATATCTGAAATGCCTATCGGCACCTATATTTGAAATGCCTATCGGCACCTATATTTTAAATGCCTATCGGCAACTATATCTGAAATGCCTATCGGCACCTATTTTTGAAATGCCTATCGGAAACTACATCTGAAATGCCTATCAGCACC